>CM044439.1:132172778-132209196 GCA_024363595.1 Xenopus borealis
TGTTTAGAGCAAATTTACAGAAAGAAAAAGAAAAACATTTACTTTTCCTTTAACAAGCTTGATAAAAAAGCAGCAACAGACTCAATAATGGATCCTATACCCATATGTGAAGGATCCATTCACAAAGATGCACCCATTGCCCAAATGCCAATGTCAATCACAGCAATTAGCCATGGAAGAAATTGAAAATTCTGTATTTTATCATAATATTTCCCAATTAGTGACATCAACACAGGAATTCGTTGCATTTTGCCCAGTGTACAAAGCAGATCAAAGGGGTTGTTCACCTTCCAAACACTTTTTTCAGTTCAGTTGTTTTCAAATTGTTCCCCAGAAATAAAGACTTTTTTTCAATTACTTTCCATTATTTATCTTTTACTGATTTTCCAAAATCTAAGTGTAAAGTTGAATGTTGGTGTCTCTGTTGTTTGAGTCTGGCAGCTCAGTAATTCAGGTGCAACATTTAATTGAAACATTTCACAGCAACATCTCTGGAGTATTAGCAACTATTGTATCAAATCTCCCCGAATAGCTTGGCAGCGGCGCGCACCCACTACACGTAAAGTCGCCTGCGCTTATTCACACGCAGCAACGCGATTTTAAAAGTCGCTCAAAATTGCCGCCAGATTCGTTGCTCCGATTAGTCGCCAGGCAACAGATCCCCCCGAAATCTCTACGTGTGGCCTTACCCTAACAGCTGCCTGTAATGAAACCCAGAGATTCCGCTCAGCAGGGACAAAGATAAGAAATGTATCCATTAAATGTTTCAGTTTAGAACAGTTGGGGGGGGTCTGCCTGTCAGAGGCCCCCACACACGGGCCAATAAACTGACGACTCGTCTGTCAGCAGCTTTAATCGGCCCATGTGTGGGGGCCTTTACACTTCTACATAAATATGATATACCTTCCAACATTTTGGAAGTAAAAAGAGGGAAAAAAAGATTTTTTCGCAAGTAGTGCGGCTAAATGTTTTGACCACGCCCATTTTGTGACAACACCCCCTAATTATCATGTTCATTTTACAAAATTTGGCAGATTATGACAGTTTGAAAATATTTCTCCTTTTACAATTACTTATGTTCTTATCTCTAAAGTGTTACAAAGTATCTTATTTGCACCTATTAGCTGTTCTGGGCTCTCTGCCAAAAGCCAATTAAGTTAGAAACTTTGTTTCTTTTTATGGCCGTTCAGTGCAAAGAAAAGAGGCACTTTCCAGTACAAATGAGGGACTGCAGATTGAGCTGTCAAAAGAGGGACTGTCCCTCCAAAAAAAGGGACAGTTGGGAGCAGATTCCATGCATATACATATATATCAACCTATAAGTCTAGTTGACAAACACCAATAGCAATAACAGGTCCCATATTTGTATTTGGATGATTCTCTTGGCAGCAGACTGATACAGACTGAGCACCTCAATGTAAAGTTTTGAGTAACATACTTGAGTCATATGAAGCACTGGCCACTATAATACAAGCAAATATAGCACTGATGCTATGAGTTACTACATGTATGGGATCCCTTATACAGAATCCCATTATCCAGAGAGGCTGTCTTCCATGCTGTCTATTATAATCAAATAATCCAGATTTTTTTAATTGATTTCCTTTTTCTCTTTAATAATAAAACAGTACCTTGTACTTGATCCAAACTAAGATAGAATTAATCCTTATTGGAAGAAAAACCAGCCTTTTGGGTTTATTTAATGTTTACATGATGTGCTTGTAGACTTAAGATATGAAGATCCAAATTATGGAAAGATCCATTATCCAGACAACCTTAGGTCCTGAGAATTTTGGATAAAAGGTCCCATAACTGTACACTGTTACAAGTTTTCCTTTATGTTATTGCCATGTTATATATTCAGTGGGTAAGGAATTATGTGTGTTATAGTTCAACAAGTATACATAAAGAGGGTGTTCGAATGATAACAAGTCTAGCAAACACAAGTAAACACAATTTAAAGAGGTTGCTCACTTTTAAATGAACCTTTAGTATGATGTAGAGAGAGTGATATTCTGAAACATTTACATTTGGTTTTCATTTTTTTGTTTTGTTATTTGTGGTTTTTGAGCTATTTATTTTTTATTTTTTTATTCAGCAACTTGCAATTCAGCAATCTGGTTGCAGGGGTCCAAATTACCCTAGCAACCATGCATTGATTCAGTTGTGTAACTAGATATTATTGGGCCCCACAGCAAATTATTTTTCAGCCCCTCAAAATGCCTAGAGGTTGACCTGTTTTAATAATATTTATTGAAATTGTACGAGTTAAGTCCTCGTGGGGCCCTTTTATCTCCTGGGATCCCCTACAGTCACAGGGTCTGCTTCCTCTGCAGTTACACCCCCTGCACTGATTTGCATAAGTGACTGGAATATGAATAGGAAAGGGCATGAAGAGAAAGATGAGCAGCAAAAAATAGCAATGCAGGTATGGAATGTGCTATCGGGAAACCCATTATCCAGAAAGTTCTTTGGGCGACTAATCTCCCCGAAAAGCCTTCTCGCCATTTTCCCAAGTGGTCTGAAGATTCATCGTAAGGCAACTTCGGAAAACGAAGCGCTCCGAGTGCCAACCCGCTGGCAATTTAGATTCTAGCTGCCGGGAAGGCTTTTCAGGGAGATTGGTCACCCAAAGAAGAGGAAATTAGTCTCCAGGCCACTAAATCTCCCCAAAATGCTTTGTGTGTCTCTGCCCTAAATGTGTAGAACATTTGTTTTTTCAGTGAACCTGTTTCAAAGCTGGAAAGAATCAGAAGGCAAATAATTAAAAAATACTATAAAAAAATAAATAATGACAACCAATTGAAAAGTTCCTTACAATTGGCCGTTCATTAAAACATTAACTCAAAGGTGAACTCCCCCTTTAAGCAGATCAATAGGCTTACAATAAGGGGTGTATAAGAGGAGTATAGTGATATCTTTTAAAGGGATATCTGAATACAGTCCCGAGTTCTTGCACTGCAGTGGAATGTGCAAAGTAAATAAAGTCTGGCATGTGGAGTACTGAGCAGACATGGGGTTGGGATTCTCAATGAATCACTGTCTGAACACCTTAGGAATAAATGAAACACAAGCCCTGGATTATTTGTGCCTAATGTGATCGGTTTCTATCAGGAAATCTGCAGAGCGGCTCCTGTACATCTGTAGCCACTGAGCTTGTCCAGCCCGGAACCCCCCCCAGCTCTTGTTGAACTGCAATGTTCAGTCAGATTTGGTCATGAGGAGGTTGCTGAGGAGTTCAGCAATACATGGAGGGCTATACATTCCATGCCTCCTCACACAGGATGAGAAGCATTTATGAAACAAGTTAAGTTGAATGGTGCAAGGCTGAAATGCTCCTGAGAAGTTTGGTCAAACTCACAATGTAAGAAAGAAAGTAGATACAAAGGAAAAGATTGAGCCATGGTGCAGAGAACAAGAGGGGTTACTATATAACAGCCCCATAGCATAGGGGGTAATGTAGATCTCTTAACATATAGAAAACTCCCCCGCCCCAAGTACAACTTGCCCTGATTCCCCTATATGGGCAGCAATGGACCGGTCACTGACAATCCCTCACTGTCTCCCTACAGAACATGAGCCTCTTCATCCAGCTGCTTCCTACAAGCTACACTTAGCTCGGTCCTGTTGTTCCTGGGAACTCTCAGCTCCCTCCCAGAGACTGGGATATTAATAGTTAATTTCCTATAAGTGAAGATCTCCTTACCTGGGGAAATCGGTGAGGGATCGGATGCAATGTCCGCTGCTGTCAGACGATGAGAGAAGAAGATTAACGACAAGGAACAAAGTAATAAAAGTGGTGACTGCACAGCGCCCCGAGGCATGTTCTCCGCTATCCCAGGGTCACAGGAGGAGCAGCAGCAGCAACAGCAGCTGAAAGTGAATGAGGTCTGAGCGTTCAGTTACACAGGCACCAGCCCAAAGTTAGGGAGATCAGGCTCCGCCCACTGTGTATCGGACAGCAGGGTCACACGTGACGGGGGTTGGTAACCTAGGGACACTGACTCCAGCCCTGGTTACCAGGGGGGAGCAAAAATGTTGCTCCTGGTATCTAAGGAACAATTTGCAGTTTTTAACCCAGAAATTCATCTCTTCTAGCGCAGAGAGTGCAATCGAGCACTCTGCACTAGTGTCATGGACCACCCCGACCTCGAGGGGTGGGGGTGATGGAGTGCCCCTGGCCAGTGAAGATCTCATTGTCCCATTAATTTTCAGTGAGGCTGAAAATTCCCACTGACTTCTATACAACTTCTCCAGCTTTTTTTCTGGTGACTTTTTGTGGTTTTATTCTTTAATACATGGCAACAAGGTTACAAAGAATATTCTCAAGTATATTCTTACTATATATTCGTACTTGATAAATCAGCCCCTTAAAGTCAAGGGGACAGAATCATGAATAAAAATTGGATTAAAATCCTTTTTAAAAAAAGTGAATAAACTCAGTGCCACTTTTTACACAGTTTTCAAGAAGACACCCCACAACAGAATTCTTTGTCTGGGTACACATTGGCAAAAAAACTTGCACATAGCTTTATGATAATCGTTTTAACAATATCAACATTATATTTTGTCCACATTATTCTTAAATGGTCATGGGAAAAAAAATTTTCAAAGCACATCAGTTAATAGTGCTGAGTTTTGAAATCTGACATGGGGCTAGACATAGTGGCAGTTTCCCAGCTGCCTTAAGTCACATGATTTGTGTTCTGATAAACTTCAGTCACTCTTTACTGCTGTACTGTAAGTTGGAGTGAAATCAGAGATTCGCACGATCACATCTTTGTGTCTATTGCAAGCTTAACACAAGATAACAACTGCTTGGTAGATCTAAGAACAGCACTCAATAGTAAATGCCAAGTCCCACTGTGACACATTCAGTTACATTGAGTAGGAGAAACAACAGCCTGCCAGAAAGCAGTTCCATCCTAAAGTGCTGGCTCTTTCTGAAAGCACATGACCAAGAAAAATTACCTGAGACGACTGCCTACACATATTACAACTAAAAAAACACACTTTCTGGTTTAGGAATGGAATTTTATATTGTAGAGTGAATTATTTGCAGTGTAAACAGTGTAATTTAGAAATAAAAAATACATCATAAAAATCATGACAGAATCCCTTTAATGTTTTCCTGTCAGGGTTGAGGAGGTTACTCTCCACAGAAAGTCATATACCGGTATTTGCAGATACTTAAATGGGTGATTGCCGTGCTGAGATAAAAAATATTATTTCAATGAGATAGTGCCCCAGGTGCTGAAATTGCTCCCAACTAGAATTCCAGTTAACTCTCATAATAATCTGGCCCTGGGGGCTCCCAGCGACTGCAAAAGGGAGAGCACCTGAAAATAATTTCATTGGCTGTTTTGTTTCACTAGCACCTACATTATCATCGTTTCTCCTTATTAAAACCTGCTGCTCCCTGTAATTCAGGGGCCCTGTGCAGTCAGCTGTATCTGGAGTTCAAAATAACACCTATGAATGTAATAAGAAGGTTTTGAGATATGCTCTCTTTATCCCTGCAAAAACCATTTGGTTAGAACTACCTGTAAGCATTACAGGGTTAAATTGTAATAATAATTTTAGTATAGTGAGTGTTGGGCCTACAAAGCAATTTAAATATCATCTGTACGTATAAAGGAAGCTACAGCTGCTGGATAAATACCAGGTGCTAAACAGGAGATAGCAAGGTAATGCTGGCACCTCAACGTGTGAAGAGATGCCTTGTTACTCACTATAGTGCAACTCTCACTTCTGTGACAAATGTTTGGTGAGGCAACTTCCAGTTGAAAAAAAATGCAAATATCTGTAAACATTGTGTTAGTACTGACAGTGAAGTGACACTCCTGCCAGCTCCAGGGTTCAGTTTTAATTTGCCAGAGGATGACCCCCCTCCCTCCCATGAAGCCACAGTGATAGTGTTGTCCAGGTGCTGCTGCTGGTCCACAAAACTTGTCAGAAAGATGCAGTTCAGTAGCATTTAAAGGCAGGAATGGAATAATGAGGACAGTATTTGGGACCTGCTGATGGCCCTAACCAAAACAATTATCAAGATCTTTTGCAGAAGAGATAATCTTCCTGCTATGGGAATTGGGGCCTTCAAAAAGTTGCTGTGGATCCCTGTATCTTAATTCTGCACCACTGGCAGAAGGCTCTAGGTGTAAAGTAAATGGCAGATATTTATAGTATTGACTCCTTTCTTTTAATACACACAATCCTCAAATCCCTCCCCAGAGGTTATTTTCTGCCCTGGTACAGACAAGCCTGTGCTTCCAGCACTTTATAGGAGTTTTCCACATTCTTTGTTCGTCCAACTTCTACTCTAAGAGCTCACACTATACAGACCCCAAATCAGTCACCCTGCTTGATTTATAGTAAAATATTTAAAAAAATACACATATGTATGTATATTTATTTAGCACTATTGTATGTTAGAATAATATGTTACAGTTACAAATAGGGCTCCATAAAATAATAAAATACAAATAAATACAAAATACAGTTCTACTGAAGTACTGTGTGTTAAACAGACAAAAGTAGCTTACAGTGGATGGGTAACTTTAACTTACATACACCTATAAAATGAAGAACTGCTGCAGGTTATGATTGTTGCCACTGCATCAGGGGCAGATGCAGGATTGAACTGGGGGGCCCTGTGCCCCCCGGGACTCCTGTCCCAGGCTGATGTATAGGGGCCCCCCTCCTGTCCCCGGGAGCATGCACACACACGCCAGTGAGTCTGGCCCAGAGAGGGCCTAGGTGCGCCGGGGCCTGGTGGGGGGCCAGGGCCCACCGGGTCTGACCCTGGCCAGATGTTATGAGAGTGTTCCGACAGGGAATCATTGAGTTTATACTTAAAGAGGCTGCAGGGAGATTCTCTTTAGAGGAATTCAGAAATAGCATTCCAATTGTGAGGAGCAGCACACACATACATACATCTGTGGGCTACCTGAAATAACTGCGATGGTCACAGAAAGGTCAAAATCCAAAATTTATTGCATTATGGCATGTGTGCATGGCTGAAAGTAATACATGCAGAGATAGCTCCCCATCATGTTTTTCATTTGATATTTCACTCAACACTGTATCAGGGCCCCCAATGTGTTACATTTTGATAGGTAACCCATTATCCAGAATGCTACAAATTATGGGAAGGCCATCTCCCATAAACTAATTTTACTCAAATAATTCACATTTTTACAAATTATTTTCTTTTTATCTGTAATAATAAAGCTGTACTTTGTACTTGATCCCAACTAAGATATAATTAATCCTTACCGGAGACAAAGCAATTGTATTGGGTTTAATTACAATTGTGGTGTTAAAATGTTTTTTTTTAGTAACATAAGGTATGGTGATCAAAATTACAGAAAGACCCCTTATCCGGAAAGCCTTAGGTCCAAAGCATTCTGGATAATATATCCCATACCTGTACCAGTATATTCACAGCTAGTAACCAAATTTTTTCCATTAGATCATCCTGCTGTGTCCCCTTATTTATTTTTTATTAAAATGCAAAACTATGTTGGGCAGTATGTTGGTGAAGTGGTGGGTACTACTGCCTTGGTACTGTAAGGAATTTTTATACTGCATCATGCATGGCAGGCCCGGACTGGCAATCTGTGGGTTCTGGCAAATGCCAGAGGGGCTGCTATAAGGTGCCATAGAAAATCAGTATTTAGTGGGCTGTTGGGGGCTGGTTGGGCCTTTGTGTGGGCTGATTGGGCCTCTGTGTACCTGAAAGGCCAGGACCTATTTTAATTCTCATTCCGGACCTGCGTGTATGGCTTCTTCCAGGCAGGGCTGGGCCAGGCCGAGTACCCTAGCCAACCCACTGAGTTTGCCCTGGTGCAGTAACCCATAACCCATGTGTGCTAAATAGGTAACCAGTAAGTTTCCATGGAATACCAGAGGGTCCAGGCAGGAGAAGGGTTAATAATTTCAGACTTCTGGTGGAAAAAGCCATAACTAAAAGCCCTGCCAACTAAGTAATATATGGATGATTGGGGATAGTGGACCTGTCACTGACCCAGCCAACTAAAATCAGACTGAAGTTTATGTATTTGTAACTTTCCAAATCCTGCATAGTTGCTAAGGTAACAAAGCAAGCATAGCTATTAAAATAAAATGTATTCAAAAACCACAAAAATCTAAACAAATCACAGATTTATTTAGAATACATTTGTCATCATCATACCTATAATTAATTTAAAGAGTAACAACCCCTTTACGGTATAAATCACAGGGTAACTAGAGAAACTCCCAACAGCTAGCAAAGCAAAGATTTCCCCCCTACAGATTAAAATCATAAACTAACTGCTTGCTAATGGGTAGGTTTTTAATGGTGCCAAATTGTTTAACATTCTTTGCAAGTGGTCTGTCAGCTTCCCATCACCATTCAGTTTCTAAAAGGTTGTGTGTGTTGGGCCCCATGCTGTCTCTGGGCCTCAGTCCATCATGTGCGTATGTGTTTGCAACTACAGAAACATGAGGTGCAGAGCACAGGCTCCTCTGGTCAGTACAGACGTATAACAAGTAACAGCTAGAATTTTTGTGACCTATTTCTGCCCTTTGTCTTAGTAACAGGCTCTTACCTAAGGCAGCTGTCAGGGGTGCCAGATTTTAGTAGCAGTGTTTAAGCTTTAAAGTGAAAAACTTGGTCTGCCCAGCCTTGGATGAGAGCAAAGCATTGGCCCTGCTGCTGGTTTATAATTAGTCTGCTGAGTTCAACACTTCCGAATGTTTTGCACAATGCAGCCAAGGAATAACAGGAATTGCATGAAGGGAAAGTGAGACCTATAACGAAATAGAGAGGCCGTGCTTCTGTGGGCTTGTGTGTGTGTGTGCGAGGAAACATATCGTAATGCCTTCTCTACTACTTCATCCTACTGGTTACTGGCGGTACTCTCATACTTTCTCTAATAACTTCAGTGAGGAAGTCATGAAAAATACCTTTGCCAGTGGCACTGCTAGGGTTGCCATCCTGTCAGAAAAGCAATGCCAGCTATCCTGTATCTTTTCCCTTCTTTCCAAATGTATATCATTGTCACTAAGCATTATTGTAGCAGTAGAACCAGTACAATACCAACCAGTTGGCAATCATAGCTGTCATAGCTAGTAGTTTCTTGGGCACGTTTACTGCTTGCTGTATTTCCATGAAGGGATAATACTGGGAATTGAACTCCTTAGTTTTCAGTTATTAACCCCAGTTGAATTCTCTGCTTTATGAAACTGCTAAAGTGCTGATATGCATAATCAGCCAAAGATCCATCTTTAGCTGGCCATAGATGTAAAGATTTTTGAAAGATCCAATGGTTATTGTGAGACCACGATTGTCTCAAAACGATCGTTTTAATTAACTATGTGTCCATCAACTAAAAAGACCATTTCAGGCGATATTGCCTGCAGAACTGAAGGGTAGCTGCCTGCTTGGCCCTGCAAACATAAGTAGATTGAACGGGGACCGATACAGATTTTTTAACCTGGCCGATCAATTTTCAGACCGATATTGGACGACAAATCGTAAAATGTGCGATTGTTCAAATCCCACTAACCGCATGCTAATTTGACAGATTGGTCGGACTTCGCTAAGGTAAGCCATTCGGCAGAGAAAGATCTTTGCGTCTATGGGAAGCTTTAATCTACATTTGATCACTACTGAACTAATGCCCACTAAACAAATGTAACTGATCAATTTTCACATACCCTCTCTGGGATAAGAGTTTTTTTATTACAGTGATTGCATTTTCCCAGACAATGTCCCTGCAATGAGATCATATAATTGTATTTAATAATACAGGTATGGCACCTGTTATCCAGAATGTTTGGGACTTGGAGTTTTCCAGGTAAGGGGTCTTTCCATAATTTGGATCCCCATACCTTAAGTCTACTAAAATATAAATATTAATAAAAACCCACTAGGATTGTTTCAGTTCCCATGAGGATCAATTATATCTTAGTTGGGATTTTCTAATTACAGAGAAAAAGATAATAATTTTTTTTATTTGAATTGTTTGATTAAAACTGAATCTATGGGAGATGGCCATCCTGTAATTTGGAGCTTTCTCGATAATGGGTTTCTGGATAACAGATACCTGTACAGGTAAGGGACCTGTTATCCAGAGTGCTCGGGACCTGGGATTTTCCAGATAATGGATCTTTCTGAGATTTGGATCTTAATACCTAAAGTCTACTAGAAAACCATGAAAACTTTAAATAAACCAAATGGGCTGGTTTTGCTTCCAGTAATGCTTAATTATATCTTAGTTTGGATCAAGTACAATACAGTACTTTATTATTACAGAGAAAAGGGAAATCATTTTTAAAAATTTGGATTTTTCTGAGACAATTTGCAATTGGTTTATATTTTTATTATTTGTGGTTTGTGAGTTATTTAACTTTTAATTCTGCATGTCTCCAGTTTTAGCAGTCTGGTTGCTAAGGTTACATGCACTGATTTGAATAAAGACTAATACTAATATCAATTGGAGAGGGCCTGAATAGAAAGATAAATAATACAAAGTAAAAACAAAAATATGTAAATTCGTAAATATGTAGCCTTACAGAGCATTTTTTTTAGATGGGGTCTGTGATCCCCATTTCAAAGTTGGAAAGAGTCAGATAAAGGCAAATAATTGGAAAAAAACTGGAAAACAAGAAACAATGAAGGGCAATGGAAACGTTGGTTAGAATTAGCCATTCTATAACATACTAAAAGTTAACTGAAAGGTGAACCCCCCCCTTAAGTGTTACATGAATCTGCTGAGCTGGCCTTAAAGAACAAGCACTTGCTTTTACTAGTATAAAGGATAATAACATATTGGTTGTAATGTTTGCAGAAGCTCTATTACTCATAGTACAAAGTTAGCAACTTTTATTACAATACCTCATATCTTTTTTTGTCTGAAATTCCCACAATTGCCTCTCCAGTGAGGTTTAGGGTGCCAGTTTCTATCCATTTGGCACATTTCATGGTCATTGCCTATTTCTTTATATTAACAAAGAGACTTGATAATGGAAGAATAGAGTGTAATATGTAGAGAAAAAAAGACTAGGAGAATAAATAGGTTGAGTGAGGAGTTTGGAAAGTGGTCTTTCAGCCTAAGGCTTTCTGATGGGCCCCTGCCATCTCAGTCTGAAACTGGTTGGAGCCTACAGTTGGTTCAGGTCTCAGAGAAATTGCACCCTTGGAAAATGTTCTCTCAGTACAGTTATGAGTTCTACATTGAGACAAGTTAACTTTTCCTAGCCTTTGCTTTAGCAGAATCCCTGTTTGCTCAGCCCAAAGAGAACATAACGAAATGTACAGGTGCAAATTATTTCACATTTACTCGGTTGTAGACCTTCAGGTGCCAGATGTCTCTCCTCCCCGGGAACGGAATACAAGCAAATAAATGACTGAATACTCTTAGAAAACAGAGCTTGAATTACAGTAGACGAACTGTAAATAAATGAGCTACAAAAGCAAAATCTATTTGTATTTGAAAAGATGATACGTGGAAAGCAGGCTAATAAACCATTCCCAGTGTTAATACCGATATTTTATTCATTTGCATATTTGGTGATACACGAAGGATGCAAAATAGTGGATGTTATGAGGCAAATCTCTTACTTAAGATTCCTCCTACAGAGAATGTAGCCTAATACTAATGTCTATTGTATCTCATCTACCCCATTAATGTAACATAATTCAGTTAAATCTCTTTTAGTTCACATAGTTTATGTAAAATATTGTTGTGAAAGTCAATTTGTTATAGTTTCAGCAGTATACAGAACAGCTAAATCCTATTCAGTTTGGCCTTCTTCATCCATTGCTTTGAACACTAAATGGGATGGTGGTAACTCCAAAATTCTGAGCCTCAGCCCTGTTCTCTTTATATTAATCTATTGCTCCTCCCCCTCCCCATGCATAACCTTAAACATAACTTCCTGCTCCTTCCACCCACCCCCCCTACACAATCCTTATAATCCTTAAAAAATTTCTCCCTTTCTACCACCTCCCTTTACTATCCACCACTTCACACGAAAAGTACTTAATCTCAGAGGCTCCCAGGCAGCCTGCCAGGATTTGCCTATATTTGTATATATTGGTCCAACAGCTACATTTTTCTGAAGCTTCTTTATATGCAGCCTTCAGAGCCTTCAACATTCCAAGAAGCTCACAGTATCAAAATATTATGTAATATAGAACTATGGGTGAACTTAGGAAGCCTGGACATGAGTTTTTCTTCCTTCCCATTCCATAAATGGGTAACTTTTGTTAGTGTATGCTATCCTGCTTAAGGCTAGCTCTACACAAGGAGATTCGGGGAGATTAGTTGCTCCAGCAACAAATCGCCTCTTCTTTTGGGCAACTAATCTCCACGAACCCTTACCTCTGTCTCGTGCCGGCTAAAATAAAAAATCACATGGGGTGCTTTGTTTTCCGTAATCGACCAAAGTGGCTTCACGAGGAAACTTCTGGCGATTTTGGAAAACGAAGCTCTGTGTGTAAATTGCTGCAGACGATTTTAATTTTAGCCAGCGCAAGATGGGGGAAGCGGTGATTAGCCACCCAGAAGAAGACGCGATTTGTCATTGGGGCGACTAATCTGCCCGAATCTCCTCATGTAGACCTAGCCTAAGACTTTTGTGAAGAATATGTCAGGGGAAGGAAAATGAATACAGTAATCCCTTATTTTCTTTGGGTGTATTTACAATACGCATACCCTAAGAAGCCCAGGGTATACACAAAGTACATTGTTATACGCACAATCACCTAGCAGCTGTAACATATACACATACACACTGCACCACAACAACACTCTGCAATTGTCAATATGACTGCTTGCACAGGGGGCAGGGGGAATACTAAGCATAGGACTAAGCATAGGACTTGAAAGTGCAGCCACCATATCAGCAGGGTCAGTTCTTTAGTCTTCTGTAAGGAAACACAAACAAGAGATACTATTTCAGGCTTTAGAGTCTACTCTATAACATTACATTCTGCACTTGGATTGATGTGTGCTTTCAGTTCATGAGCAGGCAGGAAAAGTTCAAATAAATGAGCTTGAACTATGCTCTACCTTTAAAGCAGATTTACCTTTTGTGCTCAATCAATGGGGAATACCTAAGAACATGATAGCCCCCCCTACGGCACTAAAGCTTTATTATCAGGAATCACCTTAGATTTGTCCCAAGTAATCACATAACTAAGGCTTGATGGTTGTTTATGTTAACCTGTCAGTTCATTGTTTCACAAATAAAGCTAATGAATGCACCTTTTCTTAATTTTTTAACATTCTTATTTCTCATTTTGTTCACTTTTAAAAAATCAGTTTGCATTCCACTCACATTGAATTGTAATTTATTTTTATTGGAATTCATTTACACACTAAATTAAAGGGGACATGTCTTTGACGGGTTGGATTATCACATATCAAATACTCTGAATAGCAAAGGTGCTGCCCAGTTTTAAAAGAGTTGAAGCATTTATTTAACCTAATACCTGTGTCCATTTGTCAGAATGTGTTTGACTGTATGAACCCATATACTGTATCTTATATTTATGTGATTGATAGAAGAGAAATAATATTAGATGTGTCACTTTAAAACATAGAAAATGTGGTCTGCAAAAAGTGTGATCACATTTGACCTTGTTAATATTGTTACTCCTTCTAGCTACAGTAATGAGAGTCCCCTTGGTGTCCCTTCTCAGCCAACAATTTGAGCTCTCATTTGTTTACCTGAGGGTCACCATAAAGTCACAGCTGTGTTTGACATGAGGAGTAGCAGCAGAAAGACATATTTCTAAGTAAGCTGAATCTGTACTGTTTAAAGTTATTTGAACCCTAGGAGTAAAAGTGGCCAAACACAGACTGATAAAAGTTGATGACTCCAGAAGGAGGCTGCTTACTGACCCATGTATGGGCCTGCCCAATTTTTGGCCAAATAGCTAAGGCGTAGATTTGATTTTACAGTCCAAAGATGATCTTACACTATCCCAATAAGCAGATCAGTTTAAGGGCCCAGACTAGGCAAGGATTCAGGTACTTAGAACTTAGCAAGCAGGGATCAGGCAAGGATGCAATGGACTAGCCAGCTAGATCATGATGGAGAACTCAATGATCAAGCAACTGGGAGCTTGTTACAGACTTATAATGGGTCTAAATTGATTAACTAAGTATACATGAAGTTAAAAAGGAAGATGTGGCAAGAGAGCAGCAGGGAGAAATATCAGATGAACCTAAGGACAACTTGCCAATATTAGCTCTGAAAGCCACAAGTAGCTCAGTGAAATAATGCAGAAACAGTCCAGGGTTTGATTCCAGACCATTCCTGTCAGGAATTTCTTCTATTTCCATTTCTATAGGGAAAGCTGTAAGTACAGGGCCCCATTACAGCCTGCATCAGCTGCCATATTCTAACTTATATGAGGGAAGGGTACACACAAGTGTCCCTAGCCTGCCCCACATCAATACACAACTGCTGAATGTAGGCATTGATGAATTTATGGGGTTGGGGGGGCACAGGTCTCTGTTCTCCAAAATGAAAGGCATGCTAGAAGGCAGGGTGCAGAGAGAGTGTTCATACTTTTTCACATTGTCTTGGCCAAGCCACATTTCACATTTGACCTTGTTAATAAAGTTACTTTCTCTAGCTACAGTAATGAGAGTGGTGTCACTTTTCAGCCAACCATCTAAGTTCTCATTTGTTTACCTGAGGATCACCATAAAGTCACAGCTGTGTTTGACATGAGAAGTAACAGCAGAAAGACATAATTTAAATAATTTGAAACCCTAGTAGTAAAGGTGGCCTTACATGGGCCAATAAGAAATAGTTATCCAGTCCAGTCCAGTTTTGGGCAAGTTTGCTTTTATTGTCCAATGAGGACCTCACCTTAGCCAAATAAGCAGATCTTTTATCAAGTGTATGTCCAGCTCAATACTAGACTAAATAGAAATTAAAAATATTAATTACAGGCAATGGTGGGGTTATCACTCACTAGGATTTTTCAGTAGTCCATGGCTCCTAAGGCTAGTGGCAGCTTCAGGGAGATTTAGTCACCAGGCGACAATCTCCCCGAACTGCCTTCTGCCTGCCTTTCGTGTGCCTCAATGAGGAATCGCCTGCGCTAATGCACTTGCGGTGCTTCGAATTCTGAAGGCACCCCAAAGTTGCCTCATGAGGAAACTTCGGGTGACTTTGGAAATCAAAGCGCCGCGAGGGTATTTGCTCAGGTGAATCTCCCCGAATCTGCTCGTCTGCCACTAGCCTAAGAACCAAAAACCTTCTCTTGTGCCATCACCCTTAATAGTTTTTCTTAAAGGAACAGTTCAGTGTAAAATAAAAACTGGATAAATAGATAGGCTGTGCAAAATAAAAATAAAGAAATGTTTCCAATATAGTTAGTCAGGGGAAAATGCAAACTATAATGGTTGGAGTGACTGGATGTCTAATATAATAGCCAGAATCCAACTTCCTGCTTTTCAGCTCATAAACTTTAAGTTCGTCAGCAACTTGAAGGGGGGCCCCATGGGACATAACTGTTCAGTGAGTTTGCAATTGATCCTCTGCATTCAGCTCCCATTCAAAAGCAACAGTTATGGCCAATGTGGCCCTCCCTCAAGTCACTGATTGATTACTGCCTGGTAACCAGGGTAACCAGTCAGTGGAAAACAAGAGAGCTGAAAAGCAGGAAGTTAGATTCTGGCTATTATGTTACACATTCACTCACTTCAGCCTTTATACATTACATTTTTGGCTAACTAACTATATTAGAAACATTTTTTATTTTGCACTGCCTATCTATTTACTAAGTTTTTATTTTTATACTGAACAATTACTTTAAGGAGCCCATTACAGAATGCATCAGCCACCAAATCTATCTTATGTGTTTGATTAACACTCAATAGAGTTAGGGAATGGGTAAAGGGAGGGGGTACACCTAAGCGCCCATAGCCTGTTCCACAGGTCTCTGTTCTCCAAATTGAAAGGCAGGCTAGAAAGGTGCAAAGAGCAAAACAATAGTGGATAATGCACATTTTCAGGGGAGCTAATAAACATTAATATATATTTTATGGTGCAGTCAAGTCAAGTAAAATGCTTGCATTCTAAAAATAATAGTAGCAGTACAATGATTAAACTGCTGGAATGAGTAGCTTTTTCTGCATCTAGATCCAAGTCTTGGCAAAATGATGGGAAAACCCTCTGATCAGGTCCTGCTGCATAGGAAAAAACATAGATGCTGTATCATGCCCCCCCCCCCCCCACCCCTAATATATGTGTATGAATTTCTTTGGAAGTTCTGTGTCTGGAAGCAATTATCATGACATACTTTTTTCCAAGTACATTACCACGCATATATTACTGACCTATCTCATAAGACAGAATTATCGGACGTCAGCCCCAAAAATGAGAGCCCTTATTGTGGTGTGAATTCTTTGGTCACTAAGACACTGACATTTCAATAATGGTATGTTTAACATGGTGGTTACAGCTCTGTTTAGCAAACCAGAAGGACAAGAGATGCTGCCTTAATAAACTGCTCTTATAACTCATAACTTAATACTATTTACAATATATATGTCTGTAGAATTCAATCACATTAAAATACTTAAGAAACGTTTGTTCTAAACATATGATGAGATTTTAACCATGCTAGGACTGGTGAGTAGTCTGTTTTGAAAAACGTATTGATATTTATAGCACCCGGAACCCAGTTGTCTCAAAGCTAAATGAGCTTTGCTGTTATGTCTGGTATACTTAGCAGTTGGTAACAGTTATTTTAGCATGGCTATCATTGTACAGAATTCTTGCACGTTTACAGGTCTTGTACTGTAATCTGTAATTAGTATAATTGCTTCTATATTTACATCATGATAGGTTTACTGACCGTGTTCTTCATCCTCCCCAGTTTTAACCATGTAGTAACAAATGTAGGCGTTGGCCTGGAAAACATATGTATGCAATGCACAAAAGTGGATTCTTCATAAATCATTTGTAACATAGGTATATTGTAGTGAATATAGGCATTCTGGTAATAAATAACTTTTTACATACTAAAGGAGAAACAAACCCTTAAAAAGAACCCTACCTCCCCCCCCTACATAGACCCCCTCCCTCCTTCCACTAGCCTAGCTGCCCCCCCAGGCAAATGCCCCTAACTCTTTACTTACCCCTACATGCAGATTCAGTCCAGATGAGACCGGCGTATCAGTGCATGCGCAGTTGGAGCTATTTTCTGTTTCGCAACAACTGCACACGCACGCCGTCTAATTCTGAAGATTACTGAAGTGCCTGAAAATGGCGTCCATGAACTCCGTTGGACAGAATCTGCTCCGAGGGGTAAGTGAAGAGTTAGGGACATGTCCCCGGGGTAGCAGCTAGGCTGGGGGGAGGAGGTCTATGTAGGGTAGGTTTTTTTTTTTATTAATGTTTCTTCTTTAAGCTCATCAATGGACTCATGAGGGGCACTAATCAACAACATCTGCCCTTGAGCTCTGAGACAACAGACTAATAAAGAATAATGGTAATGTTCACCTTTGTGATAACTTTTAGTATGATGTAGAGAATGCTATTCTGAGACAATTTGCCATTGGTTTTCACATTGATTTTCATTTTTTATTATTTGTGGTTTTTGAGTTATTTAACTTTTTATTCTGCAGGTCTCTACGTTCAGCAATCTGGTTACTAAGGTCCAAATTAACCTAGCAACATGCATTTATTTTAATAAGAGACTGGATTATGAAGAGGAGAGGGTCTGAATAGAAAGGCGAGTAATACAAGGTAGCAATAATAATGCATTTTTTAGCCTTACAGAGCATTTTCTTTAGATGGAAAGAGTCAGAAGTGGCAAAACCTTAAGGGGCACATTTACTAAGGGCCGAAGTGAATTTTCAAATAAAATTTGAATATTTGAAATTTCAATTTCAAAGTAATTTTGAGCTACTTCGACTCTCGAATAACCCCCAAAAATTAAAAATTTCAAAAATGTACTGTACTAAAGTACTGTCTCTTTAAAAAACTTTGAATTTGACACTTCGCCACCTTAAAGCTGCCAAATTGCCATTGTAGCCTAAGTTTCTAAGTTTGTTTCTAAGTCCTGGAAAATCTAGTTCGGTTGACTTTGTTTTAATAAAAAACTGTGATAAACTTGACTTTTAGTAAATAACCTTCTTAGGGGCAAATTTACTGAAGCGCGAAGCGTATAACTCTAGCGCTAATTCACCAGTGTGACGTTATTTCGCAACTTCACTGATTTACTAACAGTGTCCCTGGCAAAAATTCTCTAGCGAAGTAGATAGACTAGCGCAACTTCACTTAAAGGTTTCCTGGGCTTGTGTAGTGTAGTATTGTAGTGGCTGTAACATATACTTCTATAATACTTATAACTTTGCGCCATATGCAAATTAGGCATCACTAGCATAAACGCACTTTGCCTGACGAAGTAATGGTAGTGCAACTTCGCTACGGTTCACCTCTGTGAGCACAACGTTGCATTTTAGTGAATTAGCGTATCACTGGTGAAGCTACAGCTGGCGAAGTGCAGCGAATGTCGGCGAAGCAAATGCTAGCGCATTTTCGGCGCTTAGTGAATTTGCCCCTTAGTCTTATTGTGCAAATGAAGCTTTTGATGAAACATATTTATATCTAAATAAAAAATGCTATGAAGTGAAACGAAATATATTTTTGATGTAAAATATCAGGATTTAAAGGAATTATATGGAGTTTTCAAAAGTGCACTCCAGGATAACATAATGTTTTCTAGTTAGATACCATCGGCTGATAACTGAATTCTGTTTCAAATGATTTTTAATGGTTCTTGGAGAGAGAAATAAAACTGAATGATGATTAGTTGTGTTTCACACAGTCACTTGCATCTGTGTTGTTATTGGTTCACCGTCCAACACTTTTTTCATTTCAATTGATTTCAAATAGTTGACCAGAAATAAAGGGGCAAATTCACTAAGATGCAAAAATTCGCTAGCGTTGGCTTCGCTAGCGTTCGCTGCACTCCGCTAGGTGAATTTTCACCACCGCTATGCAAATTCACTAAAGTACGAAGTTACGCTTAGGTCGGCGAACGGTAGCATAGTAGCGCTAGTGTTGCTTCGCCAGGCAAAGCGCAGTTATGCTAGCGATGTGTAATTTGCATATGTCGGGAACTTTAACGTATAATGGAAGTATATGTTACAGCCACTACATTGAACTACACAAGCCCAGGAAACCTTTAATAAATTAAATAAAGTTGTCATATTGCCCTACATGTGCATATGTTAGGAAATGTAGGGGGAAGGAGGGTAACCCCCCCCCCCAAAAAAAATCGATCTTTTTCAGACTATCACCCTACAATGGTAAAACACGCCAGCGTTTTTTTGGGACTTAGAAAAATTTTACCATTTTTTTTCAAACTCTTATCTATTGTATTGAACTTTGCCTGGTCTGACCAGGCGAAGTAAAGTCTAACGTAAGTGGTAACGTTCAGGAAAAAGTTTATCTTAGTGAATTTACGATCCTTCGCCTGGTGTAAGAGTGCGAAGTTGCACAAGTCTACTTCGCTAGCAAAAATTCGCCAGTCGGTGTTATCGAATTTCCAAAGTTATGAAATGACGTCACGCTGGCGAATTAGCGCTAACGTTAGAAGCTTCGCGCGTTAGTGAATTTGGGCCCAAGACTTTACTTTTAAGACTTTACTTTTACTCCTTTACTTTTACTTTCTGTTTGTGGCAATTTTTCTAATTAAAAAAAGGGGACGGTTTAATTTTTCACAGTCTTTTTGCATCGGCAGCTCTGGGAGGGGGTCACAGACTCTGTAAACTGTTCTTAATTGATACATTCATTGATAAGTTTCTTATCTTTGTCCCTGTTGAGCAGAATCCCTGAGTTTCATTAAAGGCAGCTGTCCTATGCAGGTATATTTTTTGTAACCCGTACCCAACCTGTAACCACAACTTGCAATCTGAAACCTGGACCTGCATTCTTACCCGACCCGCAAGTACCTTATCCGCAACCAAATTCGCGATCTGCTGGCCATCAAGAATCAGGAAGTGCTGTCATTGTAAACCGGAAGTGACATCATCGGAAGCAGGCATGATCAGAAAAAAGGAGTTAAAACCGCTATTGAGAATACCTGCAGCCCAACCCAAGAGACCCGCAAATCCACAGAACCGACAACCTGCATCTATACCCTCACACAGAACTTCTACCCGAAGCCCGCAGGGTACAGCAGGTTTTTGTGGCTACCTTACCCGCTGCAGGACTCTAGCAGCTGTTAGACTTTATACAATAGTTGCTTAAGTTCCGCAGATGCTGCTGAGAAAGGTCAACTAATTGTACCAACTAAATGTAGCAAATAGCAACAGTTCAGAATCTGCACCTGGATCACTGAGCTGCCAGACTGAAACACCAGAGACACAAACATTAAACTTTTTAAAGAAATATAAGTTATGTAAAAATCACTTTTTCCCCTACAGTGGAGTGCCCATGTGCATAAAGTTTTGCTCTTAGGTACTAAGGGGCACATTTACTAAAGGTTGAAGTGAAAATTCGAATAAAAACTCCAAGTTTCAAAGTTATTTTACTTCTACTATCGAAAAGCTCAAAATACGATTTGAATAGAAAAAATTTGGAAATTAAAATTTTTTAATTTTGAAGTATTTGCCCTTTAAAAATCCTTCGACTTTGACTATTCGCCAGCTTAAAGCTGCTGAATTGCAATTTTAGCCTATGGGGGACCTCACAGAGCCTGTCCTGAAAAATGTTCTAAGTTCCAAGAATTTGAAGGATTTTGCGGAGAATTGTTCGATTTTTTATTCGATCGAAATAGGTCAATTTTTGATCGAAAAAGCCCTTTAAATAAACTTCTAGGGTTGAATTTCGAAGTTTTTTTTACTTCTAAAATGCGGCCCTTAGTAAATCTACCCATAAGACAAGGTTTCTTATATTTGAGTCCCAAAATGTTTCTGAATTTATAAGATTTTAAAAAAGGTATTAAACTATACTGGTAAAGCCTAAAGATCTCCATTCATTCCCAACAGAACAAGAAGCAGTCAAATTGTGCATTTAAAAGGATTCTGGAACAAAACTATAGCTCCTTTTACAGCAAGCAGAAAGGAAATGATTTATATAGACCTCTTTCTTGTGGTATATGTGGGACTCAATCAGAATAATTAAAGGAGATGCAATAGGAGCATCAGAAGATTACAAGCCTTGTAGGTAGGCAGGTTTTATATAAGGGTCTATAGTTTGGGGCAGAGCTCCTTTACCATCTTTCCATCTCTTGAAATGCTAATTCTTTGCTCTAAATTGGGTTTTGTATTTGCACGTGTGAAATGCTATTTCTAGCAAACGCCACACAGTTGCTTCCAAATAGAACATGGTCTACACTGGAATCCTCAACATTCAGGCTGGGTCTTTAAATATCTTTTGTAGATGGTGTAAACACTGTACTCCTGCACTGTGACGTAAATCTGTACACATACTTTGGGTGCCAGTTGTTCTTTAAATTACTTTTTAATTAGTAAGGCAATTCAAATGATGAATCTAAAAGTATATGTGTAGAGTACAGTAGAGATCAGTATCTTTCTCTATGGGCATTCATTATAAAACCTCTCTTATAACCCCCTTTTTGGACTGTTCAAGGGAATTTAGCCTCTATCCCTATCACTTGGGTTGTCTGTACTGTTGGATACCACTAGGATACTGGCCACAGTTTTACTTATTAGTGGAAGTCATCTCATTTGTAAAGTTGTATGTAAATCCTAACTAATAGAATCCCTTTAACTAATTCACTCACTGGAACATCCTACCCCATGTCCTGAATGCAGATCGACCCTCCTTTAAAGGGATGGCATTGATTTATCAATACTGGACAAATTTGCTCCTGGGCTGTAATCCATAACAACCAATCAGTGATTAGCATCACCAGCATTCAGCCAGCTGCAGGCAGAACAGTGAAAGCAAAAATCGTATTGGTTGCTATATGTTACTGAAAGGTTTTCTGTCAGCACCCATACCCTTCTTAATTCTCCAAATTTGGTGCACTTCCACGGCTTCCACCACCAATCCGTTGGGAATCAATCTTTATATTTTTCAGACAGCAACAATCCAGGATTAATTTGATAAAATGCCTTTATTGAGACATGGGCTCTGACCCAGTACACTGGCAACGTTTCAGACCACCATTGGTCTTTTCTCAAGCCACCCTTGTCCTGGATTGGTGCTGTCTGAAAAATATAAAGATGCTATATGTTACTGTCCAGTTGTAGATTTGCCCAGTGTTTATATATGATCCCCAATGAACTTTGTTCTACCCTAATCTTTTATACTAATGATTTTCTATTATCACTCTGGCTCCTTAAGGCTAAGGACACACTAAGCGATTTGCGGCGACCAATCTCCCCGAAGGCCTTCCCTCACTGCGCCTGGCTAAAATGAAAAATCGCTGGCGCTAATCACACGCAACGATTAATTTTCCAAAGTGAGGTAAGGCGTTCAGGGATATTGGTCGACGCAAAGTTCAGGTGATTTGTCGACAGGCGACTAAATCTCGCCAAATCGCATAGTGTGTCCTTACCCTAAGGGCAGAGACACACGCTCAAATCTGGGGAGATAAGTTGCCCAGCGACAAATCTCCTCTTGTTCGTGGCGACTAATCTCCCCAAACTGCCTTCCCGACAGCTATAGGAGCACTTCGTTTTCTGAAGGCAACTTTGGACGACTTTGGAAAACGAAGGCTCTGAGTGCCATCCTGCTGACAATTTACATCTAGCCAGCAGGAAGGCAGCTCAGGGAGATTATTTGCCTGAAGGAGATTAGCCGCTGGGCAACTAATCTCCCCAAATCTGAGGGTGTGTCTCTGCCCTTAAATGTAATGAAAGGATTCTGAATATGCTTCCTGCTACTTACAGTATAGCATTGCCTTATTATTAGTCACCATTGCCCTTGCTTTTATAGACAGAAAGGTTGTAACCCCTATATTTGCAGTTTTAAAGCAATGCAATGTGTATCAGGGGCATGTTAATACTTTCTCGCTTATGATGGTTTTTTGCATAGTGAAGGACTTTTCAACTCACTTTAGCCCAACCCACCTTAAACTCTCTACTTGTTTCTTTGGCTGCTTAAAACATCTACGCTGACCAGTGGGGATAACCTTGCTCTGTTTTAGAGAGGTTTCTAATAAAAATCAGACAGCCTCACATATTCATAGGACAGACAAAACCCAAAGGCTTAAGAAAGTTGGAGCTTTTCATTTTTATTTAGCAAGATCACCTTCTAACCAGTAGAATCATTAGTATTTTCAATGCAGTATGTCATTTTTATGTCCCACTGGGATGACTATTTATATGTAGTCTGAATTCTCTGTTTTTTTTCTGAGTACATGAGGAATTTGCTACAGAACTAACACTGCACGTCCTGTTGCTTTATGAATAGCAGCATTAGCAAAGCATAAGGTCTCCATTGTATACCTATGGCTTCCAAGAGAAACAAGACCAGTGCTTGTGATTGGTATAGCCAAAAATGGCATAGAAACAAGAGGAATGGACTTGGGATCACTTCCAAAATATTATAAAGAGGCACAGGGAGATTTTTGCAAGGGAGCGGTGCCAATATGCTATATGTAATAACTGGGTTTGTGGTTAAAGTTTGCCTTGCACTACATACAGTATTTGATTGCCAAAATCACAATGTCAGTATTGATATGAAGAGGGTGGAATACTGTTCAACTTCAGTTGTTTTCTAACCATAAAACCTAGAAACCAAGTGGCAGACAGGGTCAGCATTTGAAAAAAGGAGTCCCTACAAATGTAGGAAGCCTGGGACCTCATTTAAGATGGAAAAGTTGAAAAATGGCACCCTGGCATTTTCCTGCTGTTTTTGAACAACAGCTTTAGAGTTCAAGCTTAAAGGAGAATTCAACCTGAAAAAAAATCTTCCCTCCTCCCCTGTGTAGGCTCCCCTGCCCCTAAACTTGTTACTTTTCCAGAGTTCACACACACCATCTTGTCTCTTTTGCTCTTCATCCTGTACTGACCGGCATTTTCAGGCGCATGCACGGTACGAGGAATCTGCTGGTGCGGAGCTACTGCGCATGTGCTGAAAGTCACAAGATTTCCGAAAAGGGAGCAGAGGGTTTTTCCCATTACAGGTTGAATTCTCCTTTAAAGAGATAGTTATCTTTCAATTTACTTTTAGTATGAAATGTACCCTAGCAACTAGGCAGTGTTTTGAATGGAAAACTTCAAGATGTATATATTTATAATCCAATTTGCGCTAGCAACCATCAAGTGGTTTAAAGGAGAGAATGAAAGGTGAATAGGAGAGGGCTTAGATTGCCTTATGGAAACATGGGTCATGAAAAGTAACAATATAATTGAAGCTGCACAAGAGCAATCGTCACATGACATGGGGCAGCTGGGAAATTGACAAAATGTCTAGCACCATGTCAGATTTCAAAATTGAATATAAAAAAAATTGTTGCTCTTTTGAGAAATGGATTTCAGTGCAGAATTTTGCAGAAGTAGCACTATTAACTGATGTGTTTTGAAAAAAAAAAAAAACGTTTTTCCCATGAAAGTATCCCTTTAAAGGGGTGGTTCACCTTCAGGTTTACTTTTTGTATGTTATAGAATGACCAATTCTAAGCAACCTTTCAATTGGTCTTCATTATTTATTTTTTATAGTTTATGAATTATTTGTCTTCTTCTCCTGACTCTTTCTAGCTTTCAAAATGGGGTCACTGACACCCTCAAAAAACAAATCCTCTCTAAAGCTGCAAATTTATAGTTATTGCTATTTTTTATTATTCATCTTTATTTCCTGACCCTATCCTATTAATATTCCATATTCTCATTCAAATCAATGCATGGTTGCTAGGGTAAATTGGACCCTAGCAACCAGATTGCTGACATTGCAAACTGGAAAGCTACTAAATAAAAGCTAAATAACTCAAAAACCACAAATAATAATAAATGAAAACCAATTTCAAATTGTCTCAGAATACCACTCTCTACATCATACTAACAGTCAACTCAAAGGTGAACAACCCTTTTAATGTTTAGTACGTTATAGAATGGCTAATTCTAAGCACATTTTCCACTGGTCCTCATTTTATTTTTATAGTTCTGACTGTTTCAAGCTTTCAAATAGGTGCTCACTGACCCCATCTAAAAACAAATGCTCTATAGGGCTATACATTTATAGTTATTGCTACTTTTCTATTACTAATATGTCTATTCAGGTCCTCTCCTAGTCTTATTCCAGACTACTGGATAACTGCTGAATAAAAAGCTTAAATAACTCAAAAACCACAAATAAAAAAAAAATGCAGTGTGTCTCAGAATATCACACTCTACATCATACTAAAAGTTAACTCAAAAAAAGGTGAACAACTCCATTAAAAGAAAAAAGAAAAGGAATCTCAACTGAAAAGAGAATAAGAACAGAACATTCTAAAAGTAAAATTTATGGTGAACCACTCCTTTGATAAAACTCATTTATAATGTCCCATGCAATGTGCAAAGTACATAAAAAGGACACAATTGACTATTTTTTTTGCAATTTGCTCATTTCATGGGACATTGTGTTGTGAAAAGAGCTGTGGGCCTCAGAACTCAATTTCAGAGCATAGTGACCTGCAGACTGTGCCCTGAATTAAATGTTGTATAAGCAGCACTTCATTCCAAAGGGGAGGGTGAGGGAAGCATTTAGGGAGAAGCATAAATTATGCCTCTGTTGAAAATTGGACATCCTTTATGTATATTTTATGTTTTTTTTTAATCTACATCCTTTCCCTGATGGGTGCTTCTAGCATGGGGACCAAGGGTACAGCCCTTTTTGCCCTAACATAAAAGTTTCACATTTAGGCAAGGTGTTTAGAGTTTTCTAGTTCTGCAACCACTGATGTGTAACCAGCTACCTGCTGTTATTTTTGAAACTGCCTGCAGCAGTATAAATACAGTAAACAATATATATGTATGTCTATACACAGCACTGGATTTCTCTCCCGGGTGCCCCAATGCCTTAGGGTCCTATTGCCCAATATCAGTGCACTATTCCGCCTCCCCGCACCTGCCATCGTCATAGCATTGGGGAACACTTTGTCCCCCATAGACTGTAGGATGCAGTTGGACGGCGTGCCACCCCTAAAATTTTGCAACCCTAGTGTGGTGTTTATACGAATGGCCTGCAGGTATCACTGTGCACATTACTTTTACTATGCATATACACAGTACTTTCTGTTCAGCTTGAGAGAGATAAAGTTCAAGTTGCTGCAGTTGTGTATTCGGTGCATGAACCTGCTAATAAAGCACTTATACTCTGCTCATCCTCAGCTACCAAAACACAACAGATTGGCGACAGGATGTTTCTTCTACCTCTGCAGCAGCCTGCACCGTTTCTTCCAAACCCTGGTGAGCCTACCATACTGTTATACCCTGCTCATCCTCGGCTACCAAAATACAACACCTAGGCCCAGGCCTTTATGGCCTCGCCAGAAATCTGGGCCTGTATATATACACACAAACATTTATACTGCTACTTAAAATTTTAAGATTGTAAGTTCTTTTGGGCTTGGCCTTAATCATCTTTTGCATCAGTTACTGCTCGCTATGTATGAAATTCTGTATATTCTTTGCATAAACTCTTTACTGTACAGCTCTGGCACTCTAAAAACACGTTAAAATAATAACTGAAAATTGGAAAATTACTGTAGCAGTAGAAATTTTACATTTTGATATGATCTTGTTTTTAGTAGTTAAACATGTTATATAAACAACATGTATAATAATGTTACTTGTTGCCAATAACACAAACGTATGGG
Source organism: Xenopus borealis (assembly GCA_024363595.1). Taxonomy (NCBI): domain Eukaryota; kingdom Metazoa; phylum Chordata; class Amphibia; order Anura; family Pipidae; genus Xenopus; species Xenopus borealis. The sequence goes on from CM044439.1 coordinate 132,199,576, forward strand.
GAAATGCATGCTTAACCCAACCACAGTAAGGGGCAAATTCACTAAAGCGCGAAGCGTCTAACGTTAGCGCTAATTCGCCAGCGTGATGTCATTTCACAACTCTGCCAATTTATGAACAGTGTCCTAGGTGAAAATTTGCTAGTGAACTAGCACAACTTCGCACCCTTATGCCAGGCGAAGTTGTGCACTGACGAAAGGACGTAACTACGCTAATTCACTAAGATGAACATTTTACTGAACGTTACCTCTTGCACTAGATTTTACTTTGCCAGGTCAGACCTGGCGAAGTTGAATACAATTGATAGGAGTTTGAAAAAAAAAACAAACGCTGGAGTCTTTTACCTTTTTTAGGGGGATAGTCTGAAAAATAGCGTAATTTTTTGGGGGGTTACACTCATTCCCCCCTACATTTCCTAACATATGGCAACACAACTATACAGGGGGCACATGTTTAGGGCAATAGGACAACTTTATTTTATTTATTAAAGGTTTCCTGGGCTTGTGTGGTGTAATGTAGTGGCTGTAACATATACTTCTATTATAAGTTTAACTTTGCGCCGTATGCAAATTAGGCATCGCTAGCGTAAATGCGCTTTGCCTGGCGAAGTAACAGTACCGAAACTTCGCTAACGTTTGCCGCCCTGAGTGCAACTTCGCATTTTAGTGAATTAGCGTAGCGCTGGCGAAAATTCGCCTGGCGAAGTGCAGTGAATGTCGGTGAAGCCAACACTAGCGCATTTTCGGTGGTTAGTGAATTTGCTCCTAAATGTGTTATAGGTTGCAAAGTAGTTAGAGCAAACGGTAGAGTATAGACTCCTGCAGTCCCCGGGGAGCCAGACTGATAGGAATTAGCTGTGGAGGTGAGTCACGGGACTTTGAAATGACTTCACTCTCTTCCCACAGAAATGAATCAGATCAGGTTATGAACTTGGGTTGGACCCAGAATAAGAGACAAAATACAGGGCCAAAGAAGCTACAGTTTCTAAAGATTAGTAAAAATGCCAGCAGATTTAGCTTGTAGAGAGCCATTATTTATTTATAACAAATAAATAATAAACTTGTAACACATAAACAATGATCACAAAAAGAAATGCAAGACTTAAAGGATCCCATTCCAAGTTACAGGTACCAAATCTGTACCTTAGAGAAGTACAAAGGCGGAGCTATCTACACTTCCATATAGCTATTCTAGTAAGGAGAAAAGCAATGATTGCAATGATTAGCTTGGAAGGAGGAGGCAAGAACCAACACAGCCTGCATTCCCAGTTATGGAGTAAAGCTGAAAAAATTTGTTTGCATTTCTATTCACTGAAACACAGGTTTAGGATTAAAAAAAATGAGCATGTGTTGAAATTTCTACAAAAAAATATTCACTGTGCTGTTTCAATATTTATTCACAGTTCACTGGCATGGCAGCACTTTGTAATTCTTTTCATTCTTGGTAGACTTAATAGATACGTGTCAGGCAGTAATCGAGAATTCAGAATTAGTTCTGACATATTGCAGGTATAGGATCAATTATTCAGAATCTTGGGACTGGCTGTTTTTGGATCTTGGATCACCATACTGTAATTATGCTGAAAATCATTGATATGGGGTAGCTCAGGTTAACTATTAGTATGTTATAGAATGGCTAATTCTAAGAAACTTTTCAATTGGCCTTCATTTTCTTTTTTATAGTTTTTGAATTGTTTGCTTTTTTCTTCTGACTCCTTCCAGCTTTCAAATGGGGGTCACTGACCCATCTAAAAAACAACTCTGTAAGCCTACAAATGTATTGTTATTGCTACTTTTTATTTCTTATATTTCTTATCAGGCCTCTTATTATTCATATTCTAGTCTCTTATTCAAATTAATGGAGGGTTATGAGCCCTAGTAACCAGATTACTGAAATTGCAAACTGGAGATTTGCTTAATAAAAAGCTAAATGACTCAAAACCACAAATAATAAAACATTTAAACTAGTTGCAGAATATCTCAGAATATACCTTTCTACATCATGTAGGGACCCATAAGTAGCATGGCCCTTATGGCTTCATTCCCTTACTAGTGCCTTCCTTTTCCCTGTTGCTGGGTTAAATCCCATGTAACATATTTGTAACATTCTATTGGCTATAGGTTGTGACCACTCCCTGCAGTGCTGTAACAAAAGTGCTTGCAGGGAGGGGCACTTCCTCTTTGGCCTGCAGCAGTTGATCTGGGCAGATGCTTGGAGTCAACAAGGCCCCAGATGTGTTATTCCCTAAAGGGACAACCACCTTTAGAGAAGTCGGGGATACAGGGACCCCGTGAACGAGGTGAAGCCAGTGTATAGGTTATATCTCTTTATAGCACTTTCTAGTGGAAGTGAGTCAGAGAGGAAAGCTAGAGAGCAGCTCAAGCTCCACCAAGGATAATAGAAGGGAGTAGCTCTCCCCCAGGCTCTACTTTGCCTGTAGTGAAGGGACCACAGTACTGACAAGGGACTTCAGGCAGTGTTCTTAACCCTGATCCACGTTTGCTATAGGGATCCGGTCCACATGAGGTGCTGATATCCTGGAAGGTGATCCTATCAACTCCTACTTGCTATTTCTACCATGGTGTCTTTCCTTGCTGTATCTGCAACACCTCTGAATGTACCAATGTACCTGGCTTATGATATATCTACCTCAGTTGTGAGAATGATTTACCCTGTGGAGCTTTGTATGTAAATAAAGCCTGTTCTACCTGTTTGCAAAGAACGCCTGGCGTCCAACAACCGTTATTTTACATATCTGGCAGTATTGAGTTATGGTTCAACTACCTCAGCACGTGTATTTTCCCCTTAGCGAAAGCCCTACCTGGTGAAAGAGGGTCGCATGTAGCCCATGCTCAATCATCGCTAGTTGGTTTGGTCTAAATCAGCCACAAAAGGGGTTACAATCATAAGAAAAGTTATATATAAAACTGAACTTGCTTTGCCTCCAATGTGGATTCATGTAGCTTAGTTGAGATCAATGTACTGTTTAATTAGAAGAGCGGAAAAAGAAATTATGTTTTAATTCAGTTCAGGAGTTAATACCAGTAATTTTGTAGATTCATTTTTCCACTCTATAGTACAATGTATGGGACCTGTATCCAGAGTACTCGGGTTCTGGGGTTTTCCACATAATGGATCTTTCTTTCATTTGGATCTTCATACCTTAAGTCAACTAGATTATCATGGAAACAATAAATAAACCCAATAGGCCAGTTTTGCTTCCAATAAGGATTAATCTAATGTTGGTTGGGATCAAGTACAAGATACTGTTTTATTATAACAGAGGAAAAGGAAATATTTTTAAAATTTTAAATATTTGATCAAAATGGAGTCTATGGGAAATGGCTTTCCGTAATTCAGAGCTTTCAGGATTACGGATCCCATACCTATACAACGTTTTCAGGTTCTGAATTCTGATTCAGAGAGGTAAAAATGATGGTTGATCCCAATGTTATTAATAGGGACAAAAGATAAATATATAGGAAGGCCGGTATTTTTTTCTGGAAAAGGTGGCAACCCTAATTACCCTATACACCAGAAAGTGCAACTATGGACCAGAGCCGGAACTAGGGGTAGGCAGAGTAGACGGCCGCCTAGGGCGCAGTCATAGGGGAGGCGCACTTTAGAAGGGAAATAATTTTTTTAAATTTTTTTAAATTTTAACTTCACCCCTGTCTCCAGCAGCATTGTTCAATGGCTGATGGCACAGGTACTGACTTGGGGGGCAATGGCTGGTACAGACTTGTGGCACAGTTACAGACTTAGCAGGCAATGGTTGGTGGCACAGATTCAGACTTGGGGGGCAATGGCTGGTACAGACTTGTGGCACAGTTACAGACTTAGCGGGCAATGGTTGGTGGCACAGGTACAGACTTGTGGGGCAATGCTGGTGGTACAGATACAAACTTAGGAGGCAATGCTGGTGGCACAGGTACAGATTTGGGGCAATATTTAGGCTTGCTGGCACAGGTACAGATTGGGAGCAATTTTTTGGTGTTGCTGGCACAGGTACAGATTGGGGACAATATTTGGGCTGCAGGCTCACACAGGTACAGATTGGGAGCAATATTTTGGGTGCTGCTAACACAGGTACAGATTGGGGTGCTGCTGGCTGGCACACGTAAGGTTTGATTCATGAATGTGTTATAAGGTTTCTTTAATGAAGAAAAAGTGAATAGGTGGGAAATGGTCATAAATAACAGGGGTGGGGGGTGCTGATTGAACCCCTTGCCTAGGGTGCCAAACTACCTTGGACAAGATCATGACCAATTTATCACACAAATGATGTCAGTTCCCTACCATTACGCTAATGAAATGGACAGATACCATGACTAGGACTAGTGCTTGAATTGGAGTGAAAAAAGTGAAGGAATGCTCTGTATGGTGAGGGTAGCACAGCATGCTAAACAAGCCCCTCCTACAACCATAAGCCACACCCATTATTATATTAAGCCTCACACACCAATACTTTCTGGCTCGCTCACTTTAAAGCAAAACCGTTTTGCTATTTCCATTTTGGTATTCTTCTTCTAATCAGGCCCAGATTTGAGGCAAGGCTACATAGGCCCGGGGCGCAACATAAGGAGCAATGGGGACTCAAAGTTCCCCAGTGCTTCGGTGCTTTTCTGTGCACTGATAAACATATGGAAGGGATTTCCACACAGTTGCTTTTGGGCGCTAGGATCATGCGGCCTCACTGCACCATGCCCTGCTTCTAATATGGGATCCTGCTAGGATTTGGCCTTTTTCAGCAGGATTCTGATTCGGCTGAATTCTTCTGGCTGAACTGAATCTTAATTTCCATATGCAAATTAGGGCCAGGGAGGGAAATCAAGTGACTTTTTGACAAAAAAAGTAAAGGAAGTAAAAAAATGTTTTCCCCTTCCCACCCCTAATTTGCATATCCAAACTAGGGTTCAGAATCGGTTCGGTATTCAGCCGAAGTAAAAAAAAATTTCCCCTTCCCACTCCTAATTTGCATATCCAAATGAGGGTTCGGATTCGGTTCGGTATTCAGCCGAATCTTTCGGGAAGGATTCGGCTGAATCCAAAATAGTGGATTAGGTGCATCCCTACGTCTAATGTACAGTTTAATGCTCAGTATGTATAGATTTACCTAAGTATGTGACCTGTAGGGACCCCAAAACGAATACTGTGCTTATGATGTTTCTTCTGTCAAGCCAGCTTCTGCAAACACAGATTCTTGCCTGTGTATTGTGTCATAACATAACACAACCCCAGCATATTCTATATTACCCAAGATGTTTTCATGTATACAGTATCATTCTCTAACTATTGCTTAATCCACTGTTAATTAATACCTTTATTTTCTCTTTTTGTTTTCCCTGTTTTCTTATTCTCTCCTTTTCTCTATAACCCTCTTTGATGCCTCCACCTTCTTTATCTGTTTATCACTTCTCTATCTCTTTTCTATTTCTCTCCAAGCAATCTTTTCTCTCCTTCTTCTATATATTTAACTATATTTTATTGTACCTCTTTATTTGCATGCAGAAGTGGAGAGGAGTTCCGGGATTCAAAACTCTTGTATCCCCTCTGAGGGTGTGCTATTTCACAAAAATAAAGAAGTGAAGTGATGGCATCCCTGTGCATCCATCCCCAATTCCAATAGTGACTGGGACAATGACTAAGGTGGTGGGCTGCTGGCTAAAAAACACACTTCTTATGTTTTTTTTTTATTTCTTTCAAGGTCCTAAAATTTCCAATGGTTTTTTGGTAGAAGGTGTGAGATATAATCCAGACCACTGACCAAGTGCTAAATAGTTGCTTCGACAGAGATCAGTCAGGAATAGTGATGGGCGAATCTCCCTCGTTTCGCTTCACCGAAAAATTAGCGAATTTCCAGAGAAATTCGAGAAACGAGTTGCGCGTCGTCAATTGCGGCACGTCGTTTTCGGCGTGCGTCGCGCAGTTTTCGACGCGTCAAAATTGACACGCGACTCTTTTTTTTGGCTAGTTTTTCATGGGCGAATTTATGCTGCCATTTCGCGAATCGCGGGAATTCGCCCCTGGCGAATAAATTCGCCCATCACTAGTCAGGAAGTTATGAACTACCTTCAAAAAGTTAAGAAAAATAAATTTGAGAAAGGTAAGGGAATCATCCATATCTTGCGTTAAACATTTTAGGGACCTATACTAATCTATTACTTTCATAAGCAAAATATTGCTTACCAACCTCTTGGATGTTGCTCCCAGTGGTCTTAAAGCTGGTGATTATTTCTGAAGTCTGGCTTGGCGGCAAGTTTTAGTTGCATAAAAACCATTTGTACTGCAAAACAGACCTTCCTGTTGGCTGCCAGTCCACACAGGGGCTACCAATAGTCAATCACAGCCCATAATTTCCACAATCAGGAACTTTTTGCATGCCCCAACTTTTTTTACATTTGAATGTGCCTCATGGGAAAAAGAAGATTAGGATCCCTGCTTTATACTGAACAGTAACAATTTTGGTCTTTCTAAATATATTTCTACATATTTTCTAGGTGCTGCAGAAGTAGAGAAAATAGCTAAATAGCAAAACCAGTTCTTAAAGGAGAAGGGAAAGTTAAAACCAAGTAACCTTTATCAGAAAAGTTAAAACCAAGTAACCTTTATCAGAAAGGTCTATATAAATACACCAGTAAACCCTCAAAGAAATGCTGCTCTGAGTCCTGTGTCAAAAGCAACACATCATTCCTTTCCTTCTATTGTGTTCACATGGACTTCTGTATCAGACTTCCTTCTTTCAGCTTAAACCTCCAGGGCTAGGGCTTGAGCATGCTCAGTTTGCTCCCCCCCCCCTGCCTCCTCCTCTCCCTGCTGTAATCTTAGCCTAGAGCTATGAGTGAGCAGGGAGAGACTCAAGCAGGAAGGGATGTCACACCAAGCTAATATGACAGCTGCTATCCCAAACAAACAGCAAGAACTTCTAGAGTTGTTTACTCCGGTATGGTTAATTCTACAGACTAAATATAGTGTTCAAGCTTGCACTGTTGTGCTAATCTATTGGCAGTAATCTGCCTCTGTAGTTTTACTTCTTCTTTAACAACAGGAGCAGCAAAAAATATAACAGCACTAGCAGCAAAATTAATACAAAAGGCAAAAATAGTGCTTAAGTGTCAAGTAGCAGAAAACATGGTAAATGTATAGAGAAAGCTGAGAGTCCCTGAATTCATACTCTACTTAAAGGGGAATGAAACCCCCCCGTTGCTAACCTAAACCCCCCACCCCCCCTTAGGCCCCCTTCCCTCCTCCCCCACCGACCTTCCTCTCCCCTCGGGCTATTACCAGTAAGCCCCTACTTACCCCTTAATGCAGGTCCCCTCCAGCGATGTTCTAAGGAGCCATCTTCTCTCTCTTCTAACTGATTATTCTCTTCTTCTTCTCTTCTTCCGGGAACTGAAGGCGCTGGGTGCGCATGCGCAGTAGGACGCCAGTACTACTGCGCATGCACCGAAAGTTCACGGAGTTCAATTGCCGGTGGTGGGGGCGGTAACAAAAGGGGCGGGCAGTAATGCAAAAGGGGGTGGAGCCACAGAGCTGTAACTGAAAAGTTACATTAACAGCAAAGGGCCAAGGGCTTTTTGTTAAGGGTATTACAAATCAGGACTGGACTGAGAATTAAAATAGGCCCTGGCATTTCAGGTACACAAGAGGCCCATCAGCCCACCTAGAGGCCCAAACAGCCCCCACCAGCCCACTAAACACTGACTTTCTATGGGACCTTATAGCAGCCCCTCTGACATTTGCCCTAACCCACAAATGGCCAGTCCGGGCCTGTTACAAATTACCGGGAACTACATTGCCACCTTCTGGCCAACGTACAATGTGGTTCACCTCCTTTTACATCACATCCCACCCCTTTTATGTCACGGTCCATCCCTTTTGTTCCTGCCCAAACCACTGCCCGGTAGAAATTTTCTGAAAAGGTGGCAACCCTACTTGTGCCTGTTGTTCTTCTACTTTGCACCTTGCATACAATTGCACACAATTAATTAAAATTTATTTAATTTAAATTAATTAAAGTTCTAAGACATGTACATATGCAAGTACCTTTCTTAACCATGTTTTTGGACATGCAATTCAGTTTCCCTTTTTGTGCAATTTTGGATGCTTTAGGCCTCTTCCAGATGAGCCTCTGAAGCTGCGTTACGGTTTTATGTGTTCAGCCGCAGGGGAGCGCAGCAGTAGATGCCTTAAAATTTTTAATCGGGGCTGTACTCACACAGCCGCATGTAGGTGCCAAACGAGGGAAAAGTCCCAAACAATCTTTGCATTTCTTCAGCTGTTACCCTGGCTTTTAGGAAGCTATTATCCCTATACTTTATCAAATTTATAAAAATATATTTGAATAATGATAAAATAATGATATATAACCATATAAATATTATTATATTATTAATATGTCTTCTTCCTGGATTCTTTGTTGCCAAAAGTCACAAAGTTTACCGATTGAATCTTCGTGACTTTCGCCGCATGCGCAGTAGAGCTGAACTGGCAAATGTACCTACTTCGCATGCGCCGCCAAACGCCAATGGATCCTGGAAGAAGACAGCTGGGTCCATGCTCAGGACCTGTGCTGAGGGGGTAAGTAGCAACTTAGGGGCATTTGCCTGGGGGGGCAGAGGGAGGTAGGCCGTGGGAGGGGTTTCTATGGGGGAGGGGTTTAGCACGTTATGGGATGAATTCTCCTTTAAATCAGGCGAAATCAGGGCATTAGCACTTTTGAGCATTTGGAGGAATTTTGACCTATGGTGCATTGTACAAAGTGCAATTTTGGATGCTTTCTAGAGCATGGTTTTTCCCCATAATTTCAGTGTAGTTGCTGGAGGAGTTTGGTCTCATGCAACTGCCACCCATGCATCAAAATTGATACAATTATGCTTGCACTCTGGCAAAAATTAGTTGCGATTGTATTGAAAATACACCCCATCAGCCACTTGATATCAAATCACTGCATGTAGCTGATTCTTTAGAAGCAAGTCTGCTGCATCAGTCCAGGATCAGTGGCTCTGGGGAATATCAAAGTAGCGATGCAGTGAAATGACACTATTTTTTTAAACTGCGATTCCTGCAGTTTAAGTGTGGAGTTTGGACTGCTACTATAATTGACTATTATATTGCTGCTTAGAAACAGAACAAGGTGATGTCTGTATTACAAGTGATGGGGCTCAGCAGGGAGTAGAAGACCTGGGCCGTCTATAGTTTGTGCTACTGAAACTAAGAGACCGGAGAGAAGATGCAGACCTGACCACTTAGTGATTTATTTGTTTAGTCACTCACTAACACATGTATTCAGGCACAGTGACTCTAGGAGCTTACAGCAGTGTGTTTGTCCTCCACAATTCAACCACAAAATAAAATTTGCCTAATAAAAGAGAACATAATTCTAAGCAACTTTCCAATACTCATTAATTAAAAAACGTCAGCGCTTTTAAAGTTGCTTGTAAAAACATTTGCTATTGAAATAAGCATTTGCTTAACTCCAGCCTTGTCTTAAAGGGAAACTGTCATGGGAAAACATGTTTGTTTGTTTTTAAAACGCATCAGTAAATAGTGCTGCTCCTGTAGACTTCTGCACTGAAATCCATTTGCCAAAAGAGCAAACAGATTTTTTTATATTCAGT
>CM044439.1:132211784-132227427 GCA_024363595.1 Xenopus borealis
GGAAAGAAGTGTAAGCTTAGAGGGACAGTAGGAATATTTGCCCTTGGGGAAAGGTGATGCAGCAGTTTATGTGCAGCCTTGCCCAAGCACAAACAAAAGTGGATCATGGACAGAATTTTGGATGGTGGAGGCTAGGTGCTCACTTAGAAGGTGACAGGGGTCAGCTTGGATTCCCAACATAGTGTTAATATTGCTTTACTGTAATATAGTGATAATAGAAGTCCGAGGGGTTCTGTGACCATATAGGCTCAAGGCTGCAGAATCTTTAACATATTTTACATGAATTACACTTAAGTGAGAAAGGCAGCTCTTTATGTACATAATTCTTTGCTGTTTTACCCCTATATATGAGTGGATGTGTACAAGACCATCGCCTGTTTACATGTGGGCTGCTTGGGTTTTTTTTGCCCGGGCTGCTTTTTACTCCCAGTCTGGCCCTGCACACAGGCCAATAAGCTACCAACTCGGTCTGTCAGCAGCTTTTGTACTGAATGTATATTGCAAAGTTGCTTAGAATTATGCTATCTTTTACTAGGAAAACATTATTTTTGGTATTTTTTGACATCCTCTTTAAGCAACTACCCCAAAAGCACAATCAACTGAAGTCATTTGCCCAGGAATCATGTCTGTAACTCAGAGTCCAGCAATAACCCTCCGAGCAACTGCTTCTCCTGTAAAAAAACACATCTTTTCATATGTACTCACACTTTAAATTAAATTTTTCGCTTCTCTGAAATAGTTTTGAACATACAGCGTTTACAGTTGAATTACAGTGACATGGATTTAGGAGTTAGTTGTGTCTACTTTAGGAGAGAATGTTGCTCTTCTGCTTCATTTTAGAGGAAAGTGCACCACCTGCTGTATTTGAATGGAAAGTGCAATGATTTTGTTTCTGACTAGAACCTATTCATTACTGCACTAGCAATGTTTCACAAAAATAACTATATTAATTTTTTCTATTGCTTTCCTTTTCACCATATAATAATAATAATGGTAATGAGGTAGGACTTTCTTGTATCAACTAAATGGATAGAATATGGCTCATTAATCTAAGAGTACAGGTATACATGTTATCTACAATGCTCGCGGCCTGGGGTGTTTTAGATAAGGGATCTTTTTGTAATTTGGAACTCTATGCATTGTCTGCTAAATATTATTTAAACATTAAAAAAAGCATTTTTTGCAACTAATATGGATTAATGCAGCTTAATTACCATCAAGTACAAGGTACTGTTTTATTATTACAAATAAAAAGGATATTTCTAAAAATTATAATTATTTGATTATAATGGAGTCTATGGGAAATTACCTTCCTGTAATCTGAAGCTTTCTGGATATGCGGTTTCCCGATAATCATTCCGATACCTGCATTATAGTAGTACACAGGGCTAATAAAAAGATTGGGAGACCAGCAATAACATGCCAGACAAAAACCGGACAATTGCAGACAGTGTAACAAGCAGATACCAAGACATGAAAGCTGTCTGTTTGATGTCAGACGCTATCTTTAAAGGAGAAGGAAAGGCTAAAACTAAGTACAGAGTCCTCTGTGAATAGAAACACCACATTTCCTTCCTTTCATTTTGTAGACATGGGTTTCTGTAACAGACTTCCGGTTTTCAGCATAAACCTCCAGGGCTATGGCTTGAGCATGCTCAGTTTGCTCCTCTCTCCCTCTCCACCTCCCTTTTCCCTTCTCCCCTCCCTGCTGTAAGCTGAGCAGAGAGCTATGAGTGAGCTGGAAGAGACTGAGGCAGACATTGATGCCACAGCAAGGTAATATGGCAGCTGCTATCCTAAACAAATAGAGAGCATCTACAGCTAGTTACTCAGGTATGGTAATGCATTCTGCAGAGTATATATAGTATTATAGCTTGCACTATTGTGGCTAATCTATCGGCAATAAACTTGGTAGCTTTCATTCTTCTTTAAGCTGTGGGGGTTCACTCGCTGGTAGGCTGCAAATGAGGCAACTTCACACACCAGGACCAGTGTAAGGGCTTCCAGCCCATGTTTATTTTTCAGCGACTGCAGAAGTTTCCCCTCGCAGGGGGAAGAAAACAACAGCTGGAACAGAAATATCAAGCCTCCTGGCTAACACAAAAATAAACGTTTGTCTTTCTCCTGATGCTGAGCAAATACAGCAGTGTGTCTCTCACACACACAGACAGCCTTATCAGCTCTGCTGCACAGCTTCAGGTGTGCTACAAATAAGCCTAGGGCCTCCTGAAACCCGGGCCTATGCATTTGGGAATCCACCCCACTATGCTCTTGCAGATTTCCAGTAAGACCAGCCCCAGATCAACAATTACAAAACTACAGAGAGACAAAGTGTTTCTCTGCTAAAACACTGCTGGTCTCACTTCAGTAAAAATGTCTAAGAATACATGGCCCAACATACACGTTATCACTTTCCCCAGGAAACTGGGAACCTTTTTGTCAGTACACCACATATCCAACCCCCCTCTGCTCAAGCCCGTGGGGCTGAGAATAGTATGCCATCAATGAATATACCCTGGAGAGAGCATCTGCATTACCTTGCATCTAACCAGGTCTATGTTCCACTGAGAACTTGAAATTCTGAAGTGATAAGAACCACTTGGTGACCTTGGCATTCTTTTCCCTATTTTGGGCCGTCCATTTAAGTGGGGAATGGTCAGTGACAAGTGTGAATTGTCTTCCTAAAAGATACTATCTCAGGCTCTCCAATGCCCACTTGATGACTAGACACTCTCTCTCTACAATGGCATACCTGCGTTCAGCGGGGGTTAGTTTCCTACTTAGGTATGCTAGCGGGTGTTCTTCCCCTTTCATCACTTGTGACAGAACAGCCCCTAACCCATTTTCAGAGGCATCAGTCTGTACAAGGAACTCTTTCTTGAAATTAGGAGCTATTAGCACTTGGTAAGATCTAGGGTAGTGATGTATCGGGCCTGCCCTAGCCTTTCAATCAATTCGTCTAACTGGGGCATAGGATATGCATCAAACTTGCTGACCTCATTTCTTTCTGAAGTCATTGCAAAATGGCATGCTACCATCCAGTTTTGGGACAAGGACAATGGGGCTGGACCATTCACTATGGGACTCCTTAATTACGTCCAGCTCCAACATCCTTTTAATCTCCTCTGCGACTGCCTGGCGTCGTGCCTCAGGTATCATATTAGGTTTGACATTGACTTTAACCCCAGGCCTAGTTATAATGTAATGTTTAATCATCTCAGTAAGCCCAGTCTGGTCTGAGAATATTTGTCTATTCCTGACCAGAAACTTATTTCCTGCTTCTGACTGTTAGTGAGGGTCTCGGCCACTTTTACCTCAGGCACCTGTGGGATTTCTACCTCTACAGTTGCAGGACAGGTGGACAGTGCTTCCTTATCTTTCTAGGACTTAATTAGGTTTATATGATAGAGCTGCTCCTTTTTCCGCTTGTCTGGTTGGGACACCTTATAATTAACATCCCCTATGCACTCTATAATCTCATAGGGGCCCAGCCATTTGGCCAGGAACTTACTCTCCACCATAGGGACCAGGACTAACACCCTGTCCCCAGGCTGTAAAGTTCGGACACAAGCCGATCTATTATATATCCGGCTTTAGGCTTCCTGGGCCTGAAGCATATGCACTCTCACAAGGGGCATGACCATTGCAAGACGGTCTTGCATGTCTGCAACATGCTCTACCACAATTTTGTATGGCTGGATTCAGATTCCCATGTCTCCTTTGCCACGTCCAGCAGTCCTCGTGGGTGGCACCCATACAACAACTCGAAGGGGGAAAACCCTGTAGAGGCCTGTGGGACTTCTCTAATGGCAAACATGAGATAGGTAAGTAAACAATCCCAATTCCTTCCACCTTTATCCACCACTGTTTTTAACATTCCCTTGTTGAACCTTTCTACCTGTAAGGAATTATCCCTCTGCTGGGTTTGAACCTGGGACCTCTTGTGTTCTAGCCTGTTCCCTTACCTCTCCCCTATTCTGGCAGGTTTTAGGCATGAGCTCACCTTGTATTGAGGTCCCTATGGTTATCCCTTGTGCTGCTGATTAATTCAGCTGCTCTGCACTAACTGGCAGGTGCAGCCTATTCCCTACTTAACTCCCAGCAGAGGGCCCTTATTTAAAGCTTGAGCAGACCTCCCCCCACTGCCAGTTCATAGTTCGACAATCTGCTGGTCACCCGGTTCTATGCTCCGGCTTAGTCTGACCCTGTTCTTGGACCTTATTGTTGGATTCCTGATTCCTTGTTCCTGCTTCTGTATTTGGACTTTGTTTTACCTTGATCTCCTGAGCCAGTAAGTTGCTGTATCTTCTGTTTGCCAATAAACTTTCTGTGAGCATCCTATCCAGTCTACTCCCTCTAATTACCCTTTAAATATTAACCCAGTGGCCCTTCTGGTTGTTCCTGTGAGGGATTTGGGCCACTGAGCGTGACACTACCAAACCATCATCAGTACCATTTACAATAAAATCTGAAACGAGTGGTCCCATTTTCTTTCCCCCAGACACTCTACTGTTATTAACAGTCCCTGTAGAAGTATCCAGTTCAATAGGGTGGGGTCTCACCTCCCCATGCTTAGTCTCTGAAGCCTGATTCTGGCACAGTTCTCGAAATAAGGGGAAGTCTCTGCCCAAAATTACACTGTGTAGGAGTATGGGAGACACTGCCACTTTATGGCAAACAGTCCCTGCATGGGTCACAAAAATCACTAGGGCCGTGGGGTATTTCTTACAGTCCCCATGTAAACACACCACTCCCACTTGACACTGTGTTAAATGACAGTCTTTCAGGAGCTGTGTGTTTACCAGTGTGACTAAGCTACCTGTGTCTAATAGTGCATTCACAGTGCGCTTACCAATCTGGACGACAAGTTGGTAGCTCAGGATCCGCAACGAGACCTGGTCAAGCGAAAGTTGACAAATTCCTCTCCGTTCCACAGTCCATGGGTTCTGGATCAGCTGGGCAGTTGGTGGCAATATGTCCCCACTCTTGGCACTTCCAGCACTGGGGAGCTCTGTGGGTCTGGTGTCGGCTGTCTCCGCGGGATCTTCCTCTTGTTGACTCTGAACCTGAGTTCCCAGGGTCCTCTGGGCTGGGCTTCTCCACTGTAGCCAACTTCTTGGGTGGGACAACTGCAGAAAGCCTCTTCGTGGTGGACACCGCCCAGGTATTGATGTCCTCAGAAGCGAGGTATCACTCTACCAGTTCCACCAACTGGTCTGCTGTATTTGGATCAGCTTGGCTCACCCATCATCATAATTCAGTGGGAAGGGCTCTCAGGTATCTGTCCATCATGACCCTTTCAACTACCTGAGGCCCGGTAAGTCCGGCTGCAGCCAACGTTTCCCTAGGTTAATGAGATCATACATCTGGGAGTGCGGTATCCCCTTAACCCTAAAGTCCCAACTGTGGACCTGCTAGACCCTCATAGAGGTGGTTACCCCCAGTCTCAATAGGATTTCAGACTTCAGCTTGTCATAGTCCTTGGCATCCTCTGAGGACAGGTCATAAAAAGCTTTCTGGGCATCCAGTAGTGGTGCAACAAACATCGCTCATTGTTCCCCCAACCAGGCTTGCTGCTCCGCCATCCTCTTGGTACAGAGGAAAGCCTCCACATCATCCTGCTCAGTCATTCTTTGCAGGAAGTTGCTGCCTGAGATGGAACGGTACATTCCGGGGGCCATGTCAGCATCCCCAGAGACCCTGGCTGTCAGTTGTTTTACCAGCTCAATTTGCAACTGCCGATCTTTCTCTGCAGCCTGCGCCAGTGTCGTGATCTGGGCCTCCAACAGACAATTTGTCTCCTGCTGGTTGGCGTTAGACTACTGCTGTAGCATGAGGCTCTCCTGGTGGGCCCTTTGTAAGGTAGCTGTGGATTGCAGCAAAGCCTTGAAGACATCCTCCATATTATAACTTTTGTGTGCAGTGTCTCTTTAAATATCACTGATACGATATACAGTGCGCACAATACCCACAGAAGACTTACTGTGGTCAGGCGACTCCCGCGTGTGGCAATCACGCATCCAAAAAACCAATTGTGGGGGTTCACTCGCTGGTAGGCTGCAAATGAGGCAGCTTCACACACCAGGACCGGTGTAAGGGCTTCCTGTCCGCATTTATTTTTCAGTGACTGCAGAAGTTTGGAACAGTTGGAACAGAAATATCAAGCCTCCTGGATAACATGAAAATAAATGTTTCTCCCTCCTGAAAACCTGGCCTATGGATTTGGGAATCCACCCCACCCTACTCTTGCAGATTCCCAGTAAGACCAGCCCAAGATCAACAACCCAGAAGTGGCAAATTTGTAAAATGCGTACAAACGGCAAATTCACAAAGGCAGATGTTACCATCTCTGAAGTCCGACAATTTTCTAAAATGTCGTATATCTTTTCATCGTACAGACGACATTTTAAAGACATTTTAAAAACATTTTACACGACATTTTAAAGACATTTTAAAGATATTTTAAAAGACAATTTGACCGACATTTTCATTTTGGAGAGCCTTATGTGTCGGAAAAATTGTCGGCAAAAAAAATGAGTTTACGAGTAATTCATAAAAATGTCAGGGAAAGTGGCGCAGAAAAAAACACGCCCACTTTTCACTACACTTTTTCAAAAGTGTCGTATATGTCGGAAAATTGGCGGGGAAATGCTCTGTTAATTTGTCGTCTGTTGCTACGACATTTTAAAGACATTTTAAAGCCATTTTTTCCTTCCCGACACTTTTGTGAATTCCCCCAAAGTGTTTCTCTGCTAAAACACTGCTGGTCTCATCTCAGTAAAAATGTCTGAGAATACGTGGCCCAACATACATGTTATCAATCACTTTTCCCCAGGAAACTGGCGACCTTTTTGTCACCATACCACAAAGCTTTACCTTGCCATACTTTCTACCCAAACTGCTAAATATTTTGCAGGTACAGCATACCGCTAAAATTTGTGTAGAGAAGTGATTGTTCATTTGGATGCAGGTATAGCCAGAACACAAGTGGAGGCACATAGTTGGAACATTGGCATGCACTTACAGGCTGTGTGCAATGGTAAAAGATTCAGCTTTGTACTTATTTGAAAGTTATGGCAGATGGTAGGTACATGGCTTCCTGGTGGATCTAATTGCATCATCATGGCTGAATGTCTGAAAGTCTAAATGTCTGAATTTCCCCTTTATGTACAAAAAATCTTATTACACAAAAATGTGCTATTTTTTGTATGCAGCCGCACGCCTCATAATGTTCACATTTGCACCCCAAGGAAAGCTGCACTCTGCTCCTCCCACTGGACTGAAAATTCAACACAAGGGGCAGAGCACAGCATCAGTAGGTGTGGATGACCCTTGTTCTTATGGTTCTTATTTACGGCTTTGTAAATGTCCCCTTTATTTAGTGTATGCACACATATTTGTGTATTGATAATCAGTACAAATAAGGAGCATTTTGCAGTGTTCAAGCCTATGCTAAAAGGAAGAATTACTTCTAGCTGTGGTGTTTATACAAATGGCCTGCAGGTGTCACTGTGCATACAGAGGACTTTCTGTACAGCTTGAAAGTGAAAGTAAGAGTTACTGCTGTTATGCAATGGCTGCATGAAACTGCTAATAAAGCACTGTTATACTCTCCTCATCCTCAGTTACCAAACACAATAAATGGCGACAAGGATGTCTTTTCTACCTCTGCAGCAGCCTGCACCTTTTCTACCAAAACCTGGAGAGCCTACCATACCTTTTACTGTTTGGATCTAGTATAATTGATAATTACATTATTGCTGCTGACCAAGGGGAGGTTTCTGCTTCTAGAAAGCATGCTTTACTTATTCACTGCCTGGGGGCAGAGGGACAGTGTATATTCTATACATTACTATCACCTGATGAGACTTATAAAACTGCTCTTACTGCTATAAAAAACTTTTTCATGCCAAGAGTAAATGTTGGACAGCGTAATGGTGAATCCACAGAACATTTTGTAGCAGCTTTGAGAGTGTTGGTTGTTACCTGTGAGTTTGGGAATCTAACTGATGAAATGCTAAGAGACCAAATAGTGGAAAAAACAAACTCACCACACATTAGAGAGAGATTGCTCCTAGAACAAGATTTAACCATTGCAAAGGCTATTACAGTTGCTAGCCATATTGAAACAGCTGTGGCAGAGGCTAAAACTCTCAGTCAGGGAACTGCTGGGAATTTACAAATTGTGAATTCAAAACTATGGCCTAATAATGCGCAGTCAGAGGAAAAATACAGTGCTAAGGAAAGGGATTCACTGCAAAACCGTGCAGCAAATACAAATAAAAAATACTGCTTCTGTGGTTCAACACAATACCTTGCAAACTATGCTAAATGTTCTGCAAAAGCTATACAGTGCCGCAAATGTTTAAAGTCAGGTCATTTTGCTACAGTCTGCCGTAGTTTTATTAAAGATGTTCATGAACTCACTACTACAAATGTTACAGTATTAAGTGTGGATAAAGCTGGTACATTTATATTTATTCCAGACAAGTTTATATGCAATGTCAATACTGCTTCTGCTGACAAGGGACACTCCATTAACCTGATGTTTGATACAGGTTCAGCTGTTTCTATACTAACAAAGGATATTTTCTTGCAATACTTTGCAAAAGATATGCTTGGTGCACCTGCCCTGAGACTGGTCAGTTACTTAAAAGATCCAATCCCTGTGCTTGGTTGCTTGCCAGTGACTGTACAATTTGAATCAAATACTGCAAAATATGACTTTTACATTGTGAATAAAGGTACTGCTATACATGGAAGGGATCTCTTTGCTGCACTAAATCTACAATTGATTGATGGTCTCATTACTACAACACCAGTTCCTGCCACACAGCATGTGTCTAAAATTTCACCACAAAGCAACACTTCACTTGTCTGTGCAAAGAACGTTGTGCACAAAGTTAAGTTGAGACCAGATGTAAAACCAGTATGCCAGAAATTGAGGCGATTGCCCTTCTCTATAAGGGAAACTGTCTCACAGGAACTAAAGAAACTGGTAGAGCAAGATGTGATTGAAAACTCAGAAACCTCTGAATGCATTTCACCAATTGTTGTAAAAAAGAAGAAAACTGGAGGTATTCGATTGTGTGATGATCTCTGTGGACCTAATAAAGCAGTTATTATGGATAATCATCCCTTGCCATACATAGAGGAAATATTTTCAGAACTCCGAGGAGCAAAATTCTTTTCAAACCTAGATCTTCAGAGTGCTTATCATCAAGTATTACTGCATGAGGAAAGCTGAGACCTCACTGCATTTATCAAGCATGATGGTTTGTTTAGGTTCAAGCATGTACCTTATGGACTGGCTTCAGCACCGAGTTGTTTTCAAAGACTGATGTCTTCTATACTCCATGACATACCTGGTGTACAATGCTACTTGTATGATATAATTGTCTATGCTCCAACTATGGATCTTCATGACAAGTACCTGGAAAATGTTCTGAAATGCATTGATTCTGCAGGACTCAAATTGAACCTTTCGAAATGCCACTTCAGACAAACTCAGCTGTCATTTCTGGGTCATAAAATTTCACAACATGGATTACTGCCTGACCCTGACCATGTCAACACGGTTACACAAGCATCTACTCCATCTGATTTCCAAACCTTACAAGCTTTTGTAGGTCTTACTTCATGGTATACCATATTTATTCCCAACTATGCTTCAGTTGTGGAGCCACTTTGAGCACTACTACATGGAACTTCAAGTTTGGTTTGGTCAGAGACTGCTCAACATACTGTAGCTTTGAAATAATGAAGCAATTAATTATGAAGAGTCCAGTGCTAGCTTTATTTGATCCTGCACTACCCACTGTGGTTACTACAGACACTTCAGACTATGGCATTGATGCAGTTCTCACACAGATCCATGCTGATCATTCAGAGAAAACTGTTGCATGTGCATGCAGAACACTTACAGAGACAGATCGTAAGTATTCAGCTGTTGAAAAAGAAGCTCTAGCGTGTGTTTGGGCAACAGAAAAATGGAGAACCTACCTATGGGGTAGAGAATTTACCTTATGCACTGATCATAGCCCTTTAACTACACTACTTACAACAAAGAGACTAGGAAGAGCTGGAATGCTTATAGCTAAATGGTCAGCAAGGCTACTGAATTTCAACTACAAAATGCAATACAAACCAGGTTTGAAAAATGTTACTGCCGATTGTTTGTCATGTTTACTTTTACCTGCAGCTTCTGATACACTGAGGACATAGAAGTTGAAGCACTGACTGATATATTATCATCTACAATTTCAGCTGCTGATTTTAAGCAAGCTTGCCTCACATGTCCAATTCAAGTAAAACTATGGGACATCTTACAAAACAAATGGCCAAATGCTGAGAAGAAACTCAGTCCTGATCTTCAACCTTACTACAGGATTAGACATGAACTGTCCTTAGTAGATGGCTATGTTTTCCGTGGAGCTCACATTTATTGGTACCAGAAACCTTGAGAGAAAAGCTTATACAACTTGCATTTGAGAGTCATCAAGGAATTGTACGTACAAAACAAAGACGGCAAGAACTGTAATGGTGGCCAGCAATGGATGCAGATGTGGTAACTGCCATTCATTCTTGGGTTACTTGTCAGAATCATGATAAAACAGCTATCACACATACACCACCACTTCAGTCAGTACCATTCCCTGATTCAGTATGGGAAAAACTTGCTATTGATATTGTGGGTCCTTGTGCAGATGCTCCTATAGACTGCAGATTTGCTGTAACTCTGATAGACTATCACAGTAAATGGCCAGAAATTGCATTTGTTTCTCGTCCAAACTTTTGGCTTTGAGGGCCACATTGGAAGAAGAAAAATCGTCTGGGAGCCACACATGAAATACACAAACACTTTGATTTGTAAAAGTAAAGAAAATACACAAAAGAAAAACGACAATACCCGTTGGATAATCAGATGGAGCTATAGACTGGACTATGGGACACCTGGACATTAAATAGACCTAATATATTATTACTAACTGGGCAATGAGCAGAGTCCCCCTCTTCCGATATCCTTTGCAACATTACGTTTTCTCGAGAACTGAGCGTTTCAAGCTGGGCCGCATTCATATCCATCCTGGGCTGCATTTGGCCATTGGGCCACAGTTTGGACACCCCTGTTCTACAGTCTTAAGCAGAGAAGAAAATCCAAAGGAGTTATTATCAGAAAATGGACCACAGTTTGTCTCATATCAGTATGAGAGAGGAATATTGTGCATAGGAAATCTTCAGTGTATTACCCACAAGCAAATGGAGAAATCGAGCGATTCAGCAAAAGCCTGAAAGAAGCACTCCAGACAGCAAGTCTTACTGGGAAATCTTGGAAAGTATTTACATTATAGTTCCTACATACTGTACAGTAACTACAGAGCAACATGCCATGCAACGACCCAATCATCTCCAGCTGAATTATTACATGGCAGACAGATGCTCACTAAGTTACATGTTGCAGACATCAAACTTCCACCAAAAACTGTTCCTACAAACTCATCTACTGTTGACGTTGTCAAACATCAACAAGCCAAATGCAATGCTTATACTGACAGAAAACATGGTGCAAGAGAAGTGCACTTTCAGCCTGGATCTTTATCAGAATTAAGAAAGCAGGAATACTGAAAAAAGAACTATCTAAATTTACTACACCACTTGAAGTGAGACGCCAGCGAGGACCATACACATATGAACTGTCTGATGGACGCATATGGAGTCGTCTTGCTCCTGCTAAATATGACTTGGCAGATGTTCCATTTGATGAAGGACATTTTCCTACTCCTAATGCCAACCACAATAGGCCTGAAGAAAGTGAACCTATAAGGCATACTGAGAGAATCAGAAAACTACCTGCATGGACCAAGGACTATGTCATGTGAAGAATATATATATATATTGCTTTAAGAAACATACTGTTTAATTGTTACTGTTTATTATATTTGTCCTAATGCTTTCCTACTATAGGGGGAATGCGGTGTTTATACAAATGGCCTGCGGGTGTCACTGTGCATACACAGGACTTTCTGTACAGATTGAAAGTGAAAGCAAGAGTTACTGCTGTTTTGTAATGGCTGCACGAATCTGCTAATAAAGCACTGTTATACTCTCATCAGATACCAAACACAACAATAGCTCACCTAAGTCTGATTGTTTTCATCTTCACTGTGAAAAGTGCAACTTACTGAGGAGCAATAAATAAAAGGCAGGGAATTGCTGAACTGGTTGTCAGTCACAGAATCCTAGTACTGGCACTTAAGAAGGTAACACCCCAGGGCTAATTTACAATCCCAGCAAGGGTAACACTTTAAATAAAAATGCAATTTGCAAAGATGCTTGCACCTACTCCTCCCTTCTTCAAATTTGTCATTGTCTGTTTTATATGCAAATTCCGCCCAGGGTAGTGGTTCTGCCCATGAGGACTGGTTGTCAGACACATAACACCTCAAAAATTGCTCCAGGCATTGATTAACTCTCTCAGTCTGCCCATTAGTCTGAGGGTTATATGCGGAGGAAAACGACAACTCAATCCCCACCAGAGAACAGAAATTTCGAGACAAATTCCACCCTTCTATCTGAAACAATATTAACTGGAAAGCTATGTAATTTGAAAATATTAGACACAAATAAATCAACCACAGTTTTAGCAGAAGGGAGGTGTGGGAGGGAAATGAAATGGCTCATTTTACTAAACCTATCCACGACCACCCAAATCACAGTTTTCCCTTGGGAAGGAAGAAGATCTACAATAAAATCCATCGAAAGATGGGATCAGGGTCTGACAGGGATTGGCAGAGACTTTACCAATCCCTGAGAGAGGTTTCTGGAAGATTTGGATCTTTGGCACACAGAAAAAGAATTAACAAAACCCTTGACATCTAGATTAAGGGAAGGCCACCAGACGCTACGAGACAGAAGAGACAAAGTTTTGGCAATGCCAGGATGCCCTGCCACTTTGAAATCGTGAGCCTCCTTTAACACTTGTTCCCTGAGATTTTCAGGAATGAAAAGCCTGCCAGAGGGAGTCTCTACTGGGGCAGAAGACTGAACTGAGGATAAAAAGTTGGAAAGATCGGTCCCCAGAGCCGCCACAATCATCTCCCGGGATAATGGGTATGCACTCCCTAGGTTCAGGAGGATTAGAATCAAAACTCCTACAGAGTGCATCCGCCTTACTGTTTTTGGAGCCCGGTCTATAAGAAATCCGGTGATAAATAGGGCCCACCTAGCCTGTCTAGGGTTCAACCGCTTGGCCGATTCAATATATAATACATTCTTATGATCAGTAAAAACGGAAATAGCATGCTTAGCCCCCTCCAGTAAATGCCACCACTCCTCAAAGGCCCACTTAATCGCTAACAGTTCTTTTTTGCCAATATCGTAGTTGGCTTCAGCTGGAGAAATTTTTTTTAGAGAAAAATGCACATGGGTGCAGCTAGTTAGTCAATGGGTGCCTTTGGGAGAGAACTGCCCCTGCCCCAACCTCAGAGGCATCAACCTCAACAATAAAAGGAAGGGCAGTATCGGGATGATGGAGAATGGGGGCAGACACAAACTCTTTCTTAAGAAAATCGAATACTTGAACAGCCTTGGAAGGCCAAATGCTGGGGTCTGCTCCCTTTTTCGTAAGATCAGTGATAGGAGCTACAACTAGAGAAAAGTTTTTAATAAACTGGCGATAATAATTGGCGAAACCCAAAAACCTTTGAGTAGCACGTAGGGAAAGGGGTTGGGTCCAATTTAGGACTGCCTTAATTTTTTCAGGGTCCATTTCTAAACCTTTACTGGAAATGTTGAACCCCAGAAACTGAACAGAGATTACTTCAAAGGTGTATTTTTCGAGTTTCGCATTATTAGTTTGTTGTTTCTTAACCTAAGTAACACCTCTTTTACATGTTTGCAATGTTCACTCAGGTTAGAGGAAAAAAACAGCATATCGTCCAGATAGACAAATACGAATACCCATAACAGGTCCCAGAAAATGTAATTGACAAATTCCTGGAACACTGTGGGTTCATTACAAAGACCGAAGGGCATTACTAAATATTCGTGGTGGCCATCTCTAGTGTTGAAAGCAGTCTTCCACTCATCCCCTTCCCTGATGCGGATGAGATTATAAGCTCCTCTAAGATTGAGTTTGGTATAGATGTTGGCACCTTTAACACGATCAAAGAGCTCAGACATCAGTGGAAGGGGATAGCGATTCTTAACAGTAATTTTGTTAAGCCCCCTATAGTCAATGCATGGGTGAAGACCTCCGTCTTTTTTGCCTACAAAAAAAGAACCCAGCACCGGCAGGGGCATTTGACAGCCTTTCATTGCTTGGGCCTCGGGCAATGAAAGAGTATAGTTCTCCCTCTGGGAGGAGTAGACCCAGGGATGAGGTCAATTGGGCAATCATATTGCCTATGAGGAGGTAGTGTTTCAGCAGCTTTTTTAGAAAAAATGGCAGTGTAGTCATTATAAGCCGCAGGTAAACCCTCCAAAGATGTGACTGCTACCACCGGAGGGAAACACCGACCCACACATTTAGCACCCCATTGAACAATCTCCCCAGATACCCAGTCAATTATGGGGTTAGGAATCTAGAGCCACAGTAATCCCAAAATGAGCAGAGAGGTAGCACCCTTTATGAGAATTTATACTTAAAGAGAGAGAGTTTTTTCGGCAACCAACCCTGACCCCAAAGGTCTTTTGTCTACTGCCATTATTCTCATGGGGGTACTTAAAGAGACTAAAGGTACACTAAATTTGCATCTAAAAAGATACCCTCTGCCCGAGTCCACAAAGGCAGACCAAACCCATAGGCCAGGTTAGTTTGACAGGAATCAAAAGGTAGAGGTAAATAGGGGAGAGGGAACACATGCACCCAAATGGGGCTCCCCTTCTCCATTTAGACCTGGGAGTTTCCTGGCCTCTTAGGACATTGATTTAAGAAATTACCCTTTTCCCCAAAGTATATACACAACCCTTGGGAATGCCTGCTAGCCTTTTCCTCTGGAGATAAGCGGGAAAGGCGCAATTGCATGGGTTCTTCCAGAGGTAAAGGTACGGAGGGGCCTGAACGTTCTGTATTAGACACAACTCTAGGAAAGTTGGAAGCATTAGAATGAAGAGAGGTACTCCTCTCACCCCTTCTTTCCCTCTGTCTCCTATCTACCTGGATGGCTAAAGACATGAGGTCATCCAGGTTAGAAGCTAGGGGGTAGTTGACCAGAATATCTTTGACGGAGTCAGACAGACCAATTCGAAACTGACTGCGAAACTGATTGGAATTCAGGTTATGGAATCCCTGCATCAGGTATTTTTGCCTCTGTTCATGCTCCTCCATGCATCGCAGCAGAATGGTGAGCAACACATCAGTGGAGGAGGGAGCTGCGGCAGCAGTGGCTTGACCTTCGTTATCCATTTCGTATGTAACAGTCGGCACCCTAAACTCAGAACCAGTGTCAAGCTCCCTTGTCTCGGCCTTTGCTTCATCCTATAACAACCGCCTTTCACCTCGGGAGGAGCCCTCGGCTGATCGGATGCCGCCAGGTCTTAAAACGAGTGGTGCAAGACGAGAGATTCTGAGCAGGCAAAGGGGAACGACAGTAAGTAAAGTCTTTTGGGCAGAAGGTCAAAGTACAGAGGCATGAGACGCAAT
>CM044439.1:132230329-132243058 GCA_024363595.1 Xenopus borealis
CAGCGGCGAATCGCGGGAATTCGCCCCTGGCGAATAAATTCGCCCATCACTAATTCTGGCTGATTTTTTCCACATATGTGTTTATTCTTTATCTGCGACACAACGGAACATTTCACCATCTTTCACTTTGAGTCCCACTTCTATGCCACTTAAGGTTTTACCCTAATTCCTGCCTTCCCTGTGTATCTCTTCCATTCTATTAGCAATGCAGGCTCTTTCCCCATGGCCAGTGACTAGACTTTTGCGATTCCCACCTTCGTTTCACCAGTAGTTTTGTACCCTCTTTCCTTTTCTCCATGCCTAAGCGCCAAACTGTGAATTACACCACACAATCCCTCCCAGTTCAGTGTCTGTTTCCCACGGGGATAAGAAATTGGAGTAGCTGAGCACACTCATATTATCCTTGGAAAGAGAGGAACGGCAACCCCCACTGGGTCAATGTACAGATGAACACAGGCACTCACGGCAATTGAAGTGCAAGGCGAACCCTTGCTGTTTATTCGGTGTGAACATGCAACATTTTGGGGTGGCCCCCTTTATCAAGCATACTACAAGGCCCAAAGTCCAATCCAAAATTAGTAAAAATAGTCTAGAATCATTAAAAGCCAAGTGGGCGATGAAATGTGCAAACCAGGTGAATGAGTGAAAATTTCCAAAACAAAGGATGCCTCCTATATATATATTTAATAAAAACATGATCCAATCGATACAAAGTTCCAAAACATCCTGTATAACCAAAAGGTAAAACTGTAACAACTGACAATCAATTGGATAAAAAAGGCACAAACTAACCCTATAAAAGTAAATTAATTACCTGTCCCTGGTGGAAATAATGTTTTTCTTATCTGTAACTTTTATAGGGTTAGTTTTTTATCCAATTGATTGTCAGTTGTTACAGCTTTACCTTTTTGTTATACAGGATGTTTTGGACATACATTACATATATATAGACATACTGTGCATACACATTTATAGACATACTCTATGAAGCAGTGCACATCACAGAACCATGCATCCTCTTCTGGTATCCTCTCTTAAGAAATACCACAATAATGGTTACTCTGAAGAGAATACAGTAAAGGCATACAATACTGCATAGCAACATTTTCAGGTGCAAAATAAAGCAACTCTCATCCCCTTAATGCTCATTTTTCCTTAAGCAAACACTGGATTAATAAGGTTCCACCATTCACTCAACACTCAAACACTGGAGTGACTCCAAAGAAGCTGAAAGAGTCAGGAAGGGCTCCCATATCTTAGGGTTTCTTCTGGCATCTTCTATAGACAATTGTCACACAGAAAAAAATGCTGTAGTCCTTGCCAGGACATCGAAATCCTCCCATCTATCCCAACAGGTGTACTCCATTAGGGAAGGGAAATACATGTGGAGGGTGATGGGCAGGAATCTTGTACATGCAACTGCGGGATAGAATATGCAAGATGCATGACAGCCCACACAGGTTAATCCAGCCACAACTGAGGTCCAGTAGTGAGTGGTAGCACAAAAATTGCTTCCTAGAACCTGCTAGAGGTAGTTAGCACCCCTGGATCAGGGACAGTGCAGACACATCCGTGTCCGGGAACTTCTCTACAAAATGGCACCAGTGACGACATCCGGACCAGCCTTTCCCCAAGTGTTCCAAAGTGCTTCTCACTCCAAATGTATGGAGACACAGAAGTCTCAAGCTACTTGGCTTATTGCACAGGCACTGGCTAACAAGGGTACTCAGGAATGAACCACCTAGTCTGAACCCAGGGCAAATAATTTTGCGCCAAAAATGTAGGACTGACATTTTCCTACTTGGTCCGGCAGCCTGCCCCAAGGATTTGAAAGAAACAGTACATATAGTAGTTCAGGCAAAATATAAAGTTTTCTGAGCTATTTTAGACCAGCTCTAAAGGAATAGAGCATGTGTACATTGGACTCTAACACACCAGGCTTGGTCTTCGCTATGTGGAAGTAATGAAGTAAGGATGTAGTGCAACTACAACTCCCATGTGCTACTGTGTTTTAAAGACGAAATATAAGGGCACCAGGATGTTCTTCCAAAAAAAGAACAGTTTAGTTGTTTACTTGATCCACTGATTTTGTACTTACAAGCCACAGAGGCCCCAGCAGATAATCATGATATGGCTACAACGTGAACACAGTGTAACTCCCTGAGGTGATAGTGTAACATCCAGTGGCGTAACTACTCGCTGGTGGACCCTGGGGCAGGATTGGCACCCGGCCCCCCTATTGGGCTATCCCCCATGAATTGCATATTAGAGTTCTCCTAGCATCTCCAGCGGGCCCTGAGAGGTAGCGGGCCCTGGTACAATTGCACCCCCTGCTCCCCAGGTAGTTATGCCACTGGTAACTTCTGGATAGATGCACCCTCAGGATTTCAGCACTATGACCTGGATCCTCACACAGGGGATGAGGGAACTCACTAGTCCTAATTCCCTATTAAGCTGTGCCCCTATACTATAGGCCAGGCTTGCCTGAGGGGAGAGTTACCTCCTTGCTATCCCTCCTAGTTGGAGCAAAGCTGCTCTTGATACTTAACCTACCCAACTTACTCTCCTAAAGAGTATGATAAAAGGTAATATCCTATCTCTAGCTGGCCTCCTTCATGGGGTTCCTGCTGCCTAACTTTACTCTCTAGAGGTTCAGGTCCCTCTAGGGCAGAATAGCTTTACTGGGCCTTGCTGTACCCAGGCTCCCTGGAAATATACAACTGGGTCAGCAACCAGAAGCCAAAGAGAAAGATCCACCCCTTCTCACTCACTACACCAAAGTGTGACAGGAAGTGGTCATGACACCTCTTGGCCAATAATACAAATATGCAAATTACAACTAGCTACATGGGTATCTGGGGAGACCAGGAAGTGTAGGGATTTAAAGCCATAGGGGCACGTTACCCTATGGATACCTACAGTTCATTAAAAATAAACAGATTTTTTCTGCTGTTTAGTAGGTGTGACAAAACACTGAGCAATATATAGCACCATGTGTCATTGCCCTTATGGTAACTAAGATACTATACATTCAAGTTGATTGCATTATAATCCTGTCTTTGCATATAGACCCTTTATGTGAAATCCATCAGGTCCCAAGCATTACAGATAACAGTGCTATAAGCCCAGATGAAAGTATCCCCTACATTAGGATACTTACTATAATGGTAAATGCAGATGCATATTCAAATATTTACATAATTATTGTTTATTATTCCAAATTATACTCAAATATCTAAGGAAGGTAACAGAAAGTAATACAACTAATATATTTAGGGGCCTATTTATTAAGCTTCCCATTTTTCTGGTCAAGTTTTTAAGGGGAAAATATGAATTTTTAGAGGAAAGAGCCTAAAATTTTTCAAGATTTACTATGACCAAAGCTGCTAACAATCCGAAAATAGTCCAGCTAAAACCTTTCAAAGTCATGCAAAAGTCAATGGCAGATGTCCCTTTTACAATTGGAAGATGTTTCTTGCCTTCATGATCTTTGAGGGTTTCAGGCATTTTGATGCCGGTTTTCGTTCGGAAATACAAAAAATTGTGGTTTCTGGGCAACATCCAAAAAGTCATATAATTCGCATTTTTGTTTGATTTTGTTCCCAATTTTTCCTGCACATACAATTTTCGTTTGGATATTTTTAGTACATTAAATGAAATCTTGGAGGGAGTTAGGTCAAATTTTTATTTTTAAAATAATGAGCTAGTTTTAATAGATTTCATTTTAAATTAATTCTTTAGGTTCATTGTGTTTTGCAATGTCACTGGATCAAGTTCTGCACAGAATAATGGCTGCCAACCATGAATAAGTATGCTTTGAGGTTTTACATGGCAGGTTAGAATAGGGTTCTCTGTTGGTTGTCTACCCACTAATCACTGGAGTGCAATATAATGTACTATCTAAAAACATCAGAAGAATAGGTAGAGAGCTGAGAGAAAACAAGGATGCAGTGCTTGCTGCTAAGTGCTGTTTAAAGTGCACATTAAACAGTACTTAGCAGCAAGCACTGCATCTTTGTTTTCTCTCAGCTCTCTACCTATTCTTCTGATTTCAACACACCTGGGGCGGTGGTGTTATTGCTGAGATTGAGAACATACAGCTTCCTCCCCCAGTCAACCTTTGATCTATCTAAAAACATCATGAGTCTAACTTTTAAAAATAATATCCAGGGATACATTGCTTCTGGGTTAGTACTGTATACTCCATAAAACTCTAAAAACAGACATACTGGATAGTATTGTAGGGATCTATAGGAATAACAGATTCCTATAGCTTTAAAATCCCATCCTGCTAGTTACTAGGCAGAAGCCTATGCATCTATTCTGTGTTAATGCCTGCAGTTATTGGCCAGTTGGTGCTGTGACCAGAAAGGCCTTTGCTCTAGCAAGAAGTCAGGGACCAGGCAACCCCGTGAATGAGGTATAGCTAGCCTAGGGGAGTTTGGTGATAGACTCTCTAGGAAGAGTGAGACAAAAAGTTGTAGCAGCATGAGCAGTTGTAGCTCCACTGAGGATTGATAGAAGGAAGTAGCTTCCCACAGGTTTTGAAATACCTGAGTGCAGGGACCTCAGAGAAGAGGGACTGTGAGGGTAGAGGCTGCTGTCCTGGAGATCCCTGAAGAAAACTGAGGACTGTCAAGGCTTCGGGAGGGTGCAACTATTCTGAAGTGCTGTACATGTCTGTGTGATGTTTGTGCTCCTGCTATATGCTCAACTCCTGCGTGAGTAAACCTGAGGATATTTGTCTCTGACATAATAAACTGTTTTTCCTTGTTTGCACCCAAGAACCTCTTGGCGCCCATTATTTTTGTAAACTGCAAGCACAGTGTCTGGGTATTGTAGTTGCACTACACCGAAGAGGGAATGCTTCCACTTAGTGAAGGCCCGGGATCCTGAAGAGAGTCCAAGGTAACCATGCTCATACCAATAAGCTGGACATTTTAACTATCTGTGGTCTGGATAACCCAGATTAGCGTTACAGTACTTATTCATAATATGGCAGATGAAAATGATCATTATTATAGTAATGTCCTACATTAACTCTAGTTGCGGAGTGATGGAATAAATGGAGAGGTCGATTTACAATTTCTATTTCTTTCCACAAATCTCTAAAATTCCTTTTTCATATATACCTTTGCATAAAATGAAGCAAGAAACATCATATTACAGAGAGAATTCCACCTCTTGGCATTTCTGAGCAATGACAAGATACAGTTTGTCATCTTCCTGATGCACCTTCTAAGTGGAAAATGTAATATTACTGCACTTGTATATCTGGTGCCCCATCTGCCCCAATCCAAACTTTTTCCTGTGTAACTTGTCAGTCCAAGACATTGTCTATGTCACAACCACTTTTCCAAAGTTTCTGGCCATCACTATAACAGATGGCAGCAGCATTTCATTCCTGGGCTGTATGGCTCAGATGTATTTTTTTATGTGTTATGTGTTACAGTTTAATTTCTTCTCCTGACCCCCATGGCCTATGGTCGCTATGTAGCCATTGGCATCCCCATGAGCTACTCTCTCATCATGCAAAAATAATGATGTGCTATTCTTTCCTTTGTTCCTTGGTTCATCAGGGCTACAAATGCATCCATGTATTGTTGGCTCGTCTCTAATTTACCATTTTGTGACCACCAAGAAATCAATCATTTATTTTGTGAGCTTAAAGCTATATTAGAGCTTGCTTGCAGGGGCACAAAAAGCATTAAATTGCAATAATTGATGCATGTGTAGTTATTGGGCTCATACCCTCTGGTTTAATTCTGATTTCTTATGGAAACTTTATATCTTCTATCTCAAAGAGCCAAACATCAGCAGGAAAACTCAAGATCTTCTCCAGCTGCTGCTCCCATCTCACAGTTGTGGTTCTGTTCTGTGGGACTTCTTTAAGTTTATACATAAAACTAGAGTCTGATCACTCTCTCCCCCACATTCCATGGTACCATTAGAAGAGGCCCTCTACTCCTCATCCCCAGCCAAACTCTTGTCTAAGCTATATAGAGGAATTATGGGTGCAATTTAGCCACCCTTTGATAGAGCCTACCCCCTGTGGTTATCCCAGAACTTGAATGGGAGGAAGTCACAAAAAATACTTACAAATTTCTAATATCAATTAAAGAGAGTCTCATACAGTACAAATTCATTCACCAAACCTAAACAACACCTCTTTAGCTAAAGAAATTTGGCAAGAGGCATGATGACCACTGTCCAAGATGCAAATCCACGGGGGCAGATTTTATCCACATGGATTGGTCCTGCCCTCCATTGCAAGAATTAATGGAGTAATGGAGACACTTGCAGACGAACTGGGCACACCTCAAATAGTGGACCCAGCAGTCTGCTTGCTCGAAGTAATAGACAAGATACTGCCCTCTGCGACAGCCAGGACTAGACTGCAAACTCTCATGTTTTATGCTAAAAAAATGGTGGCAATGTACTGGATGGGAGGATCCCACCCCTCTATGGCTTTCTGGAGAAACATAGTGGATGGAGCTCTCCCGCCTAATAAAATTAACTTATGAAGCTAGAGGGGCTCATGACAAGTTTGATAAAATTTGGGGGGGGGGGGGGTCTGGTGTGGCCAAGACTCCCTAATAACTGTCCCCTTTAAAATGTTGTGACCTGCTATACAATGCTACCTACGACTACTTGTATAATGATAACTACTTTATTTTGTAATAAAAAAAATACTTAAAACCTAAATTTGTTTTGTGTTGTTTTGGTTTTGTAAAATCAATAAAACTTTACCTTTAAAAAAAAACCCTGAGTTTGGGTTAAGATTTCTTACACGGATTAGGCTCAGGAGTGAAGTTACTCCTTGTTAATAGTGATATCACTTGCAATTTTGTGGGTACAGTGTATGGGACCTGTTATCCAGAATTCTTCGGACCTGGGGTTTTCCGGATAAGGGATCCTTCTGTAGTTTGGAACTTCATACCATACTATAAAGTCATGTAAACATTAAATAAACCCAATAGGCTGGTTTTGCTTCAAATCTTAGTTAGGAATAAAGTACAAGCCACTTTTTTATTATTACAGAGGAAAAATAAATCATTTTTAAAAACTTGGATTTGGATGAAATGGAATCTATGGGAGATGGCCTTTCAGTAATTCAGAGCTTTCTGGATAATGGGTTTTTGGATAACAGATCCTACACCTGTACCAAGTTGTGGGTCAGGTTGCATGTCAGCCGGTCCGGGTTGGTCACGGTTCTGCCCAATCAAAAGCCTTAACAAGAATTATTTAGAAATTGGTCAAGTGATAAATTGCTCTAACAAAAACACAATTCATAAAGGTACATGTGCTTTATGCTCCTTGTGTATAAAACAGTTTACTTTGGTTTGTATGTAGGCAATGTTTGACTCAAATGTTCTTTTGCTATTTACTCTCCGGATAATTTCGGCCTTTGTAGGAGGTGCTGAGTCTTTCCAATTAGAGGCGATTGCCAGGCGTCTAGCTGTTAAGATCTGATTCACCAAAGCCTGACCAGATCTGCATAGTTTGGGGAGAGGCCTACCAAGCAGGAGAGTGGCCGGAACTAAAGGAACTGGGCGAGCTAGTATCTGGCTTATGAGAGCTACTACTTCTTTCCAAAGCTGTTGTATGCAAGGGCAGTCCCACAAAATATGTGGAAGTGTGCCTCAGGCACCACAGTTTCTCCAGCAAGTGGGTGGGTGGTTCAGGAGCAGTCTGTGTAAGTGGTCCGGGGTGCAGTACCAAAAGGTTAAAATCTTGAAGATGCTCTCCTTCTGGAGGACACAGGAAACAATACGTCTAGCGTTGTCCCAGATGAGGGGCCAGTCATCAGCCTTTATTGGTTGTGGCAAAGCTAGGTCCCATTTGTCCATATACCTATGTCTCTGTTGCATATGGCCTGGAGGCAGGGAGAGTAGATGGTATTTTCTAGTGATGAGGCCTTTCTGTGGTCAACCAATCGCCGCTAGGAGTTCAAAAGACGTAGGGCAGTTTGTTTTAGCATGTAGAATTTGTAAGTATTCAAAGAGTCTGATGGTTGCCTGTGGAAGCTTTTCCTGGATAAATTGAAGTGGTAGGATCTCCTGTGTGACAAGATTTAGTAAGTCCTGTATCGTGAAAAGATGAGATCTGGACCATTTTGTGTAGAATGAGGGTTCCATTCCCGGAGGAAATGCAGGATTATGAAGGAATGTGATCAGGGTTGACTTGGGTGAACTTAGATTATACTTGTGTCTGGTTTACGCCATATTGAGCAATTAAGTCTGGTTGCAGAGTAAGAGTACAGAGGTGGGGATCTGGTTGGAGTTTGAATGATCCCAAATATAAGCATTTAGGTGAAAGTCATTAAGCAAAGCATTTTCAATATGACCCCAATGGTATGAAGGGACCAACTAGACCAGGCCAGTATTTTTGTAAGTCGGGGATACCCAAGTCTCCCTGTCTGAGTGTTGTCAGTAATACTGATTGAGCTACTCTGTGGCCTTGGTGAGCCCAAATGAAGTTATGAAATCGGGATTGAATAGCCTTAAATGTAGCTGGAGAGATAGCAACTGGGAGGGTTTCGAATAAGTATAGACATTTAGGTAAAATAGATATCTTCAAAGTTGCTACTCTACCCAGCCATGAAATAGTGAATTTGCACCATTTCTCCAGTAAACTCTTTGTTTGTTGAACAAGGGGTTTGAAATTTAGGTTGTATAGCTGCTTCAGGTTAGCTGGGATTTGGGTGCCAAAGTAGGTAATAGAACAGTCCTTCCATTTATAGTGAAAAGTGGCCTTCAAATCTGCTAGGGTTCGTTCTGGGATATGTAGGGAAAGGGCTTCAGACTTGGCAACATTTAGTTTGTATCCTGATAAGGTGCTAAACTTGTTTATCAGTTGGTTTAAATTTGGTAGGGAGATATGGGGATTTGTGATAGTAAGCAGGACGTCGCCAGCAAAAAGAGCAATTTTATAGTGCGATTTCTTTACACAGACTCCCATTATGTCTGGATGGTGGCGTATAGCTGCCGCCAATGGTTCGATTCTCAGGGCATAGTACAAGGGGATAAGGGGCAAACTTGCTGTGTCCCATTAAAGATTGGGATAGACTTGTGGGATTGGCCTGGATGCTTGAGATAGGCTGTGGGAGTGCTCTACAGGTTATGAATGGCAGCAATGTATGGGCCTGAGAGATTGAGATGTTCCAGCAGAGAGAATAAGTAGGTCCAATCAAGTCGATCAAAGGCCTTTTAGGTTTAGGATCAAGGACTGCCCACCTCTTCTCTGGAGTATCTCGATCAGGTCAATGGTACGCCTGGTGTTGTCCCCTGCTTTTCTGCCTAGGATAAAGCCTACCTGTCCTTATTTATCAGTTTTGGCAAAATGGGGGCTAGTCGATTTGCCAGAATTTTAGAGAATAGCTTTAGATCTGTATTTAGTAAGGCTATAGGCCTGTAATTGGAGCATAGGGTGGGGTCTTTCCCTTCTTTTGGTATTAAGCATAGATAGGAAGTCAAGGTTGTCGAGGGGATAGGGTTGCCTTGTAGGTAGTAGTTGTACCAGGTAGGGTATTGGTATGTGCTGGTATAATTTATAGTATTTGTAGGGTAAGCCCTCCGGCCCCGGTGATTTCCCATCGGGCATTTGCTTAAGTGTGTTTGTTAGCTCTTCTGCTGAGACATATGCATTTAATGAGGAAAGGTCATCCTCAGAGAATCGGGGAAGTTTGAGAGCTTCCAGGAAGTTTGTGGTTTGTTCCTTATGGGTTTGTATAAGGTGAGGTTAGGTTATATAACTTGCATTAGTATTCTAAAAATTGGGAGCCGATCTGATCTTGGTCAAAGGTCAGTTGGCCTGAGGGGAGCTTAAAAGGCCAGTAAAATAAAAAAATTAAATTATTTTAAAGTAATAAAAACATAATGCAGTGATGCCCTGCACTGGTAAAACTGCAGTGTTTGCTTCAGAAACATGACTATTGTTTATATAAATAAGCTGTTGTGTAGCCATGGGGCAGCCATTCAAAGGAGAAAAGGCTCAATTTACACAGCAGATTAGCTCTGTAGAACATAATGTTATCTGTTATCCATTACTTATCCTGTGCCATGTAGCCATTTTTCAATTTCCACAATTGCTACTCAGCAGCTTGTTTATATGAACTATAGTAATGTGTCTGAAGCAAACAGATCAGTTTAAAAAGCGCAGGGCAACACTACATGATATTTTCTTTACTTTAAAACACTTGAATTTTTTGGTGTTACTGTTCCTTTAAGAGAGGTTATTCTCTATTGGACTTGGTGGTTTTTTAATCTTTGAGCTAGTAAAGTATGTTGTTTATCAGCTTTTTCGTAAAAAAAATTGCCTAGTCCAGAGAATGGCTTTCTCTGCCTGTTTGTGCTTTAAAACTGCCAATTGTCTGCATTTTTTATTCAGCTGCCTTGATAAAGTTTCAGATCCTGATGTGTTGTAATGTGTTTCTAAATCTCGAAGTTGCCAACAGTATGTAACATAAGGTAGTTGGCCGTACGTGTTTTCTTCTTATGGGCAGATATGGCGATAAGATGGCCTCTAATCATGGCTTTATGGGTCTCCCATAGGGTGGCTAGAGAGTCGACAGTGCCATTGTTGATTTTAAAGTAATCTGTAAGTTTAGTTTCAATTTCTTTAAAGGTCTCTGTGTTTTGCAGGATAATCTCATTAAGACACCAATGTGTTTCTCTTGGAGGTGGTTTAGACAGCTCCAAAATAAGGGTGATATCGGCATGATCTGACCATGAGATTGGAAGGATTTCAGATGAATGTCGTAAGGGGATGAGAAATAGTCGATACGGGAGTGAATTTTGTGTACTGCAGAGTAGAAAGTGTATTGCCTGTCCATTGGGTGTCTGGCACGCCAAGCATCAAATAGTTGGGCCTGTCTCATAGTTTGCCTAAAAACCCTGGAAAGATTATGGGCGGTTGTTCTAATGACTAATGACGGATGGGATCTGTCTGATATTTGAGAATAGGTTAGGTTAAAATCTACTCTCAGGATAATATGTATGGGACTCTTTGGGCCTTGCGTATGACTTTACACACAAAGTGGATCTGTTTCTTATTTGGGGAGTACACATTTATAAGCAAGGGCATATGACCCTGTCAGCAACAGATAGTGATCATTTGGGTCACGGATAGCCTGGTCAACTGAGTGTGGGCAGTCCTTATGTATAAGGATGGCAACACCTGCCTTTTTATGTGGCCCTGAGAAGAAATAGCTTTTGGAGTACAATTTGGAGGTAATCTTACCTGAACCATCTGCAAGGAAATTGGTCTCTTGGAGCAATGTCTGCTCGGGAATTATTTAGTTCCTTCAATAGTAGGTATCGTTTATGTGTACTATTCAAGCCTTTGCCGTTTATAGAAATTAAATTAGCCATTTAGGCTTAAAAAATTGCTTGTCTGTCACCTGTTTAGGCATGAGATGTCAAATAGAGTTGCCCAGGCTTTCCCTTACCCTTGCATTGAAAAAATGGTACCACAGGTCCAAACCTTAAGTGCCTTTGGACACATTCCCTTTCCTATCCAAACAGTAGCTCTCGGAAATACATTGCCTTCTTATGAGAAATAACAATATTGACAGCATTATAACTGGAAACATCTGGACAATAACGTAGTAAAAAATAAAAGAAAAGGAATATAACTTGTGTTGGCTCGAGTTGTGCCAGCCGTAAAGCAGTTGGAACAGGAATAGCCTATAGCACAAAGGGCATATAAGGTGCAGATTTGCGTCTCCTGAAGGGCAAGACAGGCTCCTCCAGTAGGGGCTATGAATACCTTGCCCTGGTGGATTTTAGTCCAAACTTAGTTGTGTTTCGGGCGTAGGGGTCTGACTCCGGTCCAGGGGATCCAGTGTGTTGGGACCGAAGTCCATAATTAAATTGAAGGCCCTAGAGCTCAGGGCAAAGTATTATGAGATTAGGAGATAGGCTTAATGCCAGCCTTGGTGAAGTAGCGCAGCTTTTGACTGTGGCCCATTGGGGTCCAATGGGGACCATCGGTTGCGGCTGGGCCTCCTTGACATTTTGTGTCAGTGGCCTTTTGGTGGGTAGGCCAAGTGCCTTTAAGAATCTGTCAGCGTTCTGGGTCTTATGCAGAATGTATGAGTGGCCTGCTCGATTGACCACCAATTTGAACGGGAATCACCATCTGTAGGGAATCCCATGCTCCCTAAGCTTTTATGTAAGGGGTCTCAGATCTCGCCTTTTACCCAATGTGATTGGGGACAGGCCTGCAAAAATCTGGATCTTATGATTGCGAAAGTCCAGAGTGCTAGTGAATCTCGTGGTTGCCAGTATGGCTTTCCTGCTTTGGTAGTAGTGGAAGCAAGTTATGATGTCCCATGTGGGTTTAGGATATGAGGGCTTAGGGCCTAGGGAGTGATGGGCCCTATCAAATCTCGGAATATCTAAAAAAATCTGTGAACACATGTCTTTGAGATCATTTGGTATCTCTGATGGTGTTACTTCCTCTGGGACCCCTCTGAATCTGAAATGGATTCTGTCATGGGAAAACGTTTTTTTTTTTTTAATGCATCAGTTAATAATGCTGCTCCAGTTCAATTCTGCACTGAAATCCATTTCTCAAAAAAACAAACAGATTTTTTTATATTCAGTTTTGAAATCTGACATGGGGCTAGACATTTTGTCAATTTCAAAGCTACCCCAAGTCAACAAGTCTGTAGGGAAATAATTTTATTGTTATTGCTATGTTTAATTACTCATCTTTCTATTCAGG
>CM044439.1:132323908-132334321 GCA_024363595.1 Xenopus borealis
GGATCTTAGTGAATTTGACCCTTTGTCTCTGTGTGACATTTAGGGGGCTATTTATTAAGATTCAAGTTGTGTTTTCCATGAAAATTCAAGTTCGAGTTTTTTGGTTTCACAACGCAAACACAGAATGTAGTTTTTTTACATTCGAGTATTTTCTTAAATAAGAAACCATTCAAGTTGTGAGTTCATTCGCAGTATAAAAACCTCTTATCGTTCTATCTGCGTACCCAACTTATAACCATGAAAGACTTCCAACACAACATAATCTGTAAAGTAAATGGACAAACCTTCTAGCAGTTCAACTTGCTGGTGAATCAGTATTTGGTCAATCTGTCAGTTTAAAAGAGAGGATTGAAAAGATCAGGTAAGAGAAATGGCATTAAACAACAGCACAATGACTTATCAGCAATAACATTTTTGCCATAACCCAGCTAAACATCATTTTCAAGATTTTCCATCCTCTGTGAAGCACAGTAGCTCTCATTTAGAAATTAATTTACAAAACCAATACATTATAGGAGAACACAACACCCCAAATTAAGAAAAGCCCTTTCCTACTAACCTAGATAGTCCCCTCTACCCTGCATTAGTAGTTCTTAATTGTGGGGTTGAGTTCTCCTTTAACCCAGTGACCAGTAGGTAAGTAGCTTTGATGGGATTGTTTTTAGCTAGGAAGGAAATATGCAAAGAACTGATTTTAGAGGACTCGTTTACAAAACCAAACTTGTGGTCACACAAAAGGTGAGCGTGGGTGCAGTCGTAGCAAAACAGTACAGTAAGAGCAAGAGAAAATGTAAGGGTAATTGCATAGGACAACGCTTGGGTGGATTTCTAAATCAATCTCTGTGCCATATACAATACAAATATCCTAATTTTCTTTTGTTATAATGGTAGAATTGTAGGCTAGGAACACAGAAAATAAACTAGATAACACTTTCAAGTACGGATAATAAGTGCTAGAGCTGTCGTTTGAGAATAGGGAAGTCACCGACGTATCAGTTTTCACTTTTTTTTTCAATATTCTCCAGCTGCAAAAAAATAGTTTCGTTTCCTTATAAAATGAAAGTACTTGCTCTGTAAATAACGGTTACAGCTGCTTATAACACAGGATAATTGTAATATAACTGTAATTAGAATGCTGGTGAGGCAAGTCATTGTATAGTTGGTTTTGCACAATACGGCTGCTTTCGAAGTATTTTCGTGAGGCACACTGGCCTTACCCAAAGCTTTCTCGGCTAAGAATAAATCTAATGTGGTCTGGAAAGTCTTGTGCCTTTTATATGTGATACCCGTTATTCACATATTAAATCAGCTGCAAATGGTTTCAAAAACATGAATGATTCCCAAATGCCTCTGCTATAGCACCCAACAAAAGTACAAGTTTGCGTGTTACTCAGCTATATATAAGGTGTGCAGGAGGTCTTGTACTTACTTTTTTACGCAGTACGCTGCCTTACCTTTCTGCTTTTGCTTGTTACCATTAACATCATACACAAAAAAGCGAATGCCCAAGTTTTATCCAATAAAGTGAATTGTGATTCTATGAAATAGGATACTTCATACCTACACCAAAAACCCCTTTGTTACTACAAAAGCAATTCTAAAAAGAGGAATGCATTATATTTCAGGTTTAAAAAAGCAAACTAAATTCAGTTCTGTTATTTTTCATTTTAATAGATATTCTTCTGCAGAGAACTGTTTATGCATTCCACCAGTCTCCTACTCATACCCACACCCTTCTTTCCATTGATCTATGGATATCCTTTTTGCCTTCAACTCACTCAGCACTTGACTGAGCTCAGACCTATGCTGTTATTTGTTTATACTGTAACAGCACTTCGCTCCTCTACAATTTGTCTGTTTGGCACTGTAGTACAATGGCACATAGATGCGGTACCTATGTTGTAAAAATGAAATCTGCTTTTAAAAAAAGCCAGTGGGGGGGGGGGGGGGGGGGATTTGCTCTGAGCAGAAACCTACAGCAACAAATCAACAATGAACTTTTCTCATTCTTCATGCGGTAGAATGACCAAACCCAATTGTAGATTCCCCTATAACAAAAGTTTGATAGTTAATCTCAAAATCTGTTCTTGCCGTTAGTCAGCACTGTGCAATAGTGGTCAACAACTTTGTATTAATAAACAAAGCTTGCATTCCATTAACAGTGCCATAAGCTCTGTACAATAAAAATTTCCTCCTATTTTCTTTTGTTATAGTGGTAGAATTGTAGGCGAATATAGAAAGTAAATTAGATAACATTTTCAAGAACGGATACAGACGTGCAAGACCACAAACCGCTGTCGTTTGAAAACTGTAGATACGTAGGTACCTTACCTATTCTCACTTTTTTATTTTCAATATTCTCCAGCTGCAAAAAACTAGTTTCATTTCCTTATAAAATGAAAGTACTTGCTCTGTAAATAACGGTTACAGCTGCTTATAACACAGGATATTTGTAATATAACTGTAATTAGAATGTTGGTGAGGCAAGTCATTGTATAGTTGGTTTTGCACAATATGGCTGCTTTCGAAGCATTCTCATGTGGCACATTGGCCTTACCCAAAGCTTTCTCGGATAAGCATAAATCTAATGTGGTCTGGAAAGTCTTCCTAAGGCCTTGTGCCTTTTATATGTGATACCCGTTGTTCACATATCAAATCAGCTGCAAATGGTTTTAAGAACATGAATGATTCCCATTTACAGCATTGCACTAAAACTGCAATGACTACCGAAACACAGTAGTGTGTTGCAACTTACCGGGTAACACTGTTAAACTAGTCATCTTAATGGGATGCCGTCATGGGAAACATGTTTTTTACAAAATGTCAGTTAGCAAAAGCAGAAAGGTAGTGGACTGCTTAAAAGAAATAAAACTTAAGGAAACCCAGCTTCTGCTCCTCTTCAGAATAGGCACTAGGGTGATCCAGCATGAGGTGCTTGATTTCTCCTCCATGCCTTCGTTAGAAGAGATCCAGGGAGGAGAAATCGAGAACCGCACAATGGTTCGTAGCCCTGTTGCCTTTTCGGAAGAGGAGTGGAAGCAGAATTTTGGTAAGTTATTTCATAATAAAGGCTTTGTGATTTAAAAGTTATTTGTCTTGGAGTTTATTTTTCTATGTATAATAATGAATTAAAAGAATGTATGGTTACTGGCCCTTTAAATAATTGAATGAGATTACATGTTTGCAAGAGATTACAATCTAGAAGAAATTAAACTGGAAGGGGGTACCACAAAATAAACAACTAGATTTTTGCAAGCAATGAACTCTGACCAGCAACATGCTAGGATTAGATATCCTGGCACACGCCTTCTGTCCATTAGCAGTGGTATTGGTCATTTAAGCTTGATTTGAGGTTGGCATTCCAGGTCATCCCACAGGTTTTCAATGGATGGAGCACAGAGAACTGCATCAGTTCTGGTACCCACGGCACTTATGATTTTGCTTCCCACGAGTCGGAAGGAAAGTAAACTATTTGCAGACCGGGTAGCGGGGTCTAGGTAGTGGAACATACTGAGTGAAGGGTCAGGTTACTGGTCAGAAGGTTAGGGTTGGGCACAGGTCTGTTCAACTGGACCCACATATGACTTATGACAAGTGTTTGTAACAGGGGCATTATTGTGCGGAAAGCGAAATCCTTCCTAACTACTGCTCCAAATGCTATTGTATGTTATAGCCTTAAGGTTTGCCTTCAGCAAAGAGCAGCCCAACCATTACAAAACTTTATAGTCAGCATTATGCACTGGACAAATCCAAACTAGTTTGTGAGATTGCTAGTGAGATTGTGAGTCTGTGAACTTTGTCACATTTGCTCTGCTCCAGTCCATAGCAGAATCCTTTACACACTGGTTCTGACACTTGGCATTGAGCATGGTTAAGCTGCTCCCCAGTAAAAAATAAAATAATGAATAATAATACATTCCACAGACACTTTGGAACTGGTCAGGGAAGGTTTCAGCTTTGAATGTGACTTTGCGAGCATCAGGATACTTTTGGCCATATACGTGTCCAAATACTTTTGCCATATAATTAACATGAACTTAAACTATTTACCGTAACACACTTAATTTTCACAGTTCACTTCT
The DNA here is from genome assembly GCA_024363595.1 of Xenopus borealis. NCBI lineage: Eukaryota > Metazoa > Chordata > Amphibia > Anura > Pipidae > Xenopus > Xenopus borealis. The sequence goes on from CM044439.1 coordinate 132,327,991, forward strand.
TACTACTCTTTTCTACAGTTAAAGGCTCCTCTACCCACGTAAATTTAGTCTACTCTTTTATTGTTATTCTTCTTTCTAAGACATAATTTTACATTTATTTCCTCATTTTCCACTCTTCCCTTCTCTCACATGTACTATTCACTTCCCGTGCCTCCTGCATAAAGAGATGTACTTAGTTTGACGAGCCTTGGGGAACAAAGGAGTTGTGTAAAAAAGGCAAATATGTGAAAAATAAAACATATGGCAATAGTCAGTGCTGTAATACTGCAGCTGCATAAGCCGAATCTTCAGGATACATAAATGTAAGCAAAAAGAAACTTGGGGCCTCAAGGCACCGCTTTTATAGAAATGCTGCACACGGTCATGCTGATTATGAGACATTGTAGGGGGGTGGGGATTAGAGAAGAATTTCTTAACATGGTATTTCTTTTTAAGGATACAAAAACCATTATATAATCCTATTGTATAAACTAGAAAAAAAATGCAATTGCGCTTGAGCCAGCGTAGGGTCTATGTAGTACTCATTTAATGTGGTTTTAAAACATTACCCAAAATGTGTATTTTACATTTCAGAGGGATAGCGGGTTATGAGTTTCTTTAGTTACCTGGCTCAGATATTCCAGTCCTGGTGGGCAGTTAGGGATGGAAGGGGGCGTGGGCATCCAGGCAGCTGCAGGAACACCAGGCTGATTTGGCATAGCATTTGGACCTCCATAAGCACCGAAATTAGCTTGGCCAGGTTGTCCTATTTCAAAAATAAATAATGGGCAGAAGAGTAACCAACTGCTACCCGATATTCACTGCTATAAGTAATCTATCATTTTCCCAATATTTTTTTCAGCTTCTGCATATTATAAGACGAGCGTCATAAATTCCAACATACATTCAAACTGTAAAAAATGTTTTATATTTTTACTAATCATTTTGACATTTTCATGGATTATTAAAATGGAGGTGCTTCCTAAATCTAATATTTTTTATTGCAAAACGACTAAAGCCTAAACTAAGCCTTCTGATTGGTGGTTGGCCAATCCATCACTAACCTAAACTAGGAACCAGCTTGTTAGACCAGGGAAATCATCATCATCAAAAAGCATGAGCAAACTTCAGTTTGAAAACAATGTGCCATTTTCTCAGCTGGTAGAGGAAACCTCGTGTAACATAATCAGATTTTTGCTTTCAAACACGTGCATGGAGCTATAGAAGGCTGGTTAGCCCAAAACATGTAGTGCTGCAATAAAGTCCTCTTTACAAAACCGCTTAAGCTCTGTCAGTCTGCATAGGGGTTGTGACAGAACAGTCATTTTAAAGTCCAGCTACAAATTCTAAGTTGGACCGAGATCTGACCAAAAAGCAATTACACCTTTAGCTTTAGACTTCAGAGAAATCTGGTAAGCTTTAGGCAAGATGCCATACGAGTTTTAGTCAACATTGGCTTATTTGTGAAGCACCCTGGCAGCAGTTGTATACATAGTCTTTCCAATGTCAGCCACTGGGGTTTGCAGTTTCTTCAGCATTGCCATGGGTCTCTTGGTCTCGCTCACTAGTTTCCTTCTTGCACCACGATTCAATTTGGGCAGAAATTTCCAGCTGAGCCATCCACTTTTGTTGAAGTGATTGAACTCTAATGGATATTCAGTGACCTGGAAATGTTTTTGTATCCATTTTCAATCAGCATTTCATGGAGCTATTTAGAGTGTTCGTTAAGGGGCCGATTTACTAAATTCACCGGAATAGATCGAAGTTCGATCGAATAACGATCGTAGGATTTATTAGTTTGGTCGAATATGCAAAGTCCTGATCGAATAGAATTCGTACGATCGAAGTCTTCGATCGTTCGAAACGTACGAATTATTCAAATGATCGAATAATTCATTTGAATGATGGAACGATCGTCAAATGACCGAATATCGAAGAAAAGGGTAGCCTAAAAACTATTCGATTAGCATTCCAAAAATCGAATGCTAATCGAATATCGAGGAAAAACTAATATTTTTTGGGTGAATTTAGTAAATCTGCCCCTATGTATTCATGATGTAGGCTTTGCCATGTTAACCAGTGCAAAAGAACAAACAAAATCCACGGTTATTAAGGCAATGCTATACACTTCCCATTGGTAATTTAGAGTAGTTAGAACTTTCATCAGTTGAAGAGATGAATAAATACATTATTAATCTTACCTTGATAAGACCCAGGAGGATAACCTGGTGGAACCTGTGCACCAGGTGGAGGATATCCAGCAGGCTGGTACCCATAGGGATTTTGAGGTGGTGGATAACCTGGATAGTCTGCACCTGGATACCCTTGGTTACCATACCCAGGGTTGGGTTTAGGTTCATTGCCACCTAAGTGAAAAAGATAAAAATGTAAAGAGACTGGCTGCTACATTACATTTTACAGTGTACATAAATAAAATTTTAAGGATTTTTGGCTTTGATTATGTTAAAGAATACCTTTCCATTCTGCCTCATCCATCCTGCAGTTAAAATGTTAACCTGCAGAAAGTTTCAGAACCTCTCTTGGTACATTCTTGTGCAAACGCACAGCCAAAATTCAAAGAGTTATGGCTAAGGTCCACTTTCACTCAAACAGCATGCTTTTTTTCAAAAATACATTTTCAATTCTGATGTGCAGGTAATAATGCATCTGCATAAGAACATGCCTTCAGCTTGAGTTACTTTACCTGCTTCTAATTGACAGCAGGGAGGGGAATGAAAGCTCCCCAGTAAAAAACATAAGTGGGCAATATATTCACTTTTGCGTTGGGTGGAATCGGGGCAAGTGGCTGAAAGAAATATCCATCTTAAGCATTCTGAATAGCCTTAAAAGTAACTGTTCAGTATAAAAATAAAAACTGGGTAAATAGATAGGCTGTGCAAAATAAAAAAATGTTTATAACAGACAAAACTGTAACGAATAAAGGCTGGAGTGACTGGATGTCTAACATAATAGTCAGGACACTACTTTGTGGCTCTCGTTTCCCACTGACTGGTTACCAGGCAGTGACCATTCAGAGACTTGAGGGGCCACATGGGTCATAACTGTTGCTTTTGAATCTGAGCTGCAGCCTATGGATCATTTGTAAACTCACTGAACAGTTATGTCCCATGTGGCCCCCCTTAAAGTCACAGACTTTAATAGATAGCTCAGAGTTAGAGAGCTGAAAAGCATGAAGTAGCTTTCTGGCTATTATGTTAGAGATCCAGTAACTCAAGCCCTTATAAATTACATTTGTGGCTAACAAACTATATTACAAACATTTTTTTTATCTTGCACATACAATTTACCCAGTTTTTATTTTTTTACACCAAAATGTTCATTTAAAGAGGTTATAATTTGCAAAACCATGTTAAGTCTCTTTTATAGAAGTTGATTTTGTTAGTGATATACATTGTGGGATGAATCTGAAAAAGTTGAATGCATTACCTTTCATTTCCATGTTGTCAGCTCAACAGACTAAAAGACAAAGAAAACAGAAAAACTCAGTGTTTTACCAACACATCTAACAATTCTCTTGAAGTCTTGGTTACAGTTTCAAACTACACATGCACCTCTGTACAGAGATAACGTTGCTATATGCATCACGGAGAGGTCTCCAAAACAAGCCCATCAGTCTCCAAAGTCATTAGCTTCTGACAGCATTACAGTCTCTAAGACACCATTTGTTGAAAGAGTAATGAAACACAGTAGCATTCATAAGTGTATAGAAACATTCCCATTCCAAAGAGTTCAACTACTCACGCCACGGTCATAATTAAATGGCAAGAAATAGCCACTTGTTGGGGAGGTTTAGTCTTGAATAATTCAGGCAAAAACAGATGGGCAGATGATGGTTACTCTGCACGGAACCTTACTGCATAGTCAGCTTGCTTGGCTTATCAAAAAGGCTTTTTATCAGGCGTTTTTTTATCAGCATCTCTGGTAGCCCCTGTGTTTTGCCAAAACCAAACTGTAAATGAAGTACACGAGAACAAGAACAATTATCCTAAAGAATAGCCAGGAAAGTCACCCAGATGTTATAATATAAGTGAAGCTACACTGCTAGATTTAGGGCCATACTGGAGAGGCAGTTTCCATTGACCATCCTGAAACCCCATAACTTTCTTCTAGACTGAAATTCCAGTCTGCATAAGCCTCCCCTCAGAAAATGTGGGACTTCAGCTGATCTAAAATGACAGACACTCTCCCTTTGAGAACAACTATATCTGCTTATTCACTGGCCAACTATCTTGCCCTGCAAACAACCATTTCCCTTTGAGAACTTCTATTTGACATGCAATACTAAAGCCTGTGAATGCATTTCGGTCGGAGAAGGCAGTAAGAGGGGCCTCATACATGGTCCAATAAACTGCCGGCTCAATAGTCTGCAACTTTTCTCGACCCTTGCTGGAACACTGTTCCTATACAATGCTTTTAGCTATAATTACTTTTACTGTCAGATAGTTGGCAATATCATCTGGAATGTCCCATTATTATAAAATGCACAAAAAAATTTAAAAGCTATTTTACAGAAACAAAATATGTTGCCAACGGCTGTGGGAAATAGGGTTTTTAGCCGATTTGTTGCGCTGAATAAGAGCACTTGTGCAACTTAGCGCCTATTTTATTAAATTAGCCCAGAAGCTACATAGTTATGGAATTCCATATCTGGAAACCAGTTATACAGAATGCTCAGATTACATAATGGCCATTTCTCACAGAGCAAACAAAGCAAATAATTCTAATTTTCTGTAGCCCCCATAAAGTTGCTGTTTGCAGAATCATCTTAACACAGTATTCCCATAGCAGATCTAGGCGAACAAAATGTGAATTTCACACAGTTGGGCCATACACAGGCTGATCATACAGATGGGCCAACAATCAGATCATACAGGGGCTAAAGGTGGCCATACACGGGCAGATAAAGCAGCCGATATTCATCCTTTAGACCAATTCAGGAGCTTATCTGCCCGTGTTTGGGGGTTTCCAATGGGTATTCCCAATCGATAGCTTGCCAGGTTATCGATCGGGAAGGAAGTTTTTCTTACAACTGACCCGTTGGAGCCCATTGCTCCAATTGTTCGGCCCTAAAATCGGATTACCCCAATATAGCCCTGCCATTAGTGGGCATATCAAGGAAAAATCTACTTGTTTGGCAACGTCGCCAAAGCATATGGCCAGCTTTATTGAGACCGGTTGGACAAGGTCTACTCTACATCAATGTCCCCATGCAATCCTCATCTGATGGGATTTTAATGTTGACGGATATCTGGATAATTTTTGGCCAGATATTGATCTGGCAGATCCTATAAGATGAAGAATTGGTCTGGGGCGACCAAGTAAGCAGCTTTTATTTGCCTGTGTACATCCATCTTAAATGTCGACTAATAAAATGCCAGTTTTGAGTGGATTGATATTTTGATATTACTAGACTAAAATAGGATACATGTATAGGATTTTTTATACAGAATGCTTGAGACCTAGGGCTTTCTGTAATTTGGATCTTTGTGTAATATTTACAAAATCAATAAATAAACCCAATAGGCGGATTTTGCTTCCAATAAAGACTAACTGTATCTTAGTTTGGATTAAGTACAAGGTACTGGTGTATCAGTACAGAGAAAAAGGAAATCATTGTTAAAATCTGGATTATTTGGATAAAATGGACTATTGGAGACAACCGTTCTGTAATTCAGAACCTTCTGGATAACAGATCCCATACCTTACCACAGACAACATCAAGATGGTTTGTACCACATACATTGCTTCGTTTCAAAAACAATTTTTAAATTTTTTTTTTAAACTAGAAAAAAAATATTCCAAAATGAGCGAAAAATCAAAAGGGAGATGTCACGCAGCAGAGATCCTTTAGACAGTGAGACACATTTGGAAGCATGCCAGTGCCATGGAATCTGTGTGGGAGGAAAGGCCGGAGGGTCTATTTTTAAAAAACAAATAATGGGCAAAACGATGCATGTTTAACAAAAAATTAAGTGTCTTGACTTGCATCTGGAAGGGAGTGTGATAAGTGTAGATCCAAGGTGGGTCTTCAAATATCCTTTTATTCAGTAGAATCAAAAGAAAAAAATTATCTTTTTTAATTCCCTCATTTAACGATCATGTGCGAAAATGTGATTTCAATGCATTCAAACGGACACTACTTTATTAAAATGGCACGCCGCTGTGTTCTTTTCTGATTAGTGTTGCTTTGTCTGCCAGATTGATTGTCTCACATCTGTGCTGGAATCCACAAAACTTCAGTCCAAAAGTGAAGTGCTTGTTTATGCCAGAAAAGCATCATAAACATGTGGTTAATATTCTCACAAATCTGTGTAATTTGCAATCCATACTC
>CM044439.1:132428376-132441368 GCA_024363595.1 Xenopus borealis
GGTATGCAATGCAGTTCTGTATTAATGGATGGAATGCAGTTGCACAAAGAGACTGCTCTTTGCAAAGTATGGGGCAAAAAATGGTGGTTTGTGCCCATATTAATTTTTAATGTATGTCAATGTTTATCCCGTGAAAACTCTATTTAAAAAAAAATGGAACTGAATTAGGAGAAAGGCATGAAACCAAAAATTACTTTGATGTAGTTGGCCTGTTTTGTTTAAAAGGTAAGGCCTTTTCTATTAGCTTAAGGCACAAATTTCTCAATGTCCTTAATATATTGATTTTGAGTTGAGTATAGAGGATCTATTCTATTTGTCTACATGAATTTTGTGTTCACAGCCTCATTACACCCCTACTTAATGGTTTGAAAATTAACGGTGAGCACAAATTTCACTTGTATGAAACCAAAAAGCCTACAACCTGTGAATTAAGGGATTTTTAAAAAAAATCAAACTTGGAATATATGCAACACTGTATTCTATGGAAAATAGCCAACACTTCTAACTTCTTCTTGTATACTCAAAAAGAAAATATAAAAATAAGACACATTGTATTTACAAAAGAGTCACTCTAGTTTCCTGAATGTGGTTTTGTAACATAGTAAGTTAGTTTAAAAACATATGTCCATCAAGTTCAACCTTTTAAGTCTATATATAACCTGCTTAATGTCTAGTTGAGCCAGAGGAAGGCAAAAAAAGAAACCCTATGAGGCCTTTCCAAATCTACCTCAGAAAGGGAAAAAATCCTTCCTGACTCAAAGATGGCAATCAGACCAGTCCCTGGATCAAATTTTTCTAGTGCAGTCCCATTTATATATGGTATAGATGGCTTGCAGATTTTTACATCCCAGGTGCATGACTTTACATTTATTAACATTGAAAGTCATCTTCCAAGTGTTATACTGGGACATCATCGCACCACCCAAAAAGGTTAGACCAGGGGCTCACTCTCAGTACTATTAGTATAGAATTTAGTAGTTTGTGGGGCACGCCTTGACAAAATCTACTGCCCCCTGCTGTAGTATCCTGCTAACCTCATCATTAAAAGCTATCAGATTTGTCTTCCATGATTTATTCTTCATAAAACCATTCTTATTGCTGTTCATAATGCTATTCACTAGGACAGAATTTCGAGTGTGATCCCTTAAGAAGCCTTCATAATTTGCCTGCTATGGATGTCAAACTTATTGACCTATGATTGCCAGGCTGAAAAAATAATTTTTAAATACAGTAATTACATCAGCTTTCCTCCAGTTTGTAGGTACCCTACCAGATGAAAATGAGTCCTAGAAAATCAGAAATAGAAGCCAGTCTAAAACTGAACTAAACTCTCTTAGAAACCAGGGTTATATGCCATCTGCCCCTGGCACCTAGGTTGAGCTGAACCAACAGTGCAGCTATGAGGTTGACCTGGGAACTCAGACTTCTTTATTGTATACACTGAAGAAAAGAACTGATTTAGCACATTTGCCTTTTGTGTATCTGTTACAACCATACTGCTACCATTACTTAAAGGAGCAACACTCTTAACCCACATCTTTTTATTATTAATATACGTAAAAAAACGTTTTGGGGTTAGTCTTAGCCTATGCTGTAATTTGCTCCTCATTTCTTATATTTCACTTGACCAGATTAATGTCTAACAACATTTATTATAGTGTTAATATTCATTAAATTCAGCTTCTGTCCCCACAGACTTGTAGTTTTTAAATGCCTTTTTCTTCTTTCCTATAAACTTCTTTACTTTTATATCAAGCCACTTAGGGTGGTTCTTGGAGCTTCTACATTTATTTCTTAAAGGAATTGTTCTGTATAAAAAAAAAACTGGGCTAATGGATAGGCTGTGCAAAATAAAAAATGTTTCTTATATAGTTAGTTAGGCAAAATATAATGTATAAACAGAACACTACTTCCTGCTTTTCAGCTCTCTTGGTTTCCACTGACTGGTTACCCTGGTGACCAAGAAGTTACCAATCAGTGACTCGAGGGGGGCCACATGGGCCTTAACTGTTGCTTTGGAATCTGAGCTGAATGCTGAGAATCAATTGCAAACTCACTGAATAGTTATGTCTCATGTGGCCCCCCCTTCAAGTCGCTGATTAACTCAGAGTAATGTGGAGTGGCAGACTTTGTTTGCATTTTATGAATGAGACTTTCTTCCTGGACAGCTAAGATAATGGTCAAATAGAACAGAGATAATGACATTAGAGAGCATGAGATACCAGTGTCCTTAAACTGCAGGGGCTACTAATGCTACTAACTACTTCAACTGGGTCTTGCTAGCCACCAACTTTCTCTCTGTAAATTGCTGTACGGATCTCTTCTGGATTCATGGATTCACTCTAGACTTTCATTTTTCCTTACTCTTAATATGCTGCATTGTTATGCCATTGTCAGGAGCATTCCGCGGCTCTGGTGCATTGATGTCGGAACACAAACATGACGCCAAATTCAAAATAAAAGGACGCAAACAACGCTGGTTCGACACCCAACTATAGGATTTGTTTGAAGCATTCCTGGGTGTTCCAAAATTCCTGACTATTGATTTCCTGGACTTTTGACCCTGCCTGTACCTTGACCTTGCATATTATCTGCCTGCCTTCTGTACTACTTACAGCGTTACGAAATATGTTGGTGCTATAGAAATACATGTTAATAATAATAAATACTACTGCCTGGATTTTACATGCCTCCTGATCCTTATCTGTTCCGCAAACTGAAACTTTTAACACCTAAGCTTCCTCCTTGGTCTTTACTACTCCTGCTGGGGGCTGATATTATAGTTGGCCATGGACCCTATTGAGGAAGCCACGCCTGATGTCGGAAGAGCCCTCCGGGGATTGGCGTGGATGCTTATGAGGGTCAGCAGGTTTGCATTGGGCAAGTCCTGGACACTATACTTTCCCGGATGGCATCCGCTTCTCCAACCATGGAAAATCCTCCTGTTGCAGTGTCTCCTACTTCTGCGGCTTCGTCAGGACTGTAGAGGCTTTGTGACCCAATGCCTCATTCAGTTTGAGTTTCAACCCTCACAGTTCTCCAGCAAACAGGCTAAGGTGGGATATGTAATGAACTGCTAGAGTGGGCGACCGCTTTGTGGGAAAATAGTTCACCCTTGATCTTCATGCCAAGGCCTTCCTGCAGTCTTTTTTGAACTGTCTTTGATGCTCCTGGATGTGTCACTAATGCCTCCTCCCGTCTTTTACAGATCCGACAAGGGAGTCGCAGTGCCAGTGATTATGCCATAGACTTTAGAACTTTGATGGTGGAAACTAAGCGGAATAATGAGGCTTATGGGGCAGTTTTCTATCAGGGCCTATCGAGCAGACTTAAAAATGATTTGGTCTCGAGAGATCTCCCCGAGCAATTGGAAGATTTGCAAGTCAGAAGCCGGCAGTCAGCGGGAATTTTGCTGATGTTTTCTGTAAAAGATCCTTCCCCCTCATCGTCCCTACGACTGCCCTATCGACCTTACTGTCAAAAACTGATCTCAATTGCCTCTTATTTCTGAACTTTTTGACTAACTGAAAGGGGCTAAAATTTTCAACAAGCTGGATCTACACGGGGCATATAACCTCATTCACATACGTGAAGGAGACAAATGGAAGATGGTGTTCAACACCCGGGATGGGCATTATGAGTATCTCATAATGCTTTTTGGCCTCTGCAATGACCCTGCCATCTTCCAGGAATTGGGGAATTATATTTTCCGGGATCGACTGGGGAAATCGGTGGTCGTATATCTAGACAACATACTAATCTTCTCCAAAGACTTGGAAAGTCATTGTTCTCAAGTGAAGGAGGTACTCTCTCATTTAAGGAAGAATTCCCTCTTTGACAAACTGGAGAAGTACGTTTTTGAGGTGCCCAAGATCCCGTTCCTTGGGTATGTTATTTTCTCTGAGGGATTCAAGATGGACCCTGCCAAGATTTCGGCTATACTGGAGTGGCCTCATCCCTTAAGCACCAAAGCAATACAGAGATTCGTCAAATTATTACCGACAATTCATCAAGGGGTTCTCCTCCCGTATAGCCCCCATCCTTGCGCTTATTCGAAAGGGAGGTAAACCTAATTCCTGGCCTCTTCTGCCTTGGAAGCTTTTCAGTCTCTTGAGGATGCCTTCACCTCAGGTTCAATCCTCCATCATCCTGATCCTCAGTTGCCTTTTTTCATTGAGGTTGATGCTTCTGATGTTGGGGCTGGTGCTATTCTTTCCCAAAGGCACTCCGCTGATGGGAAACTACACCCATGTGCATATTTTTCCAAGAAATTCTCCTCGGCGGAACAAAACTATGACATTGGGAATAGTGAACTTTTGACAGTCAAGCTTGCTCTTGAGGAGTGGCGTCATCTCTTGGAGGGGGCTCCTCTTCCAGTCACTATTTACACTGACTATAAGAATTTGGAATTTATTACAGACTCTCAAATGATTTAACCCTCGGCATGCAAGGTGGACTCTCCTCTTTTCCCACTTTAACTTTATTCGGACCTATCGCCCCCTGGCTCCAAGAACCAGAAAGTGGACACTCTTTCCAGAAGTTTTACCCCTGAAGATTGACAAACTGAAGTTTTGGATCCTATTATTCCCCCAAATCATTGCCTCCTTGTTTCCCCATTTCACCAGTCAAATCTTGTCCGGTCAGTCCTCTGCCCCACCAGATAGGTCCATTGGAATGGCTTTTAAACCACCTGAACTCCATCTTCCCATTTTACAGCTGACTCATTGTTCCAAACAGGCTGGACATCCTGGTACTGAAAAGACTTTAGAGCTATTGAATCGACTTGTATACAAAAAGATGTAGAAGACTTTGTTGCTGCCTTTACTGCCACCTCCAAACCAAGCCATTCCCGTCCCAGCGGTCTGTTGCAACCTTTACCTATTCCCTCTCGCCCATGGACTCACTTAGCCATGGACTTCATTGTGGAGTTACCACCCTCTAAAGCTAATACCGTCATTTGGGTGGTTATCAACCGCTTCAGTAAGATGGCACATTTTATACCCCTTCGGAAACTTCCCTCTGCAGTGGAACTTTCCCATCTTTTTATTCAATTTATTTTTCATCTGCACGGTTTATGGACAACACCCTCAAGCGTTTCCCCAAAATTTCCTGTTATCAGACGTTCCTGTGGCAGACGACCATGTGGCCCATATGCCTGCTATTTGGTCTACCACCAAGGCCACAAGACCCACGAGGAGTATGTCGACCGTGCACGGAAATCCTCTCCCCAATATAAGGTAGGGGACAAAATATGGCTAATTAAGTAATAAGTGTTCATCTCAGGATTCCTTCTCCCAAGCTGGGTCCAAGATTTATTGGTCCTTTCTCCATTGTGGAAATCATCAATCCTGTGGCTGTCCGACTTCAACTTCCTCCTGAGATGCGAATCCCCAATGTCTTCCATGTATCCTTAGTGAAACCAGCAATCTCCAACTGTTTTTCTCCAAATCTATCTCCCCCTCCTTCTGTCTCTGTGGACGGTCAGCAGGATTATAAAGTAGAGAAGATTTTGGATTCCAGATTTTCCAGGGAATCTTTACAGTTCCTCATCAAATGGAAAGGCTTTGGTCCTGAAGAATGCTCCTGGGAGAAACATTCTGATGTTCATGCTTCTCGTTTGGTGCAGGACTTCTACAGACACTGGCTCCCCCCCAAGGGGAGGGGGTACTGTCATGAGTGCTCCGTGGCCCTTCCTTCCTACTTCACCCATGGTCGGCACATGGGTTCTGGCGATGTCGCGGCTCGGCACCAAATTAAAAAATAAAAGGATGCAGAGGATGCCGGTTTGATGCCCAACTATAGGGTCTGTTTCAAGCATTCCTGGGTGTTCCTAAAATCCTGACTATTGCTTTCCTGGACTTTTGACCCTGCCATGACCTTGACTTTGCTGATTATCTGCCTGCCTTCTGTACTACTGCCTGGATTTGACTACGTGACTCCTGATCCTTATCTGTACCACAAACTGGAACTTTTAACCCCTAAGCTTCCTTCTTAGTCCTTACTAAGCTTATCAAGGCCTACCTGGTCCCTCTGTTTTTGTTTGTAACGCACGTGTATCCATTGCCAGAATCTCTCTATGCCAGGGTCCACAGTCTATTTTTCCGGTTGCTCTGGGGGCACAGGCTGAATCCTGAATCAAAAGGGGGATAACATACCTGCAGCGGAAGGAGGGTGGTTTGGGCATGTTGTGCCCAGTGGCTTTCTTTGGGTCACTTTTCCTGAAGTTTAACTTTGGGGGTTTGGCCCAAGGAAATGATTCCCTGTGGGAAGTATGTATCAGGAACTGGGTATCGCCTTTTGTAGGGACATGGTTTCAAGGTGGTAGAATGAAGAGATTTCGGATAGTACAGGAATCCCTCCCATACCTAGTTCTTGCTCTGAGGATTCTGAAGAGGTGGGATGTCAGGGTGGGTGAGCTAGTAACATCTTCCCAAAGGCAGTTGTATCACAGGGTGATCAGGGACTATTTTGCTGCTCCTCTTGCTCTGAGAGACTGTGTAGGGAACATCCTTCAGAAAAGCCTTCACTTTCTTAATGGCAAGAGACTCCCCCCTAAGTTTTTTGACAACTGTTGGCTTTCACTCCAAGGGAAACTCTATGTCCGAGGCAACTTGACTTATCTTACCATTGGCAGCAAAGATTGTCCGTGGGGGTGTGGGGAGGTGGAGACCCAAGAGCACTTTCTTGTCAGTTGCCCAGTGACTAGAGCGGTGTATAGTCAGATGGCAGCAGCTCTTAATATCAAACTCCTGAACAGTCTGAACTATGCAGACTCAGCCTATGGGGTTCCCACAATACACCACCAGCTGGACTGTGAGACAATTTATATCATAGTTGCATGCATGCGGTACCAGATCTGGCAGCATAGGTGCAGGAGATCTTTTGGCCAGTTGGGCACTAACCCAGATAATATAGTGAAGGCAGCTCTGGCTCAGTTGAATTTCCTGAAGGGAATTGAGATAAAGAGGTCATCATCAAATCAGAACCTATGGCAAGGGTTGAACCTTACTCTTTCATCTTCATGAACATGCCCTCATCTCAAGGTATGCACTGTATATGTAGTGTATATGGCTCCCTGTTATTTTATAAATTAAAAAAATTCTTAGTCCTTACTACTCCTGCTGGGAGCCAATAGGCCCCCCTGACAGCCATGAAGTTGTAGCCCAATATTTTCCAAGTCTGCCTGGGATTATTTTGCTGTTGCTAGTCATGTGAGTGACACAACTCAACTGTGGTGATTGACTATGGGTGCTGAGGGCACCCTGGAGCTACCACTTTGTACAGGGGTGGTGGTAGCTCTAGTAGCTGCATCGTAGTATCACTCGATTTGGAATGGAAGGCAAGAAGAATTGAATGGCACAGAGTTAAACTAAAGGGAAGTGTGAGGAGCACATTTTGAAGTACTTTAATGAAAGTTGCTTAAGAGAAACTTGCACTTTTCCCTGAGTTGTGCATGAAGATTAGCCCTGCTGAATTTTTCTATACTGAGGGTGTAATTAAGACATACAATAAATGATGTCATAACAAAGTTACCTAAACAGTGTACAGGCAGGAAAGTGTCCCAATGCAAATCCTTTTAGCAGACGGATCCAAACACCAGAACGTCATGACCAGCTGCCAAAGACTCTAGCAATTATTAGAAATGTAAAACTAGACCCAGGCGAGAGGACTGCTGTGTATTCCAAGCATGTGTAGAATATGTATAACTACTTTGTGATGTATGGGGTCAGTCCCAGTTCATTATAGTTCATTACAGTGGGGTAGTGAAAAGTGTCCTTGAATCTGTGCAGGTCAAATGTCACTTAAGTAGGCTTTTTATGTGTTCTAAATATGCTTAGGGGAAACCTACAGATGGAGAGAAAGGCATTCCTTATACCCACAGTGCAAGGGATCTTGTTGCATGTTTCCCGCTGGCCCAAACCAGATCTTGGCTGATTGGAAATGATGGAGTTAGAATTAAAATAGTACATAACAAACTCTGTGTGACCCAGGCCTCTCCACATCCATATTAAAAATAACACACTGCATCTATAATTGGCAAGGGGGAGTCATTGCCCACATTGTATACTACAGTATGTGGGAAAATGCCATCTGTTGCAAAATGCTAGATAAATGATACAGAAGAATAATAGGGGTATCGGGTTCAAATATCTGTCTTTTTGCAATTTTTAAGCAAATATCTAAACCACTTTAATAGAGAAGGAAAGGAAAACTGTACTGGCCTTGGGTTCTTCTCAGCAAGCACCTCAGAGCAATCCACCACCATAAAGTACATTATGCAGTGTCCATAAACAGGATTTAGTTTCAGACCTGAAGGTTGCTTTACTTACACAGTTGCTAGCAACCAATCAGTAGTTATTTTTCATTTAGTACGAAAAGTTACAAACTTAAAGCCATGATTAATTGATTGCTATGCTTTGATATGAACTTGTGCAATTTAGCATCTATGTCAATGCATCAGTTCATCATCTAAAAAAAGCTCTATCTCCCATATATAATAAATAGGCTCTCATTTTGTCTAGGTGTAGAAACCCATTGCGACCAATATGATGTTTGCTTTTAAACAGTTGACCAGTCAATGCTACATACGGCACTTGGCTAAACTTAGGGGCAAATTTACTATTATTCCCCAAAAAATATTAGTTTTTCCTCGATATTCGATTTTTGAATGCTAATAGAATAGTTTTAGGCTACCCTTTTATTCAATCTTCGATCATTCGACGATCGAATAACGATCGAATAACTATCGTTCGATCATTCGAATTGATTATTCGATCATTCGAATGATTAGAACAATCAAAGACTTCGATCGTATGAATTCTATTCGATGGGAGGGTTCCCATAGGCTTGTATTACAATTTGGTAGGTTCAATCTGGCGAAGTAGGCAGTCAAATAAATTTTAAATTTTAAATCCTTCGCTGATCGACCGATTGAATATTCGATCATTCGAATCTATTTGATCATTCGATCGTTCACTATTCGATGATCGAATAAGCCAAATTTGCATATTCGACCAATCGAATTGATCCTACGATCGGAATTCGATCGAATTCGATCAAACTTCGATCTATTCACGTGAATTTAGTAAATCGGCCCCTTAGTGTCAACCAAAGCATAATCCCTATGCAGTCCTAGCATAACATCTGGATCTGCCTTGAAACTATGTCTAAAATGAGGTGTTCCAAACTGCCTCTAGAAGTATCATCAGTACAAAAACTATATGTTGTTAAGCATGGTGTTTTATGGGCGATCAAATCAAACAAATCTAACATCGCCATTCACAACATCAGTCATTGGCTGGATTGGTGTCCCCATCATTAGACTCTAGACTAGTGGCAAGGCAATAAATGGCATTTCAAGATCTGGCTGTGTTTAGCAGATACCGGGAAAACACTACCTGCTAAATATATGATGCCAACTGTAAAGCTGGTAGAGAAGGAATGTTGAACTGGAGCTCTTTTTCTGTGATTTGGACTAGGGCCACTGGTCTCATTAAAAGCACACTTTAAGGCCACAGTGCACAATTATATTCTTAACAATTGTTAACTTTGTGGTAGGAGTTTAAGGAAAGGCTCCTTCCGGTTTCAACTCTATAATGCCCTTTGCAGAAAGAGATGAGGGTGGAAGAGCTTGAATGACCCGCAAAAAGAAAACAATATTGTGGGATGAATTGGAATGCTGACTATGAGCCAGGCTTGAACACCACAATCTCACTAATCCTCATTTTGCAGAAATCAGATCCTACCAACTACAGTGAAACCTTAATTTTACATATCCTGATTGTAAGTGTATCCCACATTTTACTCCATTTTCCAAGTGTAGGGGACTGGTAAATTAACCTCCCAGTATATTTAGCAGGCAGTCCCCAAGTGGGTCCTAAAATACAGTTAGGAGGGGGAACTGTTTCCTATTCCTGCTATAATCCATGCCCCTTGCTGTTACTCACAGTGACCAATAGATGGCACTGTGTTAAAGTATAAAAGCACTGTAAGCCATGCTTTCAGTGTCCATCTTGTGCTAGCTCTGGCCTGAGCAGGCAGGCAGAGTTTCGAGTGGAACCTAAGCAGGTCAGGCTTAGTAAGGATAGGCTACTCAGAGTTATAGGTCGCTCTAGGAGTGACAGATAGATAGGATTATTTAGCTGAGCAGTTTGAGGCTCCTACGAGGATTGTGAGTGGGATTAAGATCCCGGGTACTAATTGCCCAGAGTAGGGACTAAGTGTACAGACCTAGGATTGAAAGTGTCTCCTCAGGTTCCACTTAGGGAAAAGGCTGAAAGCTGGGTGTACCTCCTCCATGCTGCATATACACTGTCTCCCATGTGTGAAGGGGACAGTCTCTGACCAAAGGTGCTGTGAGTATTGCCTATCCACTGTTGATCCTGCATGTGCTATTGTGATTGCTGTACACTCCAATATGGATTGTCTGTTCAATAAACATGTTCTTTAGTTAAGTTATAAGAACCACTGGCGCCCAATTATTTGCACCCTGAATACAGTTACAGTTGCACTACACCCTGCCTCCACCTCGTTGCGAGGGCTTACTCCCTAAGATTTAAGGTCTCATCCGGAGCAATATATTGGGAGTGGAGCCTATAGATAGAGAAAGGTGCACTCAAGTTTACTATAGCGCTACACAGGATTTTACATAATTTTTTTCTGCTCCCCTGAAGAATTCTACCGCATGTTCCACAATGTGGTGGAAAACCTTCCCAGAAGAGTAAAGGCTATTATTGCAGCAGGGGTGGACCACATTTTTATTAATCCCCTTGTTTGGGAATGAGAAATTAGACAGGTAGGTAGATACTTTTGGCCATGGAGAGTATGTGTATAAAAATTGCAATCTCAGTTAGACTGCAAGCTCTACAGGTCAGTCCTTCCTGTGGTGTCTCTTACCACTTATAAATTAGTCTTAAATGGTACTATATAAATATATATACTATATGTTTATTCATGTTCCATTATTGTATTGTTCCCATCTGCTGCAGGATTGTTATTTTAAGCAACCCAATTCATTTCTCTCTCTCTACATCTCAGTGGTAAATAACAAATCTTAATATTAATTTAACAGAACTGATTTTATTTATTTTACCTTTTCTTGGAATTATTTCTAATTCCCCATGATTTTATATCAAAACTGATTGCAAATGAGCTTAAACTGCACAATGTTTTTTCTTTATAAAAGGCACTTTTATAATTATGAAATGTTTTATATGTTGTCTAGAAATCAGACCAACCTGCTTTCTATGAATGCCTATAAATACTCACTGTGTGACAAATGAACCCAGCATATAGCGTGTATCTTGGGCTTGTTCCATTTCAATAGGAGCCATCAGCATGAGCCTGAAATGCATTTTTGCCTGAAATTCTTAAGTTGCCTTGGCCATGATTATTCTTGTTTGTTCCAATTAATTATTAATTATAGCTATAATTATCATTATGAAATCATGTCACCAATGGTGATAGGGAGCAAGCTTGTCATTCCATGTGGGAAAATTAGTAGACAGCAATTGAAATTGCAGGTGTGAGATTTCTGTTGTACTAAATGGAATGGAGGAAAAAATGTGGAGTGAGTGCAATAAATAGGGGGGCTATTCAGAAACAAAGGTAATAAAGGATCAAGCATACTATAAAAACTCACTAGCAGGAGAAAAATGCAGGTAGGGATATTTCTACCATGTTCAGGAAGTGAATGTTTCCCGATGCTTTGTTCTAGGAGGAATACTTAGACAATGGCTTCCATCTGCACCTATGTGTGTGTGTGTGTGTGTGGGGGGGGGGGGGGGGGGGGGGGGGAGCAGAGAGAACACACAATATAGAAGAGTTTTTCATGGTGTTGCAAAAAAAAGAGGAAATATCTCTCTGTATGGAGTGCCAGCTGTTACCTTAAATAATAAGGGGCTGAATAAACTTCACTATGGGGGACATAGTAATGTTTGAACGGAAACCACATTAGCCGTCACTAAGGGGTTTTTAAGGGTTTCTACAATTGTTATTAACGCTGCATTGGCAATGAGCAACAGGGCTACTGAAGCCTTTCGCACTTGCAAATTCTCCCATTAACCAGGTAAGGACAAGGCAGTAGAACTATAAAAAAAAGGTAATGTACTGCAGTTTCTCTGAATTGGCATAAATGACAAAAATTATTCGAAATTCTTGGTGCAATTTTAACGTGGCCTCATATGTCCAGTTTTGGTGGGATGGCATTGTCATGTTGTCTGACTGTCTGGGTATGTATGGCACCTTGGGGCACCCATTTTCACAGATTATCATGTGATCTTATTAGGTCTGTGCAGAATAAAAATCTTATTTACACGTGTCCTCGGGCACCCAGAACAAAGCCATTTCAGCATCCGTTTGCATGGCAAATCACAAAATATTCTACTGTTTATAGGAAGGGCAGTGTATGGCCACATTATGTTTCTTAGACAACATTATCTTAAAAAAGTGCCATTTCAGCTGAAAGGTTAGAAAAGCTGACATTGTTGGCTCAGGTGGCAAGGAGGCAACTGTAAAAAAAAAAAAAAAAGCTGTGTACAAAGCTGCAATGGAGACCTCTCATTATTACACAGCATTTTCCAAGTGCCCGCTGTTTTTAACACCGGAATTTCATGCAGAGCTACACCATCTCCTGAAATGAATATATGGCTTAATAAACACATTTAAATAGTGATGCCTGCATTCAGCAATGAGCAGTGTTATCTGATCACACTGCTTTATAAATAGGTCCCTAAGAGCCAAACTTCCATTTGAAATGTGGCTTTCTGCACTAGCAATACATGTGAACCCTTGTATTTATAATGACCGTTTAATATAATGAGAATAAGCACATTGTCATAGTGCCTTACTATGAATACAATTACTTCTTAGCAGTACTTTGGTGCTTATACTCCTATAACGACATTCAAAGAAGGCATTGTGCGAAGTGCAACAAAAGGACACATGTTTTTTCTATCTTGCACATTGCTTTTCTTATTGCAATTGACCCCCCC
>CM044439.1:132452731-132467346 GCA_024363595.1 Xenopus borealis
CGAATGACAATTTTTTATATGCGTGACTATTTTGTCCAAATGCATTAAAGTCAATGGCCATTTCAGTACGTTTGATGCACATCAACATAATTTTTTTTCTCACAACGGATTTTTCGCCAGTGAAAATTTGATGGCGGAGAAATTTGGGAAATCGCTGCTAATTCACTCCTGGCAAATATATTCGCCCATCATTAGTAAGAACCAGTATTTGAGGGGCTGAACTCATGTAGCTTTTGGAAAACAAGCTGAAACCAACTCCTTTAACTTCTAAGGAGTGTGAGTAAAATATATGTAATTAAGTTTGCTTAATAGTGGCCAGGGCGCTGCAGGTTGCCATCACAACTGTTCTATTTTATGGATTAGTAGCCCTTACAGTATAGTCTAAATTTTCTAGACTAGACTAGATGCGTCATAGGGCCAAAGTGTGGAATAACTGAAGAAACTAGTCTCATGCAATTAATGCTACATATCACAAATACAGGCTGAAGTAACTGTACTGAGCATGAATCCTCCTGTTGCCAACATAATTATCATAAGCATAAGGGATTGTGTATATAACGAGCAACTCTAATATTACTACCTGAAGTTGGTCAGAATTCCTGGTTCCTCCCATATGCAAGTACTGGCATGAGAACTAACAAATGCAAGCATCGGTTTAGCTGTGGCTGGCTATTACGGACAGATCATTTACATTTCTAAAGTGAGTGGCTTATTTAAATATTAAATACATACCTTATTTGCATTTTTTAGGTGAGCAGCCCATTTACATTTTAAAGCAAGCAGCCCATCGGGCATTTGCCCAAACATACAGATTGTCAGTCCCTGCCTTCTTGTCCATGACTGCATGCAGCCCATCTTATCCATTCATTGCATTTGGGGGTCAAAGATAAGACACGGAAATTCAGTAGTAGGCAGGCATCAGTCTGGAACACCATAAAGTAAAATCCAGGAGCCCAAAATTAAAATAATACAAAAAAAAATATTTTACATTATATTTAAAGGACATGTAAACCCTACAATGTCTACAGATTGAGCACATATTCCCTGCACAATATGCATCATTGTCTCTTTATTTTCCCCTTACACACAGTAGTGTTTTCCTGAATGTGAGATCTGCTTCAACCAGACAGCCATTTTCTGTTGGCTAGATCATCATTTATATTTACATCTTTAGCTACACCTGATGACCTTGCTCAGAAGATTTTTTTGAAATGTAATTTAGCAAGTATGTGTAATCCAACTCATTCCTACATGTATAATCCCACTCATACATGTAATTCCACTCACTCATACATGTAATCCTGCTCACTCATACATGTAATCCCACTCACTCATACATGTAATCCCATTTACTCACATGCATAATCCCACTCACTCACATGCTTAGTCCCACTCACTCATACATGTAATACCACTCACTCATACATGTAATCCCTCTTACTCACGTGCATAATCCCACTCACTCACATGCATAGTCCCACTCACTCATACATGTTATCCCACTCACTCATACATGTAATCCCATTTACTCGCGTGCATAATCCCACTCACTCACATGCATAGTCCCACTCACTCATACATGTAAAACCACTCACTCATACAAGTATAATCCCACTCACTCATATTTGTAATCCTATTCCTGTCATTCAGAGAACAAGCAGCAATGCTTCTAGTTATTTCCTGTCCTTATGTCAGTGTCATTCCCAGGACTCAGCAAAAGTATTTTACTATGACCAAAGGTGCAAGTGCTAGGGCACTCAGGGATGCAAAAGTGCACCCCTTTACCCTCATTCAAAAAAGGTTTCAGCCAGCACAGAACTTTGTAAATGACCCCTGGTGCAACTATATGTATGTATATATATTTGTATTTGTATAGCGCTCCTTGAGGGTAAAGCACTGTACAGCAAAACAATAAATTAGTAGTAACAAACAAGGGGTTATTGAAATAAAAAGTAACTATATTTTTATAAATACAATTCACAGAAATATCAAATATAATTACACTACAGATCAAGTGCTCAGTGTCAAGGAAACAAAAGGAGGACCCTAGGCTTACAGTCTAAATGGGAGGGTAACATACAGACACAATTCAGTGTCTTCAGGGGTTTAAGATGCTGTAGGTTACAGTTTGTTACACTGTTATGCAAGTGTCAGTTCCCAGCTCGGGTGTTCTCCAGGTGCTCCCAGAGGTAGTCTTTGATTTTCGTTTTAGGAAGGAGGATTCTCTCCGCAGAGATTCAGGAATGGCATTCCAATAATGAGTGGCAAGAGAGAAGGGTTTGATATGGGAAACAGCAGTAGTAGTGGGGGGTACGGCCAAGCGGTTGCTCTGAGAGGAGCAGAGGTTTCGGCCAGGAACATATAGAGAAATAAGAGATGAGAGGTAGTTAGGTTCAGAGAAATTAAGGGCTTTGAAGGTTATGAGGAGGAGTTTATGTCATTCCTTTTTTTATAGGAAGCCATGATAAAGACTTCAGCAGCGGAGGGGGCTGCTATATGTGTCCCTTCTGTGTCTGAATATCACCACTGCAATGGGATGTATGTTTGGAAAGAAATTGACAGTATCTAGCAGATTTATCAAGGGTTGAATATCTTTGTTCAAGATTTATCATACTCTGGCCCTTTAAGAACTTGAATTTGACTATTCGTCCCCTAAAACTTGTCTAATTGCTGTTTTAGTCAATGGGAGATGTCCTGGGATCAACTTGGAGTTGTTTGCAGCTTTCCTGACATTCAAGTTTTTTTCGGAGAAAAAAACCCAAATCGAGTATTTAAAACTCGAAACAAATTTCAAGTTTTCAGGTCAATCCTATTCACCAAAGTTTAGGAAATAAATTTCGATTGATCGAATTTCGAGTTTATGGGAATTTACCGGAATTTTAAAAACTCACATGAATTTTGAAATTCAACCACTGATAAATGTACCTCCCCGTCTTGGACATGACATACTGTAGGTGTGAGTATCTGTTTACCTAAGTTAAAGATTTTTCTCTACACAAAACTGCCTGAATATGCAATGACCTTGACATCTCAGCTCAGAACAAAACGATACTTGCACTTGCACACCCTGGCCGTCCTATAATATGAATCCTGGTGCTCGGAGAAGTAGAGGCGAAGGCAACCTCCAAAACAATTGAAGAAAGGAAGAATTCACCGGCACAACAGGTACTTTCGAGTAGGGAGCCCCCTTACTCGTTTATTTTGCGGATGCAACGTTTCGGGGCGTAACCCCTTTGTCAAGCAAAATAAACGAGTAAGGGGGCTCCCTACTCGAAAGTACCTGTTGTGCCGGTGAATTCTTCCTATCTCAGCTCAGAAAACAGCAAAGGAAAGTAAATACTTCTCTGTACTGTCGCATTAATGCTTTTATGACATTGTCAGAGCAATTTCTGCATGGCTTAGCTATACATTATTTGTTGGTGAGCCTACAGCAGAAATGGAGGAATTCATGGACCTTTTTCTTTTTGCTATTTCTGCCCAGAATTGCCATTAATTCCACCTAAGAATACACATAAATGTTTTCTTTACCAATTATGAGTGATGAAAGGCATTTATCACTTTTGGCCACTTTTACTCCTAGTACCAGTGATGGAACAGTTAGAAGTTCTTCAGTAATTGTTTCAGAAAAATGGACTTCTATGTGACAAAGTTTCTTTAATGACAGGTTAAATGCCTGTGCATGAATAACATATAGGCGCTCGCTAAAAGCCACTGGCACCAATCATCTTTGTTAAATAACTATTACAGCACATTATAAGGCTTGACTATTTAAAGCATGCTATTGTCTCCAAGCTGTGCTAAGAAAATAACCTTTTCAAAAATGTCTTGGCTGAAAGCTGCTTTCGCATTATGTGATTCTGTCTTTCGCAGCTGTGTTATTTTGCTTTGATTCAGCCTTAGCATTTTGTTATATATCTAGCAGTGTAGGAAGCAAATATAAAATTACTCATACCCACGCTAAAAGGAACTTTGCAATTACCACTCTCTCCTTAAATCTGATTGTGAATTCTTATTGTTTGGAGATTGAATAAAGAATAACATTTACTATCTTTTGAAAAAAATATCCATCCATCCATTATTTATCTGCCTACACTCATTACTAAAGGAATGTCATTTGCCATGTTTTTATTACCCAGAATGCAACTATCCTTCCCAGAATCCCAGCTGCAAAGCAGAGGTGCAAATTTTCCACTAGCTAGTACATTGTGTAAGATTAGGCTCAAGGGGTGCAACATGACATACATGTACATGCCTTTCAATAGTGTGTTGACTATAACTAACCCCTGTTTTGCATTTTTTTTAAATTGCTTTTTAGTTAATATTTGTAATGCACATTAGGAGACCTTTTTTTTCTCTGGTCAAGGTTTTTAGGGGGGAAATGTAATTTTTAGAGATTTCTAATACTCCAAAGCTGTTAAAAATCCAAATCCGAAAATACTCCATCTCAAACCTGTCAAGGTCCTGTAGAAGTCAATGGCAGGTGTCCCTGAAGTTTCTTGACATTGTGATCTGCTTTGGATAATCAGACAACATCAGGGCTTTCATCCAATAGTCAATAAAGTTGAGTTTTTGCAGCATTTGATTAAATTGAGTTTTCTGAGGGTCAATCGTACAATAAGAATTGATGCTCGTTTTTGTCAAAACTTAGAAATTTTTGAGAAAACTTATGATTTCAGTTTGTGGAAGAGAGTTTTGTTAAAAAATTAAATGAATTCAAGTTTTAGTAAATAAGCCCCTAAATCTGAAATAAAGGGAATACCAAAACAGAAAACAGAGCAGAAAGAGAAGGTGATGTTGTAGAATATGTTGGTTCTTTGAAAACTGAAGGAGATATTTGACCGAGTTTGAATTCCACGGGACTTGGAGAGACCCTGGGAAATGTGCAATGTTTTATGGCACCAATCATCAAAATTATGTTCTCAGCTGTTGCCAAAATAATAGTTGGCTTGGTAAAAATAACATTCTGGGATTTGCAGATCAGGCGAACTTGGTAGAAACCTGGTAGACAAATGTGCAGTGGCTCTACCTAATGGGGTACATGGTATACATGTTTAGTGGTCAACTTAATGGTAAGCTTCCCATAGGGAAACTAGAAAATCAGTTGAGTAATATTAAAGTTACAATGTACAGGGCTGATTAATTCATTTAGCAGTTTGGGTCTGGGCACAATGCAATTTCCTGCCCCATCATGCTACTATAATTATATACATACATGTACTGTACATGCAACTGCACACACCACTCTCTCAAACAAGTGTTTGCATTGGATTCTGGAGGTGCAAATATTTGCGCTGTGACGTGAATAAAGTATATTTAGGTGCAAGTTGTGCAAAGGGTGTATGTAGGCAGGAAACGTACATGCCATTAAATTTCACACTATTCCTTACATACAATATGGAGTATCTATAAATACAAGGTGTCCAGGGGTCCTGTATAGGGTTTCCAGTTCCAGTGTACGATATGCCTGGTGTGTGTTAAAGGGGTGGGCCACCTTTACATTACTTTTAGTATGTTATAGAATGGCTAATTAGTAACTTTTCAATTGGTCTTTATTTATTTATTTTTTTATAGTTTTTGAATTATTTGCCTTCTTCTTCTTCTGACTTTTTCCAGCTCATCTTTACTTTACTTTTAGTATGTTATAGAATGGCTAATTCTAAGTAACTTTTCAATTGGTCTTCCTTTATTCTCTTTTATAGTTTTTGAATTATTTGCCTTCTTCTTCTGACTTTTTCCAGGTTCTTCTGAGGTTTTTCCTTCCTATATGTAAAATAATACTAGTATTTCTACTTTTTAACTCCTACCCCATACTGCTGTACAACAGAAATACATTTGTAAAGTCAAACTAATAACAATGCTACAAACTGAATTACATGCTATTGACATGCCTGTAATGAAGATAATGCAGGATAATGTACTTTTCCCCTAAAGGGGAACTATTGTAAAAATGAAAATTTAACATAAACTTCATCATACTGAAATAAGACATTTTCTAAATAGAATCAATTAAAATTCAAAACAGTTTCTGAAATATCCATGTTACTCTTCATTGTCCAACTCTCAGCATCTGTTTCTCTTCATTCTGTCTTCATGCAGGAGCTGGGAGTGTGATTTTGAATGACAGTTAAATCTAATATATCTTTTAGTGGGGCTCATTTTCCCTAGAAGATGTATTAGAGCTCACTCTATTAAAAACTCCAGAAATCCTGTGTCTACACATGCAAAATTTGTGCCAAAATCTGTTATTTTGTTAGATTTTGTTTGTACTTG
The DNA here is from genome assembly GCA_024363595.1 of Xenopus borealis. Taxonomy (NCBI): domain Eukaryota; kingdom Metazoa; phylum Chordata; class Amphibia; order Anura; family Pipidae; genus Xenopus; species Xenopus borealis. The sequence continues at coordinate 132,459,002 of CM044439.1, forward strand.
AATCAGTTATTTGAGGGAGTTCTAATTCATCTGCTAGGAAAGGAAAACACCCTCCATATGATTTATTGGATCTAACTGTCAATGAAAATCTGACACTCAACTCCAGCATGAAGATACTGAGGCAGGGATACTAAAGATAAACTTGTTTTTTTTTTTTAGAAACAGTACAATTTTTAATTGATTGTATGTAGAAAGTTTCTTAGTAGTTCAGTATTCTGAAGCTTATATTACATTTTCATCTTCACGATAGTTCCCCTTTAAGGTTTATCAGACTTATTCAGACAGCGACTCTAGAGGAGCATTCAGAGCATCTGAGAATGTTTTGTGGGTGAGAAAGGAGTAAAACAATGAATAAATCAACGCTAATTAAAACCTCCTTTAAATGTCTCAAAAAAAAAAAAACAATAGCCACAAAAGATAAAAGGCTGGTTGTTTGTTTTAATAGTTACATAACCAATCAATTCCATAGCCCAACAGCAACTGTACAAACACTAAGCCCTTCAGCAACTGCTTTGTACAGCCACCTGCACTCTGATCTAAACTAAACCTATGCACATTTTCCCATGAGAAGCTTTTACTTTTCCTTAGAATAGATTAGCACATATTACCAGTCAGATTGTATCAACACATACGGCACAGCATTCTCTTAGCAAACTGTTTGCTACTTCTCTTCAGGCAACAGCGTAGAAGTCGGCAATTGCCTTCATTAAACAGTTTTTGCACATTATAAAGCCTACACAAAAGTAGTTATTTTGATTATTGCAAAAACATAAAGTAAAGTTTATTTCTGTAACATTTCCGGTTTTATATATTTGGTATTCTTTAAAGAGGCATCTAGTTTTCTTTGTCCCCAGAAAAGTAACAGACAGTAAAGGGGTTGTTCACCTTAAAACAACTAGTTGTTTTCAGATAGATCACCAGAAATATTGCTTTCTATTTTCTATTTGTGACGGTTTTTCTACTATTGAATTTTAAAGTGTCATTTTTCACCTTCTAAAGCAGCTCTGGGAGGGGGGGGGTCGCTGACCCCTTAACTGTTCTTAATGGATACATTGCATGGATAAAATTGTTATCTTTGTCCCTGTTGAGCATAATCTCTGGGTTTCATTAAGGTGGCCATACATGGAGAGATCCTCTCGTTTGGCGATGTCGGCAAACAAGCGGATCTCTCGCCGATATGCGATATCGGGCTAATCCTATTGTGAGCCCTAGGGTCCAACAATCGGATCACAATGACGCGGAAACGGGTGGTCAGATCACGGGACCGCATCAACGAACAGATGCGGCCGCAATCCGACGAGATTTTTAATCCTGCCCGATCAACATCTGGCCGACTCTCGGCCAGATATAGATCGGGGAAGCCCGTTGGAGGGCCCCACTCACGGGCCGATAAACTGCCGACTCAGTCTGTCGGCAGCTTTTATCTGCCCGCGTAAGGCCACCTTAACAGGCAGCTGTTAGAATTCATACAATAATTGCTAATACTCCAGAGATGCTGCTGAGAAATGTATCAACTAAATGTTCCAAAACTGTAACATTTCAGAGTCTGCACCTGAATTACTGAGCTGCCAGACTCAAACACCAGAGACAGGAATGTTCAACTTTAAACTTACATTTTGGAAAAACAGTAAAAAATAAATAATGTAAAGTAATTAAAAAAAAGTATTCTTGGAGAACATTCTAAAAACAACTGAACTAAAAAAAATGTTTAGAAGGTGAGCAGCTCTGAGCATGACTATACAGAAGTGCAAGGAGCAAATTTTCTTCTGAATGAAAATGTTTTTACACATTGAGATTCCGTTTTGTCTGGTATTCGAAACCAAAATATAAATCTGCTGTTTGAGCATTCCAAACTTGAATATTTGAGAAATATTAACTAAAACAAACCTTGAAAAGTTTTGATGATAACTAAGTCTAAGAACACAGCAAAATCTGGAGCAAGGTTGATTAGTAAAGATCATTGTTACAACATATTAGTACAGGTATAGGATCCGTTATCCAGAAACCCGTTCTCCACAAAGCTCCGAATTATGGAAAGGCTGTCTCCCATAGACTCCATTTTATCCAGATGATCTGGATTTTAAAAAAAGATTTCCTTTTTCTCTGTAATAATAAAACAGTAACGTGTACTTGTTTCAAACTAAGATATACTGTAATTAATCCTTATTGGAAGCAAAACCATCTTATTGTCTAGTTCCAAATTACGGAAAGATCCATTATCTGGAAAACCCCAGGTCCCTAGCATTCTGGATAACAGGTTCCATATCTGTATACACTTGGCTCGACTAAGAAAGGTCTAATGGGCAACAACAGAGCTAGGCAGGCAGGATAGACAGGCTGCATAGATATCAAGAAGGCAAGTAGGCTGAACTGGAACAAGGCAAAGCTGAACTAGGTATAACAGAGATGGACATTGAAAATGGTTAGAATAAAGCTATTATTAAGCTACTATTAAGTATTAGTATTAAGTTATTAGTAATAATATGACAAGAGACTGTAGAAAATATTGCAACTGTCATTGCACAGTGATGGAAATAAGATTGACACACACTGGTCTATCTCCACTAAAACACTATCGGGGTAATTTAATTAAAGTTGGTAATGGAAAAAATATTCGCAATGTGAAAAGTTATGCCTCTGCGTTAACAAATTTAGTTTTGTGTGAATTTAATAAAGCTTTTGCGAACCCTGAAACTGTTTAGCGACCACTTCTGACAGTGGAAGAAAGTTTGCAAATTTAATAGCTTGCACCAATGTGCAGTCAATGTAATAGAACTTCTTACTGAAAAAGTCATTATGTTTGCTCCCAGGCCCGGAGTTGTGGAGGGGCCACCTAGGCCCGGGCCTAGGGTGGCAGTATTTTAGGGGGCGGCGTGCTGCCCAACCACACCCACACTGGTTCAGAAATTTAAATTTCCCTTGTGCCAATTCCCATTGCTCCATCCCAATGATGAAAATTTGAGCAAATAAAAGGGAGGGGTGACAAACAACAGCGGGTCTAGAGGTACGAGCTAGTTAAATCCAGCCCTGTTTGCTCCAAAAGATTACGACACCTTCTAGTACTTCTTAAGAGTGCACAATTAAAATTCGCAGTGCCCAATTAAAATTTGCAATGCAATAACAGTTTAAGGAACAATATTACATTGCGAGATGTGCATTTTTATTCTTATTGGTGCAAATTGTTTTTCTCTTTGTGACTTAAATTACATTCCCCTACAAATATGTGTATATATAAAGATATTATATGTCACCAAGGAGTTCCATGACCATATAAGGGCATATAGGTCAGGGAACGCCAAAGTTACTTCTAATATCCTCATATTTTCCAACAAGGGGTACTTTATTTATTATATTACACAAGTTATAATGAGTCATGTGACTAAAATGACATCACTACTCACCGTTTATAAGGATATAGTTTACAGGATATTCATGGCTTTTGTGTATTATACTGTATAGTGAATAAAGTACCCCCTCTTGTAAAATATAAGGATATTATAAGTTACAGAGGAGTTTCATGACCATGCCATGTTTTTATACAGGTCATGGAACTCCGAGGTAACTTCTAATATCCTCATATTTTGCAACTGGGGGTACTTTATTTATTATAATACACAAGTTTCAGGGAGTCATGTGACAGAAATGACATCAGAACTCACCGTTTATAACTGATGACATCAGATCTCACCGTTTATAAGGATATAATTTACAAGATATTTACGGCTTTTGTGTATTATAGATATATATCTATATATAACTACTGTATACAGTATAAAAAGATATTGTACATACATTTAAATAACAATACAATTAGAATATTGTTAAATTGGATTTTGTTTATGTCTCGTATCCTTACAGTTTATCCAGAGATCGAGAAGGATTATAATGTGTAAAAGTAGATGAATTTAGGAAGACATTTTAAAGCAGTTAAAGCACTTTATAGCTTTAGGATCCACAGACACTTCACAACAAACATTTAAGATCAGATGCATAAACATTTTGGCCACCATTTTAGGGGCAAGTGATCCACACAGTCTGGTTCCCTGGTAATCGGCTTTCAATATGGTGTCGTAGTGTGAATATTTTGAGAGATTACAGCTCAGGCCTGCTGCGATAAGTTTGCCAACTGGGTGGCAAGTTCATGATATAACGAAGAAGGGCGCACAGGGGAGGTTCTCTCCTTGCTACTTTAATACTCATCCTTTGCCATTATCTCTTGGGGAAGCAGAATAATTAAGAGTTCTAAATCTGTTTTGGAGTCATAAGAGTCATTCCACCTGTGAGAAGAAATGTGGTGCTCAGACTCACTGTTGGAGAGATAGGTGGTAGTCATGTTTCTTTGAATTGCCAAGCAACGGAGTAGGCACATGCTGCTTTGCTCTTCATCCCTCTGCAGACGATGAACATTTCAGGCTCAGAATGAACCATAGCACAGACGGTTTGAATTTTCTCCTTCTAAATTGAATTCTGATTTTTTTTTCCTTAGTTTCAGCTTCTGAATTTGACTTGTATGCTTACGGCTAGAACAATTTTATTCTGATTCTGCGGTGAAGATGTGCAAGGGCTTGGAAAATCTTTCCAAATGTTTTTGTCTGGATAGAAACAGTGCTTTTAGTGATAATAAAACTAACACAGAATTTGCCTCAGGAGTCTGGAAGGAGTCTAAAACACCTGTCAGTTATCCAAAACCGTTCCTTCAATGTGCCATAAAGATTGACTTCAAATGAACTGGTTAGAGCATGGGGTGACCACCTGTTTCTAAATTACTTGGGACTCATTCAGTAACTCCAATTTTGTAACTCTCATGACCAACCAAGATAACAGTCATTTCTGTCAGTGAATGGCGTTTGAAAAAAAAGACGAAAAATGTGCTTTTATAATGCAAGTGAAGGAAAGCCAAACTCTTATGTTATTAATCTTTAAATGTAAGTTATATGCTGGCTTCATGATAAGAAAAAAATAAAAGAAATACATACAATTGTGTTTCCTAGAGAACAAACTCGAACAGACTTAGAAAAACTTAACTGTATGTTATAGAATGGTAATTTCTAAGCAACCTCTCAATTGGCCTTCGTTATTTATTTTTTATAGCCTTTACATTATTCACTTCCTTCTTCTCACTCTTTCAAACTTTGAAATGGGGGTCACTGAGCACATCTAAAACAGATGCTCTGTAAGGCAACACATTTATAGTCATTGCTTCTTTTTATTACTCATATTTCTATTCAGACCTCTCCTGTTCAAATTCCAGCCTCTTATCCAAATCATTGCATGGTTGCTAGGGTAATTCCAACACTAGCAACCAGACTGCTTACATTGCAAACTGGAGAGCTGCTGAATAAAGAATATCTCAGAATATCATTCTCTACTTCATACTAAAAAGTTAACTCAAAGGCGAACAACCCCCTTAAAACAATTGTGACACCGGCAAAATTGAGAGGCACAATGTATTTTTCTATTTTGGTAGAGCAGTAAAAAATAAAATGAAATAGATACCTTGAAACACCAGGAAATTAGAATACAGACCAGGCAGACAGTTAGCAACTTAACAAAATGAGCTTGGTCTTTTATCTTGTCATAGCTCTCTTCTAAATTGTTCAGTAAAGAAGGGAAGGGTCATTTAATTTTGTTGAATTATAAATCCAGTACTAGGTGTAAGGGCAGCTCCAGTGGGTGCAAGGCAGCCTTGCCCTTTACCATAGGACAGGCAGTATGTACAGGGCTCTGTTGTGGACTATATCCTCTGATGCCCCCTAATTTTCACAATTTAATGACCCAGAAATAAGAAGACTTTTAGAGGACAAAGGGCTCCTGTATTCCTATCCTGTATGCTGCTTGTGATGGGCTAATCTGGGGAGTTTCGCTGAAATTTTGCGAATTACTAGTAGAAAATTTGCGAAGCACCACAGCATCTCGTTTTGGTCGTGGCCGTCCATTTTTGGACATCGGCGCCCATTACCGGCATCAAAAAAACGGAGTAATGTGCAATATCTTAATTACTTATCATACTACACCAACTAGTTGGCACTTAAATTTTAAAATATTTAATCTTAATTTCCTCAGTGTTGGACTGTGGTGCCAAGGGCCCACCAGAAACCCTTAGACGCAGGCCCACTCACCAAATTATTTTCCATCTCTCGCCACTCACTTTCTTTATTCTCTAAATCACTTCTTACCTATTATCACCTATCATTTCTTTCATCTATTCTCTTTGTTTTCATATAGGAATGGGAAATGACAGTATTGGCATGTAAGGCAAATAGTTGGATAAGGATTAGGGCCCAGGCACTGACACCTTGATTTTTCCTGGCATCCCAGTGGGCAAGTCCCTCACTGAATATCCTTAAGAAAGGGGGGATGGGTTAATCCCTTGGAAGTATTGAGTACATTTCTGCCTAATAAATGAGATAATTAACTCCCTTTTACACCTGCTTTCCAGTATTGCGTGGCATCTATCTCTGGATATCTGTTAGATCTTTTTACCAAGTTTTGCATAATAGGCTCATAAATGCCATGGCATAACTGAGAATCATACACCCACTAGTTCTGCAGTTCTTAGACTTAATGCGTGTATTTACACAATTCATTACATAAACCTGCTAATTGCCCGAAGCACCATTGTTCCCATCCAGTTTGTTCTGATGAATCTTATGTTTTATTATTATTAACATGTATTTCTATAGCGCCAACTTGTTGCGTAGCGCTGCATTCATTGATAAAGGGGGACTCTGGAGCTACTGGAACCCTATAGGTGGGGGGTAATTCCAAGATGCCCACTGCAGACTGTTTCAATAGGAGCAGCATACTTGTGCTGAAACAAAAATGTATAAATGTAATTTTAACATTGTATTGATTTTATTATATAATTTACTTATAAAGCCCCAACATATTTTACAGTGATGTACAATGATAACTGAAAAATCTACATGTTTCTAAAATCCTATTAGAGTGATGTTAATAAGGGTTAGTACCTATTACTGGGTTTTCTTGTATCTATGCTTAGGGGAGGGGGCACCAATCCTGATAGCTGGACAATGTCTGCGGGTACAGATATGCAAAGCCAAATGGATCAGTTATTAATTGCATCGCCTTAAGGTGGAACACATACAACATCTACAGTATATCAAATGCAGGTTGAAATGTCTGAAATTCTTGTAAGCATCAAGAAAACATTCAGAGGGATGCTACGAGTTGTAGAGCAATAACAGCGGAAACCTGCAGATTGGACATCTCTGGTGTATTTACTGAAAACACTCAACAATGGTTACACTATATAATAAGTCCTTTGTTCTTTTATCTAAAATGTTGTATACATGGGGTCCCTGGGATGCTGGGTGGGGCAGGGCGAATGTTCTCTTTGCCTTAACCTGTAAACTATTCATAAATAGGTATTCTTGCTGACACAGTGCTGAAAGTTCAGTTATTATATTCTGCTCTTACAATGTTTTGATGCTGGTTTAAAACCCTTCCAGGTTCATGGGGTTTTGCATATCAATCAGATGCCGACTTCTACAAAAATTCCTGCTATCTGAGGGCAAGCAAATAGCTTTAAGCTACACGCACACACAGAGTCACAAGGGTGAGTAACTATAATTATATTGGAGAGCATCCAAGAAATCTCCTATTCTGTTTATACTTCATGCCTCTTTGAATTTATGTACAATTCAAGCAAACAAATTGATTTTAATGCTAAGACTGTTGACCTTACTACCACAGTTTGTGGAACAACATACATATTACAACTATTTCCCAGAAAATGGAAAAAAAAAGGAAGAGGGAAGGAGAAAAAAAATGACTAAATGGAAGTCTCTTAGTGTAATATTCCAGAACATAATGACTTGCTAATAGCTAATTTCTTAAGAATGATGTGCTTATCATAGTAACAGAAGATAAATGATGAAAGATTGTCACGGCTTTACATGACATGAATAATCAATGCTCAGAGCCAGTATATATAAATCCACATACAGTAGCAGAAAATTATAATTAGCAACACCTGACACAGTTTGCAGCCTTCATTTATAGAACGTAGAAAAGTCAAGTAGCAAAGTTTTTACTGCCCTGACTGATACTCATTCAGAAAATAGGAGAACGTAATAGGGTTCCTTTAAATTCCAGCAGATCAATATTTACAGTGCACATGTGGCAAAACCTTGTAGTTCCATGACCAGTATAAAAATGTTTAGCCTTTGTGTAAGTGGTGGAAAAAGTGAATGTTTCATTCCACAAATGAGTCAATTTTCACTTTGGCAGTCTCCGCCATACTTCGCATAAATACGCCAAATATTATTTCATATGAATCTGCGTATCCATCAAAATACGAGAAATAATGTCTCAGCAAAAAC
>CM044439.1:132470054-132481874 GCA_024363595.1 Xenopus borealis
ACTATTAAATGTTATGTTTTATTGAGTGATTCCTTCTTCTACAAGACTAGTGGAATGTGAGCTGTTGCTTACGTAACTAGCACACTATTGCACTTTATTAACTCTTTATTGTTTATCACAAGATATAATAATGACAATATTTCAAAGTGTGGACACAATGCATTTTGAATGAATTTATTTGCACTTAAAGTCATCAATCATTCCTTTCATGGTTTCCAAGTTACACACACAATCTAATTATATTATTAATAAAGCTGTGCGACCTAGTTAGCTCTTGTTTGCAGTTCCTTTCTTTTTGAACAAATTCCTGAAATTTTAAAATTTTCTCTAGTCTTACTTCCTTCCTAGAGCGACTTTTTAAACTTACTTAAACTTATGTCAGTTTAAATTCAGTAGATATATATGTATATGTATTTATTAGTGATATTGATAGAAGTGGCCTCTTCTTTTTAAAAATGTATGAGGAAGCAAAAGGAAGACAGAGATCCTCTATTGTCCTAGGCAACTAGCCCACACTGAAACAAATCTGGCATGAGCTTCAAATGTTACAAAAATGTAAATGAGATGTTAAACAGTTACAACTTGTAAAAAAATCACACTAAATACGACAAAACACCAGCCTTTTGACTCCTGCTTATGAAATATTTTGGAATGCAAGATATGATGTCACTGACATACTAATGCTAAGATGTAGCTTTATCATAATATTTAGCTGATATCTGATCAGGGGCTGAAGGATGGAATCCCTGGGTGATGGGAACTCTGTCTCAGGTGTTGCATCTAATCTGAGTAAGATGTCCAACCTTACAAGGGAGAACCGTAATGTGGAAACCTCTTCTGGTAAAGTGGGACTTGCAGAAATAAGGAGTTGTTTCACTCACCAATAATTCACAAAATTCCAAAATACATGATCACAATTAATTGAAGTCTTTTTTCACTGGCAAACCTTGGTGAAAAATTTTGCTCAGCACTAATAAGTAATACGCCTGTAGTACCTGTAAGAATATGAAGCTGACAAAGGTTGAATGTGTTGTTGTTAAGTGGAATATATTTCTGAAAAAAACCTCCTTCATTTAGTATCTTGGACATCTGTAGTAAAAGGGGCAAGCGTATTTGCAAGGGTCTTCCTGCCTGTACCTCTTACATGTGGCCTTGATCATGGAGCTCTACATTGACTTACAATATTGTTCAAAATTACACTAAGGGGTACATTATCCTTTGTATAGAGCATATAATACTGAACTGTCAATTTTACTCAGATCCATGTTCATAAAAAGATTCTAAAGCTGTTTCTATATGTCCCACATACCCCCATTACCTCTATACCCTGTAAAGCCCCACTCAAGCACACATGCACACATTTAACTGGTTACAGTATATGGCATTCAGTAACCAATAGCAACAAATCAGAGCTCTCATTAGTTTGCAGTAGTAGGTAGAGAGTTAACAGCTGCTTAAATGCCTGGGATAAATATAACAAAATCTTAATAGATAATCTAAATTCAACTATATTCACATAATCAAAAACTGGAGTAATCTACCCAATCTAATTTGGGGTCAGAACCCTAATTTATTCCATTTCTCTCTTTCCCTATATATATATATATCTTCACAAAACCAGCACTCTCATGTAAAAATCTCCAATTCTTTATTGGCTTTACATCAATTGATGTAAAGCCAATAAAGAATTGGAGATTTTTACATGGGAGTGCTGGTTTTGTGAAGATATAGATGTAAATACCTTTTAACCGTGCACCCCGGAGCTACACTTTTATATATACGCTGTAATAGCGTTTGCTTTGGAGTGCAACACTCACTGGATTCATTATATATATACATATATATATATAGTGCAGTAAAAGCTTTATATAATAATTTCTTGGGTTCGTTGAATGCATCATTTGGTTCCCCTGCAAAAGTGTCAGCCTCAAGTAATATCAAATCTTATGACATCTAAAATACCTTTGAGTCCCAGCACCAGTCAGTAAAATGCAGCTCTTCTTTGTCATGTAGTTAGTTGTTAAAATTGATCTGTCACCCAGACACAAAAATCTGTATAATAAATGTCCTTTTCAAATTAAACATGAAATCCAATTAAAATTTTTTATCAAGCCATTCATAGCTGTTTTAAGCTCATTTAAAAATCTCAGCTGTCAATCAAATATTGTCTGCCACTCCTCTATGCCTTAGGCATGGAGGCGGGGCAGATAATTACTTTCACTTTCCATTCAGCACTTCCTAGATGCCACACACATTCCCCCAGTTCTCTTAACCATTTAATTGTGTAACCAGGACATGGGGATAGACATTGGGTCCCCCATTCTGGTGCACAAACAAGATTCTAAGATGATACAAGGCTTGCCTTAATAACAGTGTCCACAAAATGGCTCCTGCCTGTTTGCTATAATTATGAATTGCGAGACTGAAGGAAACAAGATCCAAATAATGTATTTAGTGTAATTAATGTTAATTTGGCTTATGTGATAAAATATGATTTTGAATATTATTTTGGGGTGACAGGTCCACTTTAAACTGTCAGGAGCTATAAGGACAACACAGAAGTCAGCACAAGCAGCACTGTGTAGAAAGGGCAAGTGAGCCTGACACATGTTATGGACAATAGTATCCAGACATCTTTCTGAAATGACTTGCTCTCAGTTGATATCATTGAAAACTAGAAGCAATTTCAGCACAAGATTATTTATCTGGTGTATGTTTTTTTTTCTATATGGATGAACAGTTGCACACAAGTCTTATATCACCTTTAGCAATTCTAAAGGTTGTCTGTAGTGGTAAAAATTGACTTTGCAATTCCAATGGATTCTGATGGACAAGTCTGGGAATGATGAATCCTACCTTCTTGCCTAAGTGTGTAATTCTGACTGGAATTCTTCTGGGGAGAAATAATAGTTGGTTGCTGCTTGTTTGTACTAGAGCCTGTGGCTAAAGTGAAGGGCACTCTTAATGCTACAGCATAAATTTACATGCTTCACAATTGTATTCTTCCTAACTTGAATTACGGGCTTTAGAAAGTGGTGGAAAATGTGAATGTTTCATTGCTTAAGTACGAGTTGATTTTAAAGTGATTGTACCATTGTAATGTGTGAAATAGGTGTATTGTGTGACAGTGGCCACAAGGGCAAGCCATTGAGAATGGACAGATGTGACCACAACCAGGAGAAAGAGGGCATAGTGTCCTGGCCGGCATCCTATCTGTTAGGGTTAGGAGAGAAAGGGGCACATTTTCTTACCTTTAAATTTTTGCATTGGAAGTCTCTGCCATACTTCGCACAGCTACGTACGTATGTGTGATGTTATATGTTTCCAGAGATGAAAAAATAGAAGTAGAAATACAACATATCAGACCAACCTGAAAGCCCTGACCTCAATAGATCTGAACACTTTGAGATAGACCTGATTGTTCCACATTTGTGCCCAGCCTTACTACTGCTCTTATTTAGGCTGAAAAGCAAAAATGAAGATAGATGAGAAGACTTTCTAGAAGATTTGTCTTGACATAACACACCTCAAAATGCCCTGTGTACCATTTCCTTTATGGTAAAGAAGACCATCAAGTGAACTTACAGACACATTTTAAATATTGGCTTTGAAGTTTTGATTATTAGAAGATAAATGGCTGGGTGTTTAATTGAGTTATAGAATAAATATATCTTTTATCAGTGATTCCTTCACTGCTTAAAAAAATCTACATGTGATGAATAATGCAGCTGACAACCTCAATCTAATAATAATTTCACGTATGTAAATTACAGTACAAGACACACAGTTTTCTTTAACAATACATACTTGTATTTCCTTTGCAATGAACTCAATTAAGAATAAATTTGTCCATTTTTACCAAATAAATTAGATCTAACATATTAACTTGAGAAGATATCAAAGTGAATTTACTGGGTTCATTAACTTAGCAAATTAAGTTACAGAAAATTGTGCTGCTCTGTAATAGATTAAGGCAGAATCCCATTGGGTTTTACAAACACACACATATTTCTTCTCTCATAAGTAGATAATAGATGCTATAATATGTTTGCTCCATCAGTGTCCAAGCAACTGGGATTTAAAATGATCTACCTGTATAGTCATTTCTGCATCTGTATGTTTGGGAATATTTAGGAAACAGTTTTGGAGAATGTGTTGCACAATTGTATTCCTGTGTTGCCACAACTATGAAAAGTTGTTGAATATATATATGAATATATATATATATATATATCAGAGAGACCATTAATTAAACTGAAATAATATGTTATTCATTAAAATGTATTTTTCTGCAGTTGGTTGTAAGGACTCACCCTGGTGGTCTAGTGGGCAGCGGGGTCCATCGCCTCTTCTGTGGCGTGGACACCCGCCGCATGCTGTTTCTTCCTCCTGTGCCGTCACCCCTATGGTGCGCGTGGCATGCACTTCCGATGGCATGAAATTCAAATACTATAAAAGGTGATTTCAGTGTACAGATCATTGCCCGTCATAAGGTTCAACTTAGCTTCTTCCTGGAGCTTCCCTAGTGTATTCTACCTTGTATCCTGCTTGATCTCGTGTGTACTGACTCTTGCTTCTATTCTGATGCCCCCAATTCCGACCCTTGCCTTTTTGTGACCACCCTGAACTCTCATATCCTGATCTTGGCCTGTTTGATGAATCTACTCTGCTTGTGCTGGCCCTGTTCCACACTGTGTTGTCTGGCTTGCCTTTCTAAATGGCGTTCCAGTATTCTTGGTGAGATGACCGTGCCCCTTTGCTCGTCCAGAACCTTTATCTTTGCTCCTCTCTCAAATAAGACCTGGTTGCATTCAATTAGCTGAGGGCTTCTCCCGAGCTGAAAGGCAGCGCCGTTAGGCAGAAGTGAGAGCCAAGTACAGGGAGCTTAGGTTCTGGATTTAGGGTGCCGCTCGTGACATGTAACTTCCCTTTGAAGCGCTCACACTGCCAAACTAGAGAAAAGTCGGCAGCATTCGGAACCCAGGCGCAACTTTGCATTTTAGTAAATTAGCATAGTGGTCATGAATTTTCACCTGGCAAAGGGATGCGCAGTGTCCAAAGTGTTTGCTGGCGACAATTCACCCTTTAGTGAAGCTTTAGTGAAGATAAGTTCGCCAGTGCTACACAAATTCCCTAAAGTACGAATTTACGCTCAGGTCGGCGAATGGTAGCGAAGTTGCGCTAGTGTTACTTCGATAGGCAGAGCGCAGTAACGCTAGCGAAGCCTAATTTGCATACGGCGGGAACTTTAAGTTATAATAGAAGTATATGTTACAGCCACTACATTACACTACACAAGCCCAGGAAACCTTTAATAAATTATATAAAGTTGTCCTATTGCCCTACATGTGCCCTCTGTATAGTTGTGTTGCCATATGTTAGGAAATGTAGGGGGGAAGGAGGGTAACCCCTGGAACTTTTTTCAACCTCCTATCTATTGTATTGAACTTTTCCTGGTCTGACCAGGCAAAGTAACGTCTAGCATAAGTGCTAACATTCAGGAAAATGTTCATCCAAGCGAATTTGCGAATTTACGATCCTTCGTCAGTGCGCAACTTCGCCTGGCATAAGGGTGCGAAGTTGCGCAAGTCTATCTACTTCACTAGCAAAAATTCACCAGAGCCAGTGTTAGTGAATTTCCGAAGTCACGAATTGACGTCACGCTGGCGAATTAGCGCTAGCAATAGATGCTTCACACTATAATTAATTTGCCCCTTAGTAGAGATTAAAATGTCATCCTTTTACCTGATGTTTTTGTAATAAAGTTTAGTTTTCCTTTACAATATGTGTCTGTGGGATCTGTGAGTTCCTACTGTAAGGTATGGAGTGGAAGAAGATTATGTGGACTACTAAAATCAGCATTGTGTTAGTATTAGTATTCCCCCAGTCAGACATGGAATATTAGGTGAATCTGATGGACTTAACTTTATTTAATTACATCATTTACAAACACGATTTTCTTTGTACATCCTGCCTCACCCTTTGCACCCAGGGCAGTCGCACAGAATTCAGGGACAGAAAACAAGATGGCAGCCAGGTGCTACCAAGAATAGTGCCCAAGGCAGGTGTATTTTTTAGCAAAGAAAAAAGCTTGGTCTGAGGTTAGCAATTATAATCACTAGTGGGTGTCTACAAAACTGGTACTACTCGTTGATTAACCCTTTTCTTCTCACTGAAGGATAACTGGAAATCATAAAAACATTATCAGAATGTTATATAATATCTGGCGTTGTGCTCATACAGACACCCAGAACATACATCATGTCTAGCATAATTTATGTCGAACTTTTGTTTTTCTTTATTAAAATATGTCTTTTCTATGCCTTTATACCTTTTCCTGTACACTGACAGTACCTACACCAAATGATATAATTTTAGAAGGCAAAACTTTATATCTTAACAAAAGGGCAACAGTTTCATAAACATACTTTGCCACAAATTTGACTGAAATAGTCTGCTTTCATGCTAACAGCAAAGAATATATTGTTTTCTGTTTATATTTGGTTACATTTTATTGTAGAATGCTCTTCTAATGTTGTGTAAATTTTTAACACTGCCCTTTATAAATGTTTCAGGGGCCATTTAAAACCCTACTTTAATGTGCCCCTATTTAGCCATTTTAAATGGTATTTTAAGTACTTTGTTTGTGAGATTAAGCCAGGAAGCAGATTACAGTCATCAAGTGTTAATGCTCTAGAGAAGATCTACACTTTGCTTAGGCAGATACATTATATTATTGTTTGACTGATACACAAGTTGCAGTTCCTGATGACCTTCCTGCAGCATTGGATATTGTTGCACTTGAGCTTTTTATAAGTGGATATAATTTATGAACTACTTATTAATTGTTAGGGGGCAATGGATGATGTTTAAAAAAAAGTATGATAAAAAATAGTCAATCAGACAGCATATTTGCCAGTGCTGCCTTCATTGGAGGACCTAGGGTTAAGCAAGCTATGCAGACTACATTATTGTTTTCAAGTAAAAGTATCCAACTTGTGAGCCTTCATCTGTTTTTAAAGTATATGTACAGCAACTAGAGGTTGGGCAAGACTAATACAAAGTGTAGCAGTGATCATCTTGCACATCTCTACCAGCTATTCAAGGCACAGCTTATTGAATACTATTTCATATGAACAAATCACAAGTAACTATGAAGATCTAGCTCAAGGACCACAGGAAGGATATCAATTACTGGGAGATGCAATATTGCCCCCAGTGCAACACCCACATACTGTAAATTACCAGCTCCAGTTACAGCAGAAATAAAAGAAGAAACAAGCCATTTAGAAAAGCTTGGTGTTCAAAAAATACTATCACGAATAAGCAGCAGGTCAGTCAAGAAGCCAGGAAAGTTACTTGTGTGCATTGATCCTAAAAATTTTAATAAGGTACTGAAACAAGCACATATCCAATGGCTGCTAAGTACTGCCAAGCCTTGCAAAAGCAAAGTGTTGGGTGTTGGATGCTAAGGAAGCTAAGAAATGTGCCATAATTGAGACCCAAATCAAACTTGACATCTCAAACAATATCTATCTGTGCTGTTAAAGTCTTTATAAAAAAGAAGTTATAACAGTTTAAAGACATTTTTCTACAACAAATACAAAACCATATGGTTTTATAATTTGTTACATGGCCATGAACAAAATCTGCCGTTGTATCTACAGCAGAATAGAACAGCCTCATGATGCCCCCTCTTGTCTCCTCTTCATACTGCTTCTGTGGGAAAAGAACATGGATGGAATGGTTAATGTAGTGATGGTCATTACTTGCTCTTGGTCTAGCAATCCACAGC
This sequence comes from Xenopus borealis, assembly GCA_024363595.1. Classification (NCBI taxonomy): domain Eukaryota; kingdom Metazoa; phylum Chordata; class Amphibia; order Anura; family Pipidae; genus Xenopus; species Xenopus borealis. The sequence goes on from CM044439.1 coordinate 132,477,850, forward strand.
AACCAATCAGTCTTCAAAAGTCTGTGACCGTCAGTTGGTAAGAGGTTGCTATGGGGAACCTTCACAGCTGTAATTAAATATCCCCCTTTAATGTTATTTATCTTAAATAATCATCTCTTACCTTGTAAAAATAAAGTAGGCTTCACTGAAGGATGTGGCACTTAGAGCCATTTCAAATATTCTATTGCATGTAATGGCAGGTTTTAGAATCTCGTGCCACTGCATTTGTAGTGCTTCCTCTTTAGTTTCTGTGCCGTGGATTCCTGTGTAATGTATGTAGCAACATTTAAAGGAATTGTATATCCTATTGTTTAGCATTCATACTTTATATCATTTGTTTTAATCATGTAAATCTGTTTAACATTTCTTCAGCTAAACAGAGCAATTGAAGCTACTCCATTTTGGTCCTTCTGAGGTTGATATTATGATTACCATTATAAATGCCCATCCCTTTGGTCTTTGCGGTGACTGCACTACCAATCTTATTAACTTCCTCGCAAGGACTAAACATGAAGTACAGTAGCTTCAGTTTCCCTGGTTGTCTTTAGTTTAAGAAATGGAAAAAAACATAGGTATAAACAATATTCAAAAAGTAAGTTTGGCACAAGCCTTACTCATATAACTCATTCTGAACAAGGCATATACCGTTCCTTTGAGATTTTCAAGGCTGAATGGTAAATGGGAGGAGTAAAATTCTGGCTCTGTGCAGGATGTTTGCCACAAAATCTAAAGCAACTGTTGCCACTACCTCTAATAAAATTAAGTCACATTTCTGCTGCTTGTTGGGCACTCAGAGAGGGCCATTCACATATTTTGAGTTGAATTATTTCCTTATAGGATGTATGCACCCCTTGAGTTTCATGATCCAACCTCAGAATTTCCATTTGAATCTTGAACTCCTGTTTTATTTGTCTTTAAAGACATATTTTTATTATAAATTTTTGTCCATCAACACAAAAATTTTGGTATTTTTCTGTAAACTTTTTGGGTTAAAAAAACCCAAAGCTGTAAATAGCTTGAATCGGAAAATACACCATCTAAAACCTATCAATGCCAGAGGTCCTTTTGACAACATTGTTTGTAGTTTTCATGATCTCTGAGTTTTTTTGTGAGTTTCGCTCAAAAAGTCAATCAATTCAAGTGGTTGACTAAACTTTTTTTACATTCGCGTTTTTCTAGAAACAATTCCAGTTGTGAGTTCATTTGAGGTCTAAAAAAAGCTCAGAAAGTTTTAAAATTCGACCTTTGATAAATAACCCACTTAAGCACTTGACTTTTTTTGGAATCTCTGATGTTGGAGTGTTGTCAGCAAACAAATGAGCTGACAAAAGTAACCACAAAACAAAAACAATCCTGTGATGTCAGCAGTCAGGTTCATGATAGCCAGCTCTATTAAAATGTTATTCTACATCTGGCAGTTGGTTAAACTAAAAAAAAAAACCCAACCCCTTCCCTACATAGACCCCCATCTCTCCTCCCCTCCAGCTTAGCTGCCCCCCCCAGGGAAATGCCCCTAACTTTTTACTTTGCCCTCTGCGCAGATTTGGGTATCGCAGTTCACGGCAGCCATCTTCTGGGTCTTTGGTAAGTTGAGACGGAGACCAACGTATCGCCGCATTCACAGTTGGAGCAACTGGGCTGCGACAACTGCACATGTGCCGAAATGGACGGAAATTGCCAAAGAGCCGGAAGAAGACACAAAGACCTGGAAGATGGCTGACTGAATCTGCACTGAGGTGTAAGTAAAAATTTAGGGGAATTTCCCAGGGGGGGCAACTAGGCTGGGGGGAGGAGGAAGGTGGGTCTATGTAGGGTGGGGGGTAGGGTTTTTTTAGTTACGGGTTGAATTCTCCTTTGAATAGGAAATCGAAACACATAACTAATTTGAAGACTGAGCTGATTTGGTTTAGTTTAGGCCTTTCTCTCTCATAATCATCATCATTGTGTTACTATGAAAATATTTATTTCTTTTATATTGTTTTTCTAAACTTGGTGTTAAGCCTCTAACGTGGCTGCTGTTTTAATGCTTACAGAACCTCCACAGGAGCAGCAGGATTTAATAAAGCTCCTATAGTTGCTTGATAAGTACAGAGCAGGGCAGGTGTTAATGAGGCATTACTGACACTTCAAAGGTGAATATCAGCTGAACGATAAATATATTAGTGACTAGAATTCTTCTTCTAAAAATAGACAGTGTCAGAATGGAGGCACAAGGCTTGCAATAATAATAATTATACCTGGTATTTCATAAATGTGTCTCTGGTAGCTGCGAGGATCAATTGTCATCCTTCTAGTGCCTTCATGCATACCTCTCATGGTTTTATTCATGCAGCACCTGTCTTAATTGGTTCGTATCAACTGGCATGTATACTAACAATAAAAGGCATCCGTAATATATTGTATATATTAAATACAATTCATATAGAAACAATTGTTATTGACAAAGACATTTAAAGCCTTTACCAAAGATGGACAAGGTGTAAAGTGCAATAAGAACAGTTTGTGTGCTAGTCTTCAAACATAAAGACACCAATGTATTTAAAATTGGACCCAATTACTCAAGCTCTACACAAGCTCCCAGCAGCTGAACCTAGTGTGGATGTAGCTTAGTTCCTACTCCTATCTTTGTTCCTAATCATAGCTGTCTACATTGGGCTGCATCATGTTGGGTAACATAGCTGCTTGTGTATCCCTGCTTTCATAATTATGTAGCTCCCAGGTTGTTTTCTCCCCAGTTACATATCATCAGAATTCTAGATCTAATTGCAAACTCTTTCTGCTGCATTTTCTCACTAGTGAAACTGACAGCCAGGAAAGTGTTGATAACTATGATAACATTCACTGGTAGAAATCTCTAGCATTCCTTAATTAGAATTTTAATCTGCCTTAGGTTATTTCATTTGTACATACAGTACTTACAAAAAGAGAACCATATCGCCTACTATGGCTGGAAATATTCAGTCTCATCGGGCATTGTGTACTCCATGCATAAATAAACCCAAAAGATTTGGGGGCATTGATTCACTCTCAATATACTGCTGTCCCCAGTACAAGTTATCATGGCAGTGTCATTGTTCCAGGTTTTTAGTCTTTTGGGTAGCTGTGTGCTCCCATAGTAGAACAGCAGCAACCTGACTTCTGTTGGGGAACCACAGGCTCTCTGTGGATTGACTGCAGCCTACAAGGCCAAGGAGGCCTATACGTCCTTAAGATGTAGCTATCAGGAAGATTGTGGCAACCCAGGATATTGGATTCTTGGAAATTGCACAGCTGAAATATAAACACTGCACATTGGGGGTCATTTATAAAGTTCGCACAGCACATATTTATTCTCAAATTGATGTTTTGCCCATGCTTTGTCCTGAATGCCAAAATATTGCACTGCTATGCCCGTCTTTCCAGTTTTTGCAAATTCGCATTGTGAATGAATTTTTGCAAATGGCTCGCAAATGAGACGGGTAGTTGCGTGAGTATGCCCACTGTGCGAGGTCGCTGTGTGCAAAAATAGTGTTGATTGTAACTTAAATTCCTAATTTGCAAAACTGTTTTGCAAATATTTTCTCCGCCACCAAAGCTGTGGCATAATTGAAAAGCAGAGTGCACGCATGATATTTGCTATTTGCTAGTTTTGTGATGTTTAAAAAGCTCTTATAAACATTCACAATGTGAAAAACAAATCTGCAAATCTGTCTACACACTCTTGTTCAGCTTTATAAATATAACCAGGCCAAGGGCAAATATTTTCACTTTGTGAACCAATCTGACTGGGCGAAATTTATAAATGATTCCCATTGTCCCTTTATGTGAACATTTTGTATGTTAAAGAATGCCCAATTCTAAGAAACTTTTCAAAAGCCCTTCATTATTTTTAGTTTTTGAATGATTTGCCTTCTTCTGATTCTATTCAGCTTTTAAATGGGGGTCACTGACTCCTTCTAAAAAAAAGTTCTATAAGGATTTATCTGTGTATTCATGCCCTCTCTTATTCATATTACAGTTTCTTATTAAAATCAGTGCATGGTTGC
>CM044439.1:132489782-132515874 GCA_024363595.1 Xenopus borealis
CTTTACTCAGAAGGGTACTTGTGTCTATACATGCTCCACTGCAACTTGCAGCAAGCACCAATGCAGCCTTTCTGCCTGTTATGATGAACCATGTACAAGTGCAGCCACTGACACAAGTAACCCTGAAATTATCATGAGCATGGACCTCCCATTAATTCTGGAGATTCCTTAGTGGGCTGCATCTTGCCATTATTTACTGTATAATTCCTGCCCCTGAAGCGACATTTGAACACAAATAATTTAATTCTTTAAAGGGGTTGTTCACCTTTGAGTTAACTTTTAGTATAATGTAGAGAGTGATATTCTGAGACAATTTGCAATTGGTTTTCATTTTTTATTGTTTGTGGTTTTATAGTTATTTAGCTTTTTATTCAGCAACTCTCCAATTTGCAGTGTCAGCAATTTGGTTTCTATGGTACAAATTACCCTAGCAACTCTGCATTGATTTGAATAAGAGACTGGAATATGAATAGGAGATGGACTGAATAGAATGATAAGTAATAAAAAGTAACAATAACAATACATTTGTAGCCTTACAGAGCATTTGTTTTTAGATGGTGTCAGTGATCCCCATTTGAAAGCTGCAAAGAAACAGAAGAAAATTGCAAATCATTAAAAAACTATGAAAAATAAATAATGAAGGCCAATTGAAAAGTTCTTTAGAATTGGCTCTTCTACAATATACTAAAAGTTAACTTGAAGGTGAACCACCCCTTTAAAAGCACTCTAAATTGAAAATATTTGTTCTCCAGTATCATTGAATGCTGCAATTCTTTTTGCCAGATATATTGTAAAGGCCTTTAACTCAGCACTGCTAATCAAGTTAACAGGTAAATAGACAGCATAACCAACCTTAGCACCATTAGGTGTATGTATCCTTGGGATGACAAATCTTATAATTTTGGGGTAAATGAATGTAAATTTCAAGCTCAGCACCTTTGCAAATGTTTAAATACATATTTTTTCCTTTATCACAATGCCCTACTGAGAAGCACTCCAACAGTATGAAATGCTTAGATGAACAGACCTGTGATATTGGGGTAATCAGTGCCTTTAAAAACTCATAGTTAAATACAAGTCATTTACAGAATAGATTGCAAAGTGCAGAAAACCTGCAATCACCCATTTTTTTTGCACTTTGCACACTACATTCTACTGTTTAGGAACTGCCACAGGTCTCTGCAAAGACCTGTCTCTTCCCCGCATGAATGCAGCTCCGACTGTGTTAGGCAGTTCTGTATATGTGAGGTGCAGGTGGGGTGAGGCACATTGGTAATTTCAGATGCTCAAGTTAAGGAACAGCAGAGGGTGTAGGCTGCATTGGAACCATGTCATCACCACCTCCCCTATGACTTCATGCTGCCCTTTGCACTGAGCACAAGATTGCACCGAATATTGCAGCATTCCCAGGGGAACCTGATAAAGTGTCCCTGGATGTAACATTGACATATAGATGCATACTCTATGTATTATTTTTTATATCCTCTTCTTTCCCTTAATTAATTTACAGAGCTTTCCTGGCACGTGCACACTTGGTGCTAATACTGCACTGGTTCCAACTGTAAAAAGCTCAGTTAGTGGTCCCTTAGAAAAAAAAATCTGAAGATGTGGAAGATGGCACCAGAGAAATCAACTGTGCTACTATTCAATTCAAAAATAACAATTAAAAATGATTTAAAAACACCCTGATTGCATCCCCTTACTCCGTTTAAGGTAGGAGTCCAAAAAATAAACCTGTGCTCAGTGTTATAGTTTGTTTTCCTGGGAGTGGTCCCTCACACACAATCACCTAATGATTTGCACCATTATTTTAACCATACAAAAATCCAAGGCTAATGAAGAGATGTCAAAAATCGCTTTTGACTGGAGAATAAATGCTGTGATTAAGTGTTTTGCATGTGCAATTTATAATTTTTCATTTCTTTTAGTTAATATTTAATTTAGAATTACCACTTCTATTAGTAAGTATGTTTGGGTTAAGTACTAGTTCAGATCTGGTGGAGCCAGTAAAGGTAATCAACACACACGCACATGGGACAGACACAATGCAGTTTATTTAAAAAAACAATAGAACAAATTTAAACATTTATTTATATGTGTAGACTAGATAGGCAAACTAGTTATTTTCTGCTGTCAAATGTTATGTTTCTTTTGTAGGTCAGTATAGGCTTTCAGTTCAAAATTGGCATATTCATAATCAATTCAAGTATGCAAAGAGCTGTCATGATGTATTTGCTTATGTTGTATATTTGTGTAAAATAACAGGATCGTGGGGCTTCAACAAGGCAACTTGGAAAAAAGAGTGGTGCTTTATGGATATCTACTGAAGAACCTCAGTTGAGTCTCAGTACCAGATTCTGGTCATACATAAAAATTCACATCATCTTATTAGAATCCAAAGACAAATCCTTCAAAAACAAATTGATATCCAAATTTACAAATGAAAAACAGTTGTTTGTTAGATACCAGAATGTACATTGTCATACTAATGTAGGGATCTATAGGAATGCAAGATTCTTATAGCTTTAAAACCCCACCCTGTTAGTTGCTAGGCAGAAGCCTATGTAGCTGTTTGTGTGTAACACCTGAAATCATTGACCCAGAAGTGTAGTGGTACCTCCCTGTCACACTGTTCTATAATGCTGGGAAGGGAGGGGCAACTTCCTCTTTGGCCTCTGGATGGTGATCCAGCAGCATGTGCCCAGGGGGGACCTGGGTACGAAAGGCCTGATGTTTTGATGTGACCCCAAAGGGAGGTGATACCTTTGGTGGGTAAGTCGGGAACCAGGAAATCCCGTGAATGAGGATTAGCTATCCTAGGGGAGTTTGTGTGATAGACTCTCTAGGAGAGTGAGGTAGGGAATTTTAGCAGCATGAGTAGCTCAACTCCAACTAGGATTGGCAGGAGGGAGTAGCTTCCCACAGGTTTTGAATACCTGCGTGCAGGGACCTCAGTGAGGAGGGACTGAGGGTAGAGGCTACTTTCCTTGTCGACTTCCAGGAGGGATGGGATTGTGTAACTGCAAATGCATGTTGTATGTTTGTACTGCTGTTGTAAACCTGCCTCTGATGTGATGTGGTGGATGTCATGTTCTAATTCCTCATCATCCGCTCCTGTGTGAGTAAACCTGAGGTCCATTGCCTTGTGCATATGTCAATAAACCCAGTTACTGTTTTCACTAAGAACCTCCTGGCGCCCAAGTTTTTTCCCTGTGTGTGTACAGTGCCTGTGGTTTGTAGTTCAACCACTTCTTAAAGGGATAGCTTCCACATTGCGAAGGCCCTGCCCTGATGTGTAAAGTCACAGTGTAACCCATGCTCATACCAATAGCTGCACATTTTAACTATCTGTGTGCCAGATAGGCCAAGAAAGAGTTACACCAACATGATTATTTTGGGTTGCAAACCCCAGCACACCTGTCAAATACAACACCTGATAGACGACAAGCCAGACAGGAGACATTGAGGTCCTCCCACAGACCACAAAAAAAGAGACATTCACTGCTGTAAAAGCAAGTGACGAGTTCTCTGTGAAATGGGAATAGATAGAAAGCTAATTGCTGATTATTAAATATATTAGGAATTTAAGATACAAGACCATGGTTGGGAAGGTAAATACAAGTCAAGGTTTAATATCAGATCTAAGGCCCTAATAGTAACAGGAGAAACAAAGAGTCTGATGCAGGGACTCAGCAAATTCTGGATTTGCTTTGGGATTTGGCTGATTCCAAGCTGTTTTGTGAGGATTTGTCCAAACTGATTCTGTACCCTTAATATCACAAGACTTTAGGCCAATGGACATCTCAAAGTGACTGTTTTTTTCTCATATGCTCTGTGGGGCGGTTGGTGATTTTACATATGCAAAATAGGACTTGGACTTGGTTGAGGAGTTCATTCTTTTGTGGTTGGTTCATTATGGCCGAATCCTGAAATTATGATTTTCGTGCTGAATTTGATTTGCAGTCATGTCTGTAGAAGAACCATTTATAAGAAACAGACTTTATAGATGGATCAGTATTTCTAAATCCACTTTTAATTTTAAATAAACTGGAATTCCTTCAGGAAAATAAAAAGGAAGTCATACAGAATAAAAAGTAATGATTATTTTGAACCCATTTCTATAAAGCTTTTAGTGGTAAAATTCTATTATTGATTTATTGATGACAACTCTCTGTGCATGGTATTCTGAATTTACTCTTATTGTTGCCAATTAAAAATAAATTTCTAGCTTTTCACTCTTACCATTATTCACTGCTTTATTAGAAAATGTATGCCTTCCACAAGTCTAATCAGCAAAAGAAAAGGTTTTCAAATATGTAACTTTGCAGACCATCTGTATATTTTAGCACTGCAGTGAAGCTTAGAGCTAATTTCAGAATCAAAGAATAATCACATACAATTCTAAGCAATCAGCCAACGATTTTTCCACAAAGGCTTCACATTAAGTTCTTTTTTAGCAAAGAAAGAAAAAATAGAAAAGGCATGAATGTCATTTAGATGAACTGTATACGCAAAATAGTCATATTGAAGTATATAATTACTATTGCCTGCTCCTTCAGGAACACTGGTACTTTCAAAGTCTAAAAATCCTATGGTATTTTTATGCATTAGCAGCAGTACAGAAATGGTATTATTAAGCCTTGGGAAAGTGTTGCAAAGTTGATTATCTACAGTGTTGTAATGAGGAGATTGATCAGAAATCATAATTTATGCTTGCTGAAAAAACACTCAAAATAGAAAGCAGTGCTCATATTTATAACGTCATAGTTTTTAACCAGATTTTCTCAGCTTATTTATTTTCTCTGGAATATACTTCCATGTGTTTGAAAAGAGATTTTGCTCCATCAAATTATATAAAATTAAAATGAGGCAGTGTCTAAGTCCAGTTAAATTCTAAAGAGGCAAATAAAATATTAAAGTAGTATTAAAAGAGCCATGCTGTTGAAAATTTCAGACTGAGGAATAAAGAAAATGCTGGGTCTGCTTTACTTTGAAGAGACCCACCAGTTGGCTTCAGACTACATTAAATGGAGTATTTATCAAGCTGTGTATTCATTTTTAGAGTAAGCTTTTGCAATGTAAAGTTTGGGCATAAAAAGCAGCAGCCAATGGAAAACGATTAATGTTTAAGCATCTCCACATTTTCAAATTAAAGTTAAATAGAATAGGTAGTGAAGAAGAAGAAAAAAAGAAGGCGTTATGTTTCTCTTAGTCCCTTAGAAAATTGGGTATCCTCTATAATTCTTTTAGTTTGTCAAAAAAAAACGAATTAGTGCCAAATTGAGATGATGCCTTCATTTTGCTTCTGGACCAGTGATTGGATTATTATGGGGGAATAGGTTGACCCATCTTTAAACACCAGCATCAGCGTACTGATTTGGTGCTCACCTGGTGGAAGGCAGCGTTTATTGTCCCATCTATGGCTTCTTGAAGACAAATATGAGACATAGATTAATATATAATATATATAAAAAAATTTGCCAGCCATGGATTGTGAATTTTTTTGCGAAGCTGAGCCATGTGTTTGCATGGATAATGGATTTGGAGAGAAAACATTTTTTTGCACACTTAAAAAATTTGTTGTGCCCATTGACTTTTTTTGCATTATTTTTTTGCAAATTTAGCAGTGAATCAAAATGGCATAGATGTCAATAGGCATATACCATTGTCTGGGTTGTTGTAGAATTGAAAATATTACAATCACCCATTTTTCTCAGTTTCAGCCCTTCACTTTCCCTGGGGAAATGAAGGGGAAGAGCAGAAAAGTTTGCAGAGAACAGTCAGGAATAAAGTAGGTTCTACTTTGCAGTCTGGCATCTCTGTGTGGATTCTTCTTGTATTGATTTAGTGGTTTTGTGTGCTCTGAACATGGAAGGTCTGGGGTACTTGGACCCAACTTACTCCATTAAATCAATCCATAACATCACACATCCCCCAAATAATTTATTTGACAGATTTCTATTCAGATTCTGGTAGTTGCCATGGTTGCTGGAACCTCCTCCAAAACTTTATTACAGTGATAAAAAGAAATCTTGCTTTATTCCACATTGATGGAAAGTTTTCTGCAAGATGGTGTAATGTTTATGCTGCTGTTCCTTGAACCTGTCAAGCCCTTGGGTATTAATACATTTACGTAGCATCAATTAAGCACAACGGCAGCATATTTATGTATGCTATATGGTTGTTCATTAGCAGAATTCAGCTTGAAGTTAAACAACGCTTCCATCAATATCCGTTATAATTAACACAATTGTAGGAACTGTTTATGACTTCATTCTCCACAGCACCAGTGGGCAACCTAAAAGGCAATTCTCACCATTTCATAACTCCTGCCGTGTAAACCGCAAGAGGCTGTCAGCTTACCATGGTTTGTGACCTCTGACCCAATCACTTGCTTTCTTCAATATTACTACTTTTGCACAGTTAATGAACTTTGTACATGGTTAAAAAGATGTCAGCACAGTGAAATGATAAGTCCTGCTGTGAAAATCTCCATTGTTTCTAGAAGTCTAATTGACCTTTCACATCTCAGAAAGGCAGAGAAATCAATATGCTTACTTAGTCACCTTCTTTTATTATTAACATACTAAATATTGCTCTCGTGTTGTTGGCACCTAAACACCCTAACATGTACAGAAATGACTTCTCATTAATAATCATAATATTAATCACTGTTGCCCAGAACTAGCATCTGACTGTGAAATCTCTCAGTGGAAATTGCTATAATCTTTCAAACTACAGGAGCAAGTATTTTTTGCTAGCATAATTATGGCTGTCTTCTTCATGAAATATATCCTATTAAATGGCAGCTTTTAGTTACATAAATTGTCTAGATTAATTTTTAATTTCTAACATTTATACTCCATTGCATAAGTAAAGACCTTTGATAATTGAAATGGCGATCACAGTAATTATTAAAATAACTTACATCTGTGCTAAAGTTCATTTAGGTGAGAAACAATGAAAGCTCTTTATTACCAACTTTTCTTCTTTAGTCAAACACAATTACGGTAATCACAGTTCTTTCACTTATGAAAAGTTTCCTTTCTGCAAAACCATTCTTTTTATATAAAAAAACAAACCTTCCCTGGCCTGAAATAGGGAGAAAAAAAACATGGATACAAAATGCCAAGGTAAATAGCATTAAAGATATTAAAGATGAAACAAAAAAGGCTTTAAATCAGTGGAGCTCCTGGCAGCTTTGCCTTAAATTATTATTTTTTAATAATCAAACACAATTACGGTAATCACAGTTTCTTTCACTTATGAAAAGTTTCCTTTCTGCAAAACCATTCTTTTTATATGAAAAAAGCAAACCTTCTCTGGCCTAAAATAAAAAAAATGGATACAAAATGCCAAGGTAAATAGAGTCCAAGATATTAAGGATGAAACAAAAATTGCTTTAAATCAGAGTAGCTCCTGGCAGCTTTGCCTTAAATGATTATTTATTACATGTAAAGTGACCATGACCAGTCCCCACAGGTTTAAATATGTTAACCTGTGAAATGTTATACTATTTTATGTCTCCTTCAAAGAGATGAAACCAAAACCCATAGGGAAAATGTCCTTATCTACAATCAAGGTCTTTTCTTGGTTTGATTTAGTTCTTGTAAGCTTTTTATATGATTTGATGCATGTGGAATGCGTACATTTTAACAGTATCACTTGTATATGAGGAAAGCAATGTATATTTCAAGCTCATATTTTATTTGTGTTCCAGTTGCTCTTAGTACTTCTTCATCAATGAAGCCAAAGTAGAAATGCCTTTAAGAGTAACATTTACGGGTACCACTCACTTGGTCTGCTTCCTGTATAGCTACACCCTTGATAATCACCTATCTGCATGGTGTGAACGTTCCTTAAGAAAATCAATAGATAGTGCTTACCTTTTGCTTCTGATGCTGTGCAGCAAGATAAAAATCTCACCAGATATGGAGATATAGTAATAGTATTGAGAATGCCCCAATATAAGAGCATTTTATATAAATGTGTAGAATTAGACATTCTTGTCATGGTGAATGTTTAAAAAAAAATTATAATGCATGCATTATGCATGAATATGTTATATTACACTGTATATCTTGTCGACTCTATATAAATAAATGATGATGATGTTATAGGTATAGTTTGTATGAACAATCAGCTGGCAGGCCAGTATGATTTATTCATCAGCAAAAAAGTGAGGCCATGTAGATCAATTTCTGCCAGTGACATACATTCAATGAATTAGGTCAATGTCCATCCAGGCTTTTGTTTTGGATGTTGAGTTTTAATTTTATGAGACACTGGCTGACTGTAGGAAAACCTGGCCTATTTTGGACCAATGTACTGGATAGAAGGCAACACCTATAAAATATGATCAAAGGATATAGTGAGGACAAGTATGGTGACAAAGTATTTTTATGCAAGAATTTTTCCTGGAATAGTCAATAATGAAATAATGGGGTGTATGGCAGGAAAAAATTAATCTGTAAGTAAGTAAGGGCAGGGACTGAGCATGGTGTAGCTTTGGAACACTATGAACAATTTCATTTGGTAATGCATTATTATTATTATGTATTAGCAGCCCCTTCAATGCAATGCTTCTCTAAATGCTTTGTTATATAGGATTTGAGAGCTAAACAAGAATATACTGGTATTAATCTGTTATTAGGAAACCCATTATTCAGAAGACTCAGAATTACAGGCTGACCATCTCCCATAGACTCCATTTTAATGATGATTCAAAATTTTAAAATTGATTTTGTTTTTCTCGGTAATAAAACAGAACCTTGTACATGAGCTCAACTAAGATATAATTAATCCTTATTGGAGGCAAAACAGTACTATTTGGTTTAATTATTGTTCAGTGATTTTTTAGTAGACTTAAATGGGTGGTTCACCTTAAAGTTAACTTTTAGTATGTTATAGAATGGCCAAATCTAAGCAACCTTTCAATTGGTCATAATAATTTTATAATTTTTTTTTATTATTCGCTTTCTTCTGTCTCTTTCCAGCTTTCAAATAGGGGTCATTGACCCATTTAAAAAAAATGTTCTGTAAGGCTACAAATGTGTTGTTATTACTACTTTTATTACTCATCTTTCTATTCAGGCCCTCTCCTATTCATATTCAAATATTTTATTGAAATCAATGCATGGTTGCAAGGGTAATTAGGACCCCAGCAACCATATATAAAAACTCAAGAGCTGCTGAATATAAAGCAAAGTAACTCAAAAACCACAAATAATGAGTGAAAATCAATTGTTTCAGAATATCACTTTCTACATCATACCAATTTATAGGCAAACACTTTAAGGCATGCAGAGTTCAATTTCGGCCAGGATTCTGCCTTTTTCTTGAAGGATTCTGATTCACCCCAATCCTTATGTCTGGCTGAACAGAATCTGACTCCTAATTTGCATATGAAAATTAGGGGTGGGGAGGTAAATCACACGACTTTTCATCACAAGACACTTTTTCCTTTCCCATCCCTAATTTGCATATGCAAATTAGGATTTGGCTCGGTATTTGGTTGAATCTTTCACAAAGGATTTGGGGATTCAGACGAATTCCAAATAGTGGATAAATAAATAGTCATCAAAAGGCCATGATATTTTGGTTATAATCTTTCTGTAGAAATAAAAATGTTTTTCTTGAAATACAAAAAAAAGACTTTGAATATGATATAGATGATTAATGCAAAAGCCCCAGAGGTTTTGTAGGAGCATGGAGCAAAACTTATCATAGTCCCATACCAATGGCTGCAGATTAAACCATTGCAGTCAAACAGCTAAGATGGCCACAGAAAAATTGTAGTTCAGTTTACTACTGTTTTTTTTTTACATAACCCATTAATACAATGAAAATTTACTAGTTTATAAGACTGCATCGAAAGTTCTAATGTTGTATGTGCATTGTAATTCCATTTTCAAGGTGTTTGCTAAATATGAATTTACATAATGTGTGGTTTGAGCGACATGGGCTATCATCCAGGAAATCTCTAAAACAAATATTAACATAAATCCCTATAAACACCACACTAAATATCCCTTACGCATACAAATTTTAAGTAGAAATTTAATTGGTAAACCTTCTGGGGTACGTGAATATAAAACAAGCTATTGTGATTTAGGAAACAAAGTGTTTGTTTTCATTTGCTCTTATTTCATTTATTCTGCAAGAGAAAAAAAAGTCATGGAATTACAATAATATCTATAATAGTTTGCAATACACTAGCCATTGATTCTACCTTGTAATTAGATTCTCTTGTTTGAAAGAGTTGGACATTCAGTTTATAGAAATGCTATTCTGTCACTCCATTCTGCCAATTTAATCTTTAGTTGTGCCTTTAGAAATCCTGCAGGTGCCCATATCCTGCTGGCTGGCCAAGTGCAAGCCTCCCGCTGGGATTTTTACTCAGCCAGGTGTCATGGCTGCTCTGCTGAATGACACACACTAAGTAGAACCTGTCAGAAGAATATTTGCATTATGGGTTTTGCTTAAGAGGCAATGTGTTATAAGATGTCATTCAAGACCTTATAATAGTGACTAAGCATTTCCTATACTGCTTCATCTCCCAGACTAACTTCTAACTGACTACTCATATGGGCCTCCTGCAGGTAAGCCTAATGACTCTATAGCTCTAGTGCCTACATCTCCGCACACCTTTTACCATAAAGCAAGCATTGTCTTTGATTGTCCATCAAGGCTAATCCACTCTCAGTGTGATACTTGTTAGCATAATTGCACTGGAGAAACCATAAAAAAGAAGAAGAAAAAAAAAGCTTTATGTTTCTCTTCACCTTTTTTTAAATGACGTAGACCATTTTGATGGAAAGGTCACTGTATTTATCACACTAATCTCGCATTTATGGATTTCTCCAGAGAAGAAGAAGAAGAAATAAAAAAATTCAACCTTGAATGTTTTCATCCTTTTGTGTTACATTGAAGGTCCTGTCCAAATCTGCTAGAAATTGTTGTAATAACCACCATTAGCATTATATCAAATCAAAAGAGACTCTTGCATAACATTGAAATTGTTAGAATTTGGAACTTTTAGCACTCCTACTCCTGCTGGTTGAAATTATATAATTCACTGTACATTTTCACACATGCTACTTTTACGTGTCATTAAGTGGGGAAGAAAGTTCAGCTCTTCAACAGCATGACTTTTTTTTGTACCAGAAGAATTATTTCTATCAACTCTAGTTAAAAAATGTCAGAAAAACTAGTTTATAGCAGAATACCAAGGAGTGGCTGAGGAAAAGGCAGTCAGATGACGAATTTCTGCCATAGTTACAACCAGTTGTCAATTTTGTTACAAAAACTTCTTGTGTTGCCAGAGATTCACCATAAATGCCTGCTGTGTGCCCTAGTCATACAATAACATGTTATGTTTGTGATTTCCCTTACAAGAGAAGCGAACGCGTTGATATCAAAATGTAGTCTTTAAAAAATAAAAAAAATAAACAAGATCGAAAATGTAAAATACAAAACAAGCTGCAGTAATAATGTGTTGCCAAAATTATTAAATAGGCAGTGAAATATACAGATGAAAGGCTCTCGGAGAAAAAAACATGAACTTTATTTTGAATGAAATTTTAACCTCTTCAGACATCCATTATGTAAAGATTTTGAAGTGTAACAATTTTGAATAACATTCATTGCAGAATTTCCATAGCAGCCAACTATACTTACTTAGTTACCTTGGTTACATGGCATCTCTACTTTGGTTTTGGTCATTTTTTAGTTGATTGTCTTTTTAAATCTGTCCCGCCACATAGTCTGTCACCATTATTTAGGATTATAAAATTCGCACACATGTTTTCTTCCCAATTTGCTTTTCCATTACAAAGGTGTGAATTATATTACAGGCATGCTAGTGCAACCTAAAAAACACTGGTATCTTATTTATTAAAAGTAAGAACGACACACAGAGAAGGTTTGCACAAAATGTTGTTGTTATTGTCTATAAGAGGATCCAGCTAGTTAAACAAGAAAACTAGTCTGTCAGATATTTTTATTGTATTATAATGTTCATTAGATAGAATCATAACATTGAGCAAGAATCAATCAAATCAGTAAATAAATACATACATCTGTTTGGTAGTTTAAGGAAATAAAGAAGCAATTTTAATATTGCTTAGGACAATGCATGCTGGATATTTGACTTTACCAATGTATTTCTGAATTAGGCAACATATTTAGCATGCTTTCTCCAAATTTGAATTTTGTAGAATTAGCAAGTTTTTTGTGTATATTTGGCTGTGTATAGCAAACATTTTACTAAAGCTAAGGTTCTCTAACACCAACAAATGACATTGTCTCATACCTTGTACATATATGCATAATTTTTGTCCAATTTTGTATAATAGACTTTCAGTGTAGAGGAATATATAGATCTCAGCATACATATACAGGTATTCTATTTCTTGACTTTGTTCTGGTGCACAAGTATGGGATATATTATCCAGAAATCTCCAAATTATGTAAAGGCTGTTATCCATAGACTCCAAAAAATTCAAAATGTTTTGAAATTATTTCATTTTCCTCTGTATGAATAAAACTATTCCTTGTACTTGATCCAAACTAAGATATAATTAATCCTTATTGGAAGCAAAAGCAGCCCATTGGCTGTAATTAATGTTTACTTGATTTTCTTGTAGACTTAAGGTATATATATATATATACAAATGACAGAAATTGTTATCTGGAAAATCCCAGGTCCTGAGCATTCTGGAAAACAGGTGCAAGCCAATCACATCTATAGAGGCAACTCACTAATGGATCCCTGGAAATACCAGGTTACTCTAGGGTTCATGTGCTTGCACATAATATATAACAGCAGGCTGGAAGCATTTTTCAAAAGTATGTACGAGCACCAGGAGCCATGTTTTACCTTATGACAGGGATGGTAAATATGCACTCAGTATTAGAGCAACTGACCCACAAAATTCTTTTTCAGAATATCTTATTAACAGATGCTACACTGATGCTTGGAACAGGGTATAAAGGGTCAGAAGGCCTAGCTGGAGCAAAGTAAATTGAACTGACACTCTTTATAAATATATGAATTATAAACCTTTAATTAAAAAAATCAGAAACAGAAAGCTAATAAAAGCTGCATAATGGCTTAAATATTAACATAATAAAGAATTTTAAATACGTAAGATAGGGCTTGAGGAAGTGGTGGTTCATGAAGTTGAACAGATCATGGACTGATCCATGGAAAATTAACATCTAATAAAATTCATAGGTTGCCACAAATAACAGCAATTTCATATCTGGCCTAAGCTGAAGAGGACATTTTACCAGATATATGCATAATACGATTTAGTTGCAGTTGCACGATGACTGGCAAACAGACCACAGCTCATGGCCATTAATGCCAGATGAGCACATAACCACTTAGAGTAATTATGCGCAGCAGGGATTTATTTTAATCATTATAATCATTCTACCCTGCAGGCTGTCCCTATTTAAGATGGAGTTCTGTGCACCTTCCTAATTATATGTGCTGGCAGTTACAGCACAATGATATTTACCAGCATTAGACTTTGTATCTGACCACGGGTCCTTTTTTTAAAAAAAGGGACACTATTTCACTCACCAGTGTACAGTTTAGGAATAAATATGTACTGCATATGGCGCATAGGTACATAAACTCCCATTTCCATAATTGTAACCAATATCTTTGTGTTGGGCTGGTTACCTGCTCTATAGCTCTTTGAGTGTAATGGGGACCAGTCCATGTGAATTATTTGTCACTGCCAATTTTCATGGAAAACTTGAAGTCATGAAAACATACAAGGAGCTGATAAAGGTTCAGGTGTGTTAAAATGCCTTAGATTCAACCCCATCTTTGCACTCTTATATTTTCATGGCCCCATTTGCATCTATTGATTCTTGAAGTCACTAAATGAGAAGAACGTTTTACCAACTGTACTAATTGCACATATTCAACCATATGATCATAATGGAAACTTATGCCTAAAAATATCTGGACATTCAACCAAGATGTGTAAGGACTCACCCTGGTGGTCTAGTGGGGGGACAGCAGGGACGCCTGGGTTTAGGGTGCCAGCCGTGACAAGATGTTTATATTCAGCCAGTTCTCAATCAAGCTGGCCATCAGGAAGGCCTGTGTATGGTGAGCTTAAAGATGGAGCCAAAAAGATGAACAAAGGTACAAACAAACAGGAAATACCTGCAACATTGTATACAATCCATACTGCTTATAACATTTCCTAATGACTCTGAAAGATATAAAGACTAATTTTTACAGAATTACATTGTACAAAGTCCATTTTATGGATACAAATCATCATGATTTTCACCCATCTGCTGCAACCTGCTTGCAATGCTCCAAAAAAAGATGCAAATTAGTCATTTGAAAAATTGTGCACAAAGTGTATACGGAAATGTTTCCTTAGGGGGATCACATCACTTTGGCACACCTGTACAATTGGGGTCAATTCATTTGGTACAAGTCAGCTGAATTTATGGGCCCAATCATCTAAGACAGTGATCCCCATCCAGTTGCTTGTAAGCAATCCCTTGGCGGTTGCACCAAATGGCTTCAAAACTGCTTATTTTTTTTAATTCTTGACTTGGAGGCAAGATTTGATTGCATAAAATCAGATGTCGGCCGAACAGAGCCTACATTAGACTGCCAGTCCACATAGGGGCTACCATGTCAACCCCCATGAATATTTTTTCATTCTTGTGTTACTCCCTAACTCTTTTTACAATTGAATATGGCTCAGGGTTTAAAAAAGGTTAGGGACCCCTGCTCTAAGGGAACAAAGCAATTGCAGAACTACTGTATCCTAGAACTTCTGTGTAACTGTTTAATACCCAGCATTAACTACTTTTAATAGACATCTTATATGTAAAAAAAAACACTCTGTATTCATGGGGTGAATGCAGGTCACAGAGAAGTGCAGCAATATTACTTTATGCCTTGCATTACACCAGTTTGCACCCTGCCCTGCACAAAGCAAAAGATGCCCTGAAACATATTTATGCTAAGAAAAATGAAATTGCCATTATGTCCAAATGAGGTGTGTTCAAGTAACTGCACTGATAACCCTCAGCAGGATTGGCTTAAGGAACAGATCTCTCTACCTCTGTATTATAATGTTGTTAGCTTTGCCAGTTTTCTTGTCTGTGAGTTGCATCCCTTGAATATATAGAACGATTATTCCAAATCCAGCTTTAAACAAATACATATAAGTCAACAAATAAAAAGAAATGCTCCAACGCCACAAAGAGCTCCTATGTAAATGAATAACAAATGTTTGTTTATTTTCTGTCTGCCCCCAGATTTGGACTCATCATTTTACATTTTAATTATGTAACTCATTTTGGAAGCCTTTAACCTCTGCCTTAAAGAGCAAATACTAACATTTTTTCCTTATTTTGTTTTATCAAGTAAATAAAGGAGATTATCTCAATGCTGGATAGAAAGAAAACAAAAAAGGAACATCTGAAACTTTCCTCCACAGCACGGCCAACTTAAACACTTCCCTGTTTTTTTATCCTAATACTGAAGGTAATGGAAGGATTGAGACATTTGTTCCTGACAGATGGTCTTACAAGTTGCTTTTCTTGAGATTGCCAAGCATCATTTAAACAATGGATACAATTACAATTGTTTTAAGACCAGTGCCAAAGATCCCATTTAAAAATATACAGCACTTAAAATGTCATTATTTCTAGATTTTCTTCAATAAAGTGAATTTTTAGGGTCCAGGCATTGAGGGAAAAATGGTTTTAAAATCTATAACACAAATTGAATCAGCAGTGGCCCTGGAAACCAGAACCGGATTTACATAGCAGATGCCCCTAGGCCCTCTGCTGTTCCTCACCCCCGTCCCCTCCTATGCCTTTGTGCAAATGAGCAAATTTTCAGCACTGTAGCCGAAGTCCTGGGGATTGGTGCACAGGAAATTTTAAAAACAATTGTATCTCCTTCAAATCCCCAGTGTTTTTGAACCAATGTAGGTGTGGTTGCTGGATGCCGCCCCCCTAACTTCTATATAGTTGTGCTTAGCACTGCTCAGTCTTTCTGCTTCTGTTTTAAATTGAGCGCTACTGCACTTATTCACACAGAGGTTCCCTCAACTCCCTGAAATTATGCCAGTGAACACCAAAAATTATGCAGGGCAGATAAAGGAAATATTTGTGCAATTAAACCTGATTTACAACAAAGCGTAAATTTTTTGTGAATCAGGCACAATTGTGGTGGATATAGCACATCACCTCCTTGCAACCACAATGACATGTTTCTGGGAAAAAATACTGGACATACTTGCACCTTCTGGTGTATAATCTGGTGTACATTATTCATTACTTGCACAGTTAGCAATTTAGGTTTAACTCTATAATAATTTGGACCAGACAGAGTTCATAAGAGTTCATAAGCTTAGAAACTTCAGTATTCCTTAAAGAGGCAGTATAGCCCCTTGTTCAACATAAGTTCAGTCAATGGGGTCTGCACTGTGGTTTTTTTTTATTATCTATCTTGAAAGATTGAAATATGGGCATATAAAAAAAAGATTCAGGCACAGGTATATCCTAATTAGCTGGGATATTAAAGCTTCCTTGCCGGTCTCAGAGTTTCTGAGAAAATGGTAATTGAACATAGTTCCACTACTCAGTTGTGCACAGGGGCGATCTGAGGAGGCCTTCACTATGCCGACTCCCCCTTCCCCATTGCGCTCACTTTTTCAGCGCCGGAGAGGGGAAGGGGGTGTCTGCACTAGAAGAGCCGCATTTCCGGGTTGAAAACTGGAAATTCGGCTCTTACTTACCAGGAGCAGCTTTTTTGCCTCCCCTGGTAACCAGGTGGGCGCTGCCGCCTGAGGCGAGTGCCTCAACTCGCCTCATTGGCGGAGCACCCCTGGTTGTGCATATTGCACATTGTTATTGGGGGCTCAGTGATTGAAAATACCCCTATAGCTCTTGAGTAAAAAGAGTAAGTGTTACATATAAGGCACATTGTTGCTAGGGTTTAATGCAGGGGTCCCCAACCCTTTTCACCCATGAGCCACATGTAAAAAAAGTGTTGGGGAGCAACCCAAGCATTAAAAATGTTCCTGAGTGGTGCCAAATAAGGCTTGTGATTGACTATTGGTAGCCCCAATGTGGATGGACAGCCTACAGGAGCCTCTGTTAGTACAGCTGGTTTTTATGCAATCAAAACTTGTCTCCAAGCCTGGCATTCGAAAGCTCTGAGGCCACTGAGATCAACATCCAAGGGGTTGGGGAGCAAGATGCTCATGAGCTACTGGTTGGGGATTACTGGGTTAATGTTTTGAAATGTACTTTAATATTTAATACACAGTTGGCAGTGAAGGACTCACATTAAATGAGGGGCCTTGATGTGGTATGAGAGCTTGCATATTTTGGTCAAAATGAGGTACTAACACCTTAATCTTTTCTATGTGATAAATTCACCCATAACTTCTTGTCCTGTATAGGGTTAGGCAAGCTGGAGACCATAACCATTTGTCCTTTCAAGCAAGTCACCGGAGAGCTACTTTCTGATCACCTTCTTGAAAATGGTTTATTGAGAATTTAAGCACAAAGTGCTCCAAATTACACATAATTGTGAAAACAATTTTGTCCTAAGGAAGGATCATAAATATTCCAAGGATTTTGTGTAATCCAAAATAGCTTGAAGAAGCAAATGTGGTTGTGTCTGGAAAAACTTTGTGTCATGAATGCCTGCTTATTGTAAAGGCCCCTGTACACTGTTGCTGCACCAAAAGAAGAATATGTCAACTTCAAGCTATTTTTAAAATTTGCAATGCAATTACTGGCCATTAAAGAATATTGCATTGTGATGTCCATTTTCTTTCTTTACTCAGAATTATTTTTTCCTTTACAACTTTCATTACATTCTACTAATAGGCCCCAGAAGATGCTGGAATCCATTTAACTGTTGATTTCATAAATTGTCAGCATAAGGCCTAGCACATAAAACTCAGCAGCCAAGGCTGCATGTAATTCAGCAAACATTCATGGTTACATGTAGAAATTCTTATTTCATATAGTGTGCAATATGTCAGTCACAACATTTTCAGTTATTTGGCCCCAAAAAATATACAAAGGATAATTTTAAAACCCACTGTTCAGCAGATGTAGTAGTCATATGATACTGGATTGCAGATCAATCTCCCTAGGGCTCATTTATAAATGTTGGGCAAATTTGAAATTGGGCAGTAACCTATAGTAATCGGTAATCAGGGTTTTTCAGCCAGATGCAGGTTGAACTTTATAAGCAAAGATTTGATGCCCAAGTGAAAAAAGTCCTAGTGTTTATAAATGAGCCCTGTACACTCTGAGCAGCCAAGTATCACAATGGTCACCCCTGCGACCCTTAAATGTATCACTCTGCACTTCATTCCTCTACTGATCATACCTTCATTTTGCTTTTCCCGGAAATTCAGGAAACTGAAAAAATCCACGAAATAGTGAAAAATTTATGCAGTCAGTAAGCTCAACAATTTTTTACTAGAGCATTTTTCTCACTCCAAATGCATTATAGTCAATGGGCGATTTTTCTCATGGAAACTTTTTTAACAACAATTTCGTCTTGGCAACTTTTTTGTTGGTATGAATCCATGGTTGGTAAAAACACTTATAACTAGTCATACTGTTTCATGAACAGCTCTGCATGGATCTCCACAGGGCCAGATTTATACATAGGGCTCCCCTAGGCTGGGACCACTCGACACCCCCATTCCCACCTCCCCCTTACCTATGCATGCACACACAAGTCTTATATCAGCGGGTCTGGAGCACGGGTATTGGTGCACAAGATAGTTAATGAGCTAGCTAATTTCCTCCATGTCTTCAGTGCTTCCAAACCCATTTTGATGCAGCTCGGTGGCATGCAGCCCTTAAAACTCTGCTCCACTAAGCCCAGGCCTCTGTGGCCTTTCCCCAAATCTGGGCTTAGATCTCCACTGTTGAGATAAATGTGGATGGTGAATATCCCTGACACAGCTCAATCATTCTGATTCATACAAGTGGTTCCAATTGCACCAGTAATTTCTGCACAGAGAATGTAACTCAAGCCATGTACAGTATGTATAATCAACATATACCTTTAATTATATAGTGTTACTGTTTATGCAGTGCATTACATTTTTATGAGCATCATTTATGATGTTGCTCTCCTTCATGCTTAGCTTATCCTTTTGTCCCATAATTTACATTTGCACCAAGGATGTTTCTCAGTTTGTATCTATGGCAAATGATTGCAGTGGTATGAGGCTCAAATTATTAATCTTTACATATAAATTTTCAAATTTTATTATCTCAGCTTTTTACCCTTCAATGATTAAATCCATTGGGCACAGCTAAAACGTTAATATATTCCAAATAATTATAATTTTATAAAAATGTTAATGCCCCAATATGTGCCAAGTGTGAAATGGAGTTAAAATGGCTTTATGCTGTTTAAGAAAGCTGTTTCATATTAGTGGGATATTAATATAATTGAGCAGTTTAAACCAATGTAATAAGGGGCACGAGAACATTAATACTGAAATATTGTGCTTTTTTTTCTCCCTCTCGTGAGTAGCTGCATTTGATTTATACATTGAGATAATTATGTACAGTAATATTAGCAATTCACAGTTAAATTGAATTGCAGAATACACAAATAAAATGAAAATGTGATCATATTTCTTTTTTTCTCCATGAATGCTGAAAAAGGACATGTTAGTTATAAAAGCAGTACATAAATTAAATTCCCCAGGCTGCAATTTGATCAGATCATAAACAGTTAGCTTAAGCTATGCTAGAACTTTGCCATGGGATGGCAGTAACATTCTGCATCAATCACTTGGTGCAGCGTGGAATTAAATAAACAGCACACATTCCTTAGCACTGGCGCACTGAATCTGTCACGAGTAGAAATAAATAGTAAGGAAACAATTATTGCAGAATTCCCTTCTCCTTACAGACTAGAGCATTATGAATGCACCCTTCCCAATACGATATAGAATTAATTTTTATTTTAGTCCAGTTCAATAGCAAGTTATATTTGGTAATGCAACTAATAAACTCATTCATTGTGAGAAAAACATCAAAGTTTACACTAGAAGGCAATATTTAAGGTGAACTAAGAACTAAAATGCCTCCATAGATATCTGATGTAGAAGGAGGAACTAAAAAGTTTTACCTTTCTTCTTCTTATTATTAAGTATTAAACATTCATGACTTTTGTATAGTTCATTTTCGTGAGTTATCTGTTGAAGCCTACTGATTATGGGATCTGGTGCACACTTAAACAGGGTGTATGTTCCTGTCCATGTAAATGTGCCATACAGGTACACTGCTAAGACCTGCCTCATGAAGTCAACAGATGAGCTGGGTCAAACATAAATGCTCTGGACGTCATGTACTATGACCATGGAGTGGGTGCAAACATTTGCTCCTTACTGCTCATTCAATGACCGTTTTTATAGTTTTCACGTTGACTAGCTAGATTGCTTTACATTGGCTATGTAAAACCAAGATGTTTGACTTCATTTTAGAAATAGACAAAAGGGTCATTTGTGAGACAAAAGGGTCATTTGTGAAACAGACGTGCAATTTTGGACTCATATTGCCATGTTTTTACAGATAATTCTGGAGTATTGGTAGACAAACTCCAAGTTGCAAGCTGCTGCTGCTGCATCTTTGCACAGTTAATTAAAATGGAGAAAATTATGATTGCTTTTTGATGCCAGTCTGCTACAAGTTGCATCTAGCATTATCTGAGTACAACTTGCATCACTTACAGAATGCAGTTTCAAAATAATGTTTTTATATCCAGTTCAGTGTGGCAAGTCTTGTGTTTATTGACAAACCCTGTTGTAGGGACCCTGGACCTATCTCCAGGTCCTGCCTACAGGGTTCTCCAGCCTTAATGGACACAGTTACACACCAAGCTAGGTATCCAGGGAGCTTTTGCATCACCATCAAGGCACTACAATGCTGTGTCTTGCAACATCACCACTATGTTGCAATTACACATCATTCATGGGAAGGGGCAGGATGGGTACATTGGCAAGCATGCAAGTGCCAAAGTGTTTGTGGATGAAAGTACTAGTACAAAGACCTGTGGGTTTGCAGCTATGTTCAGATATTTTATTAATCTCCCAAAAATATCTATATTTTTTGCTTCTGTTTCCAGAGCAATTACATTTGCACCCATTAATCTCTAAACTATTGTCATGTCTGCTGCAATTTATCAAGTGACTACTACTCCAGTTTGCTTTTTCATTACTGTAATTCTCACCTCCCTCTTTTCACTGTGACAATTCTCTGTTATGTATTTGTTGCTTTACTCCAGTTGAGTTTTTCCTGCACTTTATATGAGGACAATATCAAAATTCCTTTACTTCCATTACCTTCTTATACCACTACAATTACAAAATATTTTACTGGCCCAGTTATGAAGACATGAGTGGATATGCAATTTGTTTTGAATTTGTGTATTTTATATTGGGAAAGCCAAATGGAAATCACTACAAGTACCAACCACTGGATAAATATATACAAGACTGGACAGCAATACAAGCTTTAAAGACATGATAGCATGGAGTCAAGATAAGATACCAGCACACATAGACATTTGGGCACCATACAAACTCTTGAAAGTTGTGCCAATTCAAGTTGCAACTATAATGCCTTCTTTTCAGTAATACAATTGTAAAATTGTGTGGACCTTGATAGAAACCCTGGTTGATATCTCTTCAGCTTTTCTACTGTATCCATAAGGAATGGGATCTCCTTCTTTCTGACTACCTACTACTCAGCTTTTCGAAAACATACTATTTCAATATAAAAAAGCCATAGTTTAATAATAAATTGTTAAATTGTTTATGTTGTTCTTTGTATTTTATTTTATCAGAAAATAATGATAATCTATCCTTTTTTTTAATATATTTCTTGGAATAAAATGTATTTTAAAAAAAGCACATTCCAGAGGTGGTCATACACAAAGATCTGCTCACCAAATGAGCAGATCTATGCCCACTATGCCCACCCTAGAGCCCAATGATCGGATCACAACTCCGGTAATGCAGGTGGTTGGAAAAAGAACTGGTGAAGTCCAACTCCCAGTAACCATTGTCCAGTATATGTCCATTGAATGACTCTTATCTAGTTAATTAAGCCCTCAAACGTGTACATGAGGAAATATTAATGGCAGTGCACATTACAAGTTTGATCATTCTCACAAATGTATTTAACTTTCATAAGTCATTTGAATTTAGGTTTATATTGTATATGAACTGTTCCCATCACATCAGAAATTTTGGTTATGGAAAGTTTACAGATTATCCTGGATGCATATAAAGTGTAAATATGTTTATATATACAGAGATTGATTGGGCACATAAATCAAGCAACACATTTGTATCCATTATGTAAATAACATAAGGAATTCCAATAGTGTATCAATGTTGTACAACAGATGGCACTGCAAGATTTACCACCCCATTAGAGTTAATGGGATTGAATTCATCTGTATTTCTGGGTACTTGCACCATTCTACGTAGATCAGTCTGCATGCCAAAGTTTTATTTTTATAATGATTCAAAACACTGATTAACAAATATTTCATGCAACCCTCGCTTTCCTTAGAAGCACATTACTCATTTCCAAAACATGAGAGAGACATTTACATGTAAATCCCACCAATATACAGTATGAGCACAAAGACTAAAAATTCATAGATCTTAGGGGGCTTTTTTTTATAGTTTATTGAAGCTTAAATATTGCAAATGTTGGACAGCTGGAAACGGAAGATATTTTACATTTTGTGATGCTTTTGCCTAAAGGGACATTATACTGGGCACTTTTGAATTTTGAAATAATTAAAAATTTCATACACATTTTCATGCTGAGCAAAACAGTGGTGTTCAAGTATTAAAGGAGCTGCCATGAGAGCTTACTGCTTGATGGGAGTCTAGTTATGAGATGTCAGTGGTTATTTACATCAAATGCTTCTCCCTTTTCTCTAACTGTACGGTTGGTGATCAAACAACAGTGTTTGGTTCAACAACACCTGATATATTTCAGATGTTGCTGGATGGACAGTATAGTTTCCTTCTGATGACTCTTCCATGTAAATCATGATAGTGTAGTTCACACTGCACAATGGGCACCACCACCCTCACTCTATTCCAGTGAGCCCCAACCAGGGCTCATCCAGCCCAGTTACAGGCTGGAGAGCAACCCGATTGACTGGGCACCTCTGTGCATCCTGGGGAGAGAGGTTGTGCCTGACTTTGGAGCCTTTTGTACAGGACCTCTGACAGAGTTTAGCAAAGGCTGTGTAAGATCCAGCCAGAATCAAGTCCTGTAGAATGGCCCGTGCTGTTGCACCTGTTCCTTGCCAAGCTGCTAGAGAGCCACTGGGGAGATTCATCCTGTTGCAGAGCTGCCTGTAATCTCCAGTGTGTCTGCCTCTGAGAGCACCCTAGTGAGTGAACCACTCAAGGGGGGATACTGGCAAAGATACAAGCATGTGGCCTGAAACTGAAGACAGGTCTTGTATATTTACCTGCTAGGTGAAGGCTGCTGCTAAAGTCCAAAAGGAGATGTACTTTTGGGAAAGGTAGCGCTATCTGGGGATAAGAGCTCTGGGGAAGAGACATTCCATTTGAACTGTGTGGTTATTAACCCCTTCCAGAGGAGTGGGACTTTGATATTAAAAAGGACTGTGTTGGAGAAACAAGTCAAGGTACCTAATAGTGATTTAGGAAGTGTCCCACATGTCCCAAGTGCAGGATTGAATTGTGTATTAGATTGCCCAAATTCTTCATTACTGTTTTAAAAAATGCTATAGTTTTATAATGAAAAAATTAATATATGCATATCCTGGTATTTTAGCCCACAGTGCAGGGTTTCTTCCCAAAATTGATACATAAAAGCAATAAATTGTACCAAGTTGTGCATGATATAGTGAATAATGTATCTCATAGGGATATTATAGGTCAACAAGGAGTTTCATGTCAATATAAAAGTACAAGGCCAAAGGGTGCTTTAATACATGCCATGGAACTCTGAGGTGGCTTCTAATATATTCACCCACGGCTTTTGAATAAACATGTTTCAGTGAATCATATAACAAAAATTACATCAATGGGCACGGTTCATAACTGATAACATCATTAAGCACTGTTTATAAGGACAACATTTACAGGATATTCTTGGCTCTTGTGTATAAAATGATAGCATGTGCACTGTTTAGTGTATCATACACGTTACAACAACCTTTTCAACGTGTGGATAGTGTCATTTATGACAAACCAATGTCCACACCATTAATAATAGCATTAGTACTGCAAGTCAGTAGTGTTTATTGATGCAGTTGGTTAGTAGAACTATGGATCTACTGCCATATCCAGGCTGGTTCCTTTGCTTTCCCCAGCAAGTACTCGTAAGTGCCAGGGTTGTGTATGTCAGGGATTTTTCTGTACTAAGAAGCTCCAGTACTGGTGATGTGAAACATCTCTCATTCAAGTCAATGGGAGAAAGCAGGAGTTGAAAAGAATTGGAAAGCCTCATTGGATGCAATACGTGTCATTGATGTCTTTCAACTTTATCACATGACACAAGCCACTGTATAATCATAGTCAGATTAGTATGTTACAAAAGCAGATCTATCAGTGAAAAATTATCAACATGACCTATAGGTAACTTTTAATGTAGATTTCTATTTTGAAAAGAACATTTTTAGTGTCAGTATCACTTTAAGAGGGGCTTGGATGATTTTTTTTGGAAAGGCTACTATAACACACACTAAACACTACATTTAGTATAGCTATGGGCATATATGGTTTGTGTGAAAGAGTGGGGTGTGTATATACTGGGTTTTAATTTGGAGGGGTTGAACTTGATGGACTTTGTCTTTTTTCAACCCATTTTAACTAAGTAACTATGTTGTTAAAAATAGCTATCAAATTATTATAGAAATCAACTTATTGTTATTCTGGCTAGAAGGGCTCTGAATAAAGTTTTATCTGAATCTGATCAAATTGCATGATTGTCAGTAGCATGAATGAGGCCTACTGACTGGAAGTTGGCTGGTACAGTAATGCTGAACCACTGAAATAGGCTGCAATTTGCTCTGTTTCTTACAATTATTTGTACAGTCACAAGCAACCCAATGCAACATTATTGAATGAAAAATATACATTTCTTACAAAATATGTGACCTCCAAACTGTTAGAAAACTGTTACAATTTGCTATGTGAATACTGTCAAATCATCAGTTTATTTTAAACATTTCTATAATTTAAATCTATTTCTATAATTTATAGAATCACCCAAGTGATTGTATTTACTTGCCTGACACCCCAGGCCGGTGCTCCTATTAAGAGAAAACTGCCCCGGCCTGGAGTTCTTCCAGCAAGCAGCAGCGAGCGATCCTCTTCCTACTTCTTCATTCATCAAATTTCCTGGGGCAGACCGTTGTGCGGTAGAACGTAATAGCTGGCTTTTTGTTAAAGTTCAACTTTTCAATTAACTGCACATGTGTAGAAGAAAGAAGAGGCCATAAGATGATTGATCCATGGTGCTCGCTGGAAGAACCCTGGTCTGGTGCAGTTTTCTGCTGATAGGCACACCAGCCTGGGTATCAGGTAAGTAAATGCAACCAAGTGGCGAATTACTTTCCTTCTTCTTTAAAGGGATCCTGTCATAGGGAAATTTTTTTTTTCAAAATGTATCAGTTAATAGTGCTGTTCCAGAAGAATTCCGCATTGGAATTCATTTCTCAAAAGAGCAAACAGATTTTTTTGTATTTCATTTTGAGATCTGACATGGGGCTAGACATATTGTCAATTTCCCAGCTGCCCCAAGTCTTGTAGACTAGACAATCACGTACAAAAGGTGAGGAAGGCCCAATGCAGAAAGAGCTTACAAGGGGAAACGAATAATACACAAAGTGTGGGCGTGGGCAAGATCAGAATAAAATGGGTGAGATATGTGGTACTGTATGTGGTATTGCATTTGGTAGTTTAGTAGAGTGAGGGTAGGCTTCTCTAAATAAGAGCTTTTTAAGAGATTTTTTGAAAGCAGAATGGTTGGGAGAAAGTTG
>CM044439.1:132553374-132563714 GCA_024363595.1 Xenopus borealis
CCAGTAAATAAGTTATTGTCCAGGGCCGATGTCCAAGATGGAAAGTTAACACTCCAAAATGAAATGTCCCGAATGAAATAGAAAAAATGAAAAAATAAGGGGTCACTGACCACAGAATGTAAACGATGATTGCTCTTTGATGCTACAATTTTATGGTATTTTCATTTATTATTACTTTTCTTCCTAGTTAAACCCTCTTCTACTCATATTCTAGTCTCTCTCATTCACTAGAGTGGGCACCTTTGTGGCCTGCACTTGGTGACAAGTTAGGGAATATATGAGAGATGAAGAGGTAAGGGTGTCTACATGCCTAACCCAGCCCACCCTTCATGAATACAGTACTGTTGAGTGCAGATAGAGCTGTAGCTCTGTCTGCATGTGGTGGTAATTACAGGGTTACCACAGTGAATTGCATTGACAGTTTAGATTTGCACCAAAAGAATGACACACTAACATAATTTCAGTGCTGTGTCCAAAATTCAAGCACTACCCACTCAAAAAATGTTTGCTGCAACTTAGATCCAACTTGCAAGAAAACATGCAGGCACAATTGTGGCGCATAAGCCACAATTAATGTGGGTGCAAGTGCCCACTATTTCACTGTAATTATGGAGAAAAACCCTAAAAAAATGCAGATTTGCAATAAAAAATTGCACTTTGCACTTGCAGACATAAAAAAACCCTTTAAATGTTTAAATCCCATTCCAACAGTTTCCTGTCTACATCAGAAGTAGATTTCATAGAAACATCACTATAAGCAGCTGAGAGTTCATGTTATTGTGTGCATCAAACAAAGGGACAAAGAATCACCACAAACTTCTGCAAAAGAGAATTGCAAGTGCAACGCAAGTGAATAGAGCTGCAAAGTTCTCTTTTGCCATTTTTTGTGGCAAATTGTCTATTCAGCCTTTGATACAGCAGTTGCCACTGGCTACTGCAATCCACTCTTGTCCCAATGGGTTCATTACTGCTAACTCTGAGTAGGGGAGCACAGCATGTGCTCACCCACCCCTGTGCTGCAACCAAAATGCTTAGAATGTGTTTCATTCTGTACATCAAAGATATAAACATTCTTAAATATTAAGCTTGCTTTCCCTTACTGCAGCCCTGCTGGTGGTACTCAGGCTGAAAAAAATAATTATGACTAAAACCTGCAGAAGCATTACACAGCTCTCATTTAAATGTGTTACATCTTAATAACAAACATTGGACAAGTTATTTTTTTCAGCAAAGCTTTGATTAATTTTCATCATGTTTAAATATCTTAAACGTCCTTGATCAAGACAGCATTGTAAATGGCACACATTTATGCAATTCTCAAAGGTTTCGGTATTTAGGAAGATTACCCACATTATAGTATTTGCTCTGTATTCTAAACAGACTACCCTACACACCCTATAATCGTATTATTAACAGTTAGCAAATAATTCACTCAGGTTTCTGCAGTGTTTTATTATTAATATTTTTTTGCGATTTTGTATTTTAAGAAGAGATAAGAAATAAATAATAAGCTTTACTAATAGCGAAAAGCAAAAAAAAAGTTGATTCCAACCATATTGCATTTTTCCTGGAATTCAAGCACAGCAGCTACAAGTCACAACAAAAAGTTGCACAAGATTTGCTAGAACATTGCATCTGTACATCTTGTACAAGTTGCACTTCAATGATTAGATTTAATTGTGAAACTTTTACGGCTGTCAATCTTGAATTGATAGGTAAATTTACAATTTTTTTTTTTTAGGATTACAACACAAGTATATTTTCCAAAACATGCACTCATGAAAAATGAGCTGTGTGACTGACGTAGCTGAAGAAAAATTATTACATTTCTAATATACAGTAATAAACAAATCTTACTAATACAAGAGGTAGGTATTTACCCATATTTATACATAAAATTAAAACTCGCACACACACAGCGCACAGAACTGACTAGACAGCTGGAGGTGCATTTTACAATGATCATACCAAAATTTTGGTAGTAAATACTGTAGTCATTTGTATGTAAAGCAAGGTATGTTTCCCCTTCTAACATTGACAGTTCAAGACGTGCCAAGAAAAACTTGAAATTTAAGTGTTATATAGTGCTACTATGTGGCATAGCCAAGAAGAAGCCAGTCCAACATCAGATAAAGCACTGAGTGTATGTGCGAGGAAGTGTTGGGAATGGCTCTTATCTTTTCATTGTAAAAGTATGTAATAGTTGTATAGCAACTTGTGCAGCAGTTTCATTATGTTTATGGTTGTAAAAAAGCAAGAAAAAATGTCCACTGATGCCAATTCTTTTGGCGGAAGAAAAAAAAATCCATGCACTCCAATGCATTTGGTGTCAAATGCCCATTGACTTCAATGCATTTGGCAAGAGAAAAAACATGGCCAAAACAGCCATTGACAACAATTAATTGGCAAATTTTCTGCAAAAATATATATTTATAATTTAATGCATTATTTCCAATTTTAAATTAAGTAAATGTATAAGATAATAATTAACAGTATATGTTTCAGGGAAAGCAGGTATTTAAACTGGCATACTATGCTGCCAGTTTACATATCCAACAATAAATGAACACATTAATACATGTATGGTTGCAGTGGGGTGTTCCGAATTTAATATGGTGCTCTAGACACACAAAGCAGGATCAGACATTTCGAGACAATGGTATGCCCTTCCTCAAGTGATGGAAGAGCGTACTATTGAGTAAGGGCATACTTTTGTTCCCAAATGCCTGATCCTGCTTTGTGACCACAAAATACATTTATACAAATACAAGAGGTCCTCTGCACTCAACCCATTATCAATATATTTAAGACATTGAGACATGTTGTACATACAGCTACTAAAAAATGCCTTACCCTTTAAACAACAGGGATTGTTTGTCCATATATTGCAATATATTTAAGCTGGCCAACTACGTCAAAGTCATCCCATATCTGGCCAGTCTTACTCTCAAATTGCATCTGATTCATTAAGAATTCTATTACTTCATTATACATTTTACAAAGGGACTAAGCTTTACCTGCAACTTACTTGCTGCTTTCAAAGTTAAACTTCCAAACTTGGTTGCCCTTTTATTAGACACCAGTAGGATCATTGGTGAGCACAACTTTCCCTTGTTTGTTATAGTTCATATACTGTAGGAGCAGTGTATTTCCTATAAAAGAAACCAGCGCCAGAGGCACAGGAAAAAACAAAACATAGGGCTATATTGTTTGGTATAGTTGACCCTTTTATATTGTGCTCATAGGGTTAAGTTTATACACCACACTATGTGCAACCTTTTCTTTTCCTTTTCCACCAACACCTTATGTGATATAAATATATAGCGTAACTCTCCTTGTCTCTTGGGTGGGTACTCACAAACATAACGTTTTTTGTTGACCTGTAACAAATTTTGCTTTCTTGGTAATGTAACACTTCTCTCAGTGCGAGCTATGAAGTAAATGCGGCAGCGATAGTGTAAAAAACCTTTTAATACTTTAAAATCCAAAATAGTTATAATGCACTCACATGGCATTCCAGATTAGAATATTCCACTTTATTGAAACATTTTTAAAACTATACGGAAAATGTTTTAAATTTCACCAAAATGCAGTCTATTGGAAGGTGAAATTGCAATTTAAGTTAGATTGCTGTACCTTGTTAGAAAAGCTCCTTTCCACTATGCCACAACTTTTCCTTATAGGAAAAAATAGTCTCCCATGTTGCCAGAGAGAGGAAGGGCTCTGATTCCATTGGTTGATGTAAAATGCAAGAGCCAGGTAATTATACCATCTGTGTATTTTTCTCTGGTGGAATTCTAGTGCCGATTCACAGAAAAAAAAACACACACACACACACTGGCAATTTTGTTATAGTGCTCACATCCATAATGTAAATATTATATGTAAGTATATAGAAAGGTCTATATATAAATGTGCACTTGATGGACTTTTCTCTTTTTTTACACAAATCAATATTTCTAATTTTATAACCATGGAATTATCACCAAACTTTGAAGTGCGTGCAATGCATTATACAAAAAACTGTTCACCAATGTATTGAACATAAGTGTAAAATAATGTAAACTAACCCTATATTGATTTAACCAGCATTTACTAATAATAATAATTATACACATTACTGTTTTAATTCAAGAAAAAAAAAACAAATTTTCGTATAGATCCTTTTTTTGTAATTTATCAAAGGTAAAAACCATAAAATTTACAAATACAAAAGAATGTTAAATAAAAGCTGTCGAGGTCATGTAAAAGTCAATGGCAGTTCCCTTTCTTTATTTGCAAAGGATCATCTTTTCGTCACGGTTTTAGAGGTTTCAGAGATTTAAATGTTCATTGTCGCACACATTTTTAATTCATTCATGAAGAATTCTGGGTTTACAAATTTTTTAAACAGCTATTTTTGTTCATAGTTTTTAAATTCAGATCTTTTTATAACTTGCATGGAATTTATGATTTTCGAGAAATAGATTTTAATTGTAGTTTCAAAAAGCTCTACTTCCACTAAAATGTAAGCTTTCATAAATGGGCCTCCCAGACTCATATTCTTATTACTTTATGTTTTTTTTCCTCTTCTTGATGACACTATACAGTTTGATTTCCTTAAAAAGTATATTTTTGTTTAATCAGAGGTAATTATGTTACAAATAATTATTTAGTGCACAGGTATTGTAATGAGTGGTCTAAAGTTCCTCCTTGTCTAGTAACCCATAAAAAAATAAAATCAGCTACTATTTACCGAACACCTATATGAAAATGCATTGAATGATTGCTTATGGATCACATTTACCTATGTTCATATTTGAGTTTTAACCACAAATCATGTTTATTTGCTCTAACTCAAGTTAATTTTACCCAAACTCAAATATCTGAGATTTCTTTTTTTAGCACCAAAAATGTAAAGAAACTCAAATGTAAAAATTCAGCATTTACATCTAAAAGTTGTCAAGTCAGTTACAGTTGTCCTAGGCAAAATTAAAAAAATTATTACAAAATCACAAATACATTTTTGATAAATAGGCCTCCCTGTGTCAAATCTTTTATTACATTACCCTATTAGAGTTATGTAATATATAGGAGTAAGTTTGGCAAGGTACAGTAACCAATAGCAATCAATCACCAGGTAGTTTCCACTGGTCACCAGTTTAAAAGTAAACATCTTATTGGTTCCTATGGGTTACTGTGCCTGGGCACACTTAATACCTTTTATTACATATGGGGGGCGGTGGTTACCTGTTAAGTGAGATGTGAAAGTATCTTTAGAGCTACCTGCCACATAAGAGAGAACTTTGAAGGTAATATTATTTGCTGCCATGAATACATCTGGAACTATAGCAGGGTTCATGTACATTATTGTAACCTTGTTTTGATGTAGGTGGCCAAACCAAGGCAGGAAGATGAAGTGGTGCTAGCTAAATTGCCAATATTGTCAAGTGAAAGTGTAGGTAGAAAGGCATGGGCAGTAAATAGTTTTCTATTTACCACATTTTCAATGATCATGTTACTTCTGGGGTGTTGACACTTTTTTGCCACATACCCTTGAATTCCAGCTGTGTTTTATTGTTAAGTGTCACTAATTTCTATTCAACATTAGATGTATACATGGAACATTCCTTAGGCAATACTTATTTTAATTTTAGGAAACCAAAAAAAAAACATTTGTCAAGTCGCAACACTGAACAGGACTATATATTTTTTTAGAAACCCTCCACTAATCTCAATAACCCAGCAAGCATGACTACTGAAGTGTAAACTGCATATAGTAGCTATGCCACAGGGCAATCATAATGTTTAGCAGGTGTTACACTTTCCAATTCTACTTCAGCTTCCACATAAATTATAATCCGGAGGAACATGTGCCAGGAAACATCTACTGAACAAACAGAAATATTTTTAATAAAAAAAAGTATTATAATACCTGACAAGTCTGTAATTTTGCTCACATCCATAATGTAAATATTTTTATATATGTAAGTATATAGATAGGTCTATATTTGAACGTGCACTTGACTTTTCTCTTTTTTTACCCAAATCAATATTTCTAATTTTATAACCATGGCATTATGACTAAACTTTGAAGTGAGTGCAATGCATTATATAAAAAACTGTTCACAATGTATTAAAAATAGGTGTAAAATAATGTAAACTAAGCCTATATTGATTTAACCAGCATTTGCTAATAATAATGATGCTTAGTCCTAACATTATATCACATTACTGCTTTAATTCAAGAAAAAAAAACAAATATTTCATATAGATCCTTAATCCGCTTTTTTAATAAAAAAAAGTATTATAATAAAAGTTAATTCTTTCTTTTACTTTCCATAATGTGAAAATCGAATACACTGGTTAAATAAATGGAGGACATTGCCAGTATTTTCAGCTGCAGTTTGAAAATAACAATGATGTATTGGGAAAATATAACATATTTTCTTGCCACGGGAGGTAGTTATGACAAATTAGAAGCTGAAATATTTTCGGATAGTATAAATACCCCAGCTGTCACTTGGGACACAGTGAGCTGATCTCGTAGAACCAAAGACCCCATGGTGCATGTGAAAGATCCATATGGTCAACCAAATGCTTCAGCATAACCTATGAAATGCAAATTTTAAAAAATGAGTAATATAAAAATAAAACTCCACCTACTTAAATACAGTAAGGTACAGGTACAAATGGCTAAACAAAAATAATGTTAAGTTGTAATCATGCCATTGTACAAATTTGTTTTATTATAAAAGACTCATCTTACATGAATTTGTGTTTTGTTATTTGTTCAAAGCTATAAAATTTAAATGAAAGTTGGTCATTTTATTGTGAAGCTGAATATTTAAGAGAAGTTGGTGTATATTTGATTGTTTTTATATATAAAGCACAATGTTTCTTTAACTTAGTTTTATTCTAAAGGCAAACTCTGTTAAAATATTAATGACACAGCTTTGGCTGAAATTTCAATTGACATTAGTGGTGTCTGCATGAGCCTTGTACCTTAAATGACCAATACATAAGTTATTAATTATGAATGTATGTGTTGATTGAAGTATTTCTCTTATACAATTGTCTGAAACACATCTGGTTGCTAAAACAAAGTATGATGTGGCTTGACAGCTTGGGTCCCAAAGATTTCTTATGACATTAGGTGCAAATGACTCAGAGATTCTAAAAAGCTTGTGTAAGAAAGTTATCTTCCCTTTTTAAAGTTTAAAAACATTCAAAAACAACACTGGCACCAAATTAGCA
Source organism: Xenopus borealis (assembly GCA_024363595.1). NCBI lineage: Eukaryota > Metazoa > Chordata > Amphibia > Anura > Pipidae > Xenopus > Xenopus borealis. The sequence goes on from CM044439.1 coordinate 132,560,611, forward strand.
GTAACTCTAAGCATTGCATGCTCTATTTATACACTGGAGTATGTCTTAAAGGGGTGGTTCACCTTCAAGTTAACTTTTAGTATATTGTAGAAAGGCCAATTCTAAGAAACTTTTCAATTGGTCTTCATTATTTATTTTTCATAGTTTTTTAATTATTTGCAATTTTCTTCTGATTCTTTGCAGCTTTCAAATAGGGGTCACTGACACCATCTAGAAACAAATGCTCTGTAAGGCTACAAATGTATTGTTATTACCACTTTCTATTACTTATCATTCTATTCAGTCCATCTCCTATTCATATTCCAGTCTCTTATTCAAATCAGTGCAGGGTTGCTAGGGTAATTTGTACCATAGAAACCAAATTGCTGACACTGCAAACTAGAGAGCTGCTGAATAAAAATCTAAATAACTATAAAACCATAAACAATAGAAAATGAAAACCAATTGCAAATTGTCTCAGAATATCACTCTCTACATTATACTAAAAGTTAACTCAAAGGTGAACAACCCCTTTAAGTAATATTAAAAGGTTTGAGCCTTTTTTTGTAATACATAGCACACAAAAGGTTCCATCTACAACTTTCAGATGCATAGTAGTAGTTGAGATGAAGAACTATCAATTTCTTTGTATCATTCAATTTATAATTCACCTGATTAAAGGAGATGGAAAGGCTGTATTTACATGGAGGTGCCAAACGTTAGGCACCCCCCATATACTACAATATAATATAATATATGTATACATATAATATACAATGTAGAAGTGATGGCACTCACAGGATTTGAACAAAAGTTGCAAAACTTGTCAAAAATAAGAAAAGGTTTATTTATCCAACATTTCAGTCCCAAACAAGGACCTTTGTCAAGGAAAACAATGTGCAAAGGCAAAACCAGCAATAAATAGCCAAAGAGAGGCTAGGTGAGTAAAGAGCCTGCCCACATTCTGACACCATAAGGGTCAAGATACACCTGTGAAAATAAAGGGAAACACTGGTCATGACAATGGGCCCCTGTATGTTTTGTGATGCACATCGGTCCACTCCTGTACTCAAGCCCACTGGCTTGTGGGAATAGGGTGCAGCAAGTTTGTTGCTTGAAACATGGCCCAGTTTAAGGGTTACTATAGTAGAGGTGGGTGAGACACCAACGGGTGTACTACAGACATAGGCATATAGCACAAGTCAGAACAAGCATATTACACAAGACAGAACCCTTCTCAAGGGGAGATAATAGAGGGAGATAGACACTTTGGTCCGCTCTCAACAACTGCATCTCCAAGTGTCAGGATAGTGTTTAGCAAGCTGGATTACATTTCCAGATAGCTTATCCTCCATATGCAGGTTAAGGAGCAAGTCCAATCCAGTGTATATGCTGTCCGTCTTAACCCACATACCTACAGTATATGTAGTGTAGAGAAACATACTGCTTGAACAATATGGAGTGCCCAGACCGAGCATAACTACAGGGGTCACTTACATGTGTCCTACACCAGTGAAACTGGGATAAGTGTGGGTGAGGAGAATAAAAACAAAACCGAAACAGTAGGGACAAGGCTCAATAATGAAAAAACACATGGGGTTATAAATAGGGTACCAAAGTGTCCCTAAACTGTCCGATAGGTATAAGGAAGTCAACCTACGTGACAATAATGTGCAGTGTACAAAGTTCATCTCTGATCCCATAGTCCCCCAGTCTAGATAAAACAACCAAGTGGCAATGATTCATTGAGACCCTTTGGAGCCAACGTATACATATAATATACTATAATACCTGTATCCCCAGGTTTGTGCTACTATCAGCAAAAAACTGCACTGGTCCAGCGAGCACCACTTCACTATGATTCTTGCTCTGGATTTTAGCAGACATCTGACTTTGTTATAACTTTAATAAAATTGTATTCATTGTATATATGTGACACATTTTTGATCCCAGTAAAGCAAAACTTCACTGCCCTAGATAGACATTTCTCCTAGTTTCTCAACCTTTTAAGGCCTATTTATCAAATTTATTTTGTGTAATGTTAGAGTTTTTTCTACTTTTAATAAACTCTCATTTAAAAAATGTACTGATCACTTGTTCATTAAAAAACCCAAATATAAAAAATAAATTTGAAGAAATGTGAAAAATACCTTTAAGAATTTGAAAAACGTGTATGGAACACTTTGGGGCAGATTCACTAAAGGGTAAATTGTCACCAATGAACACCTCACACTTCTTTCCACTTCATACCACTAAGATGTAAAGTTGCATCTTGGGTTCTGAATGCCAGTGATGGTCCCGTTCGCTAGCAAATTGTTTCCTACACCTGTTAGTAAATTGGCAATGTCCCTGTGGTCTGAATTTGTGATGAAAAATCACTAGCGTTAGCCACATAACCCTTTAGTAAATCTGCCCCCTTAAATATCCCACAGACTTTTACATGAACTCGGCAGATTTTTGGTCCAAAAAATTTACATTCAAATGTCAAGTTTTTGAAATCATAATTTGAATTCAGGAGTTTTTGTACAGTAACATTTTGAATTTGAACATTATAAACCAACCTGTTTATCTCAATACATATTCCTTACCACTATGCTAATTCCTTAATGCGCAAAGTTGCATCCTTCATAGCGAAGATTCACTATCGTTCATTTGTGCCTAGTGAAAATACACTAGTAATCTTACACTTAGGTAATTTTAAACAGAGGAGGGGTATACACGCCTTGACAAGGTGACTCCTCAGCTATCCCATTGAATCCCATTGTTACATACCTTAATGAGACACAGGAACCAGAAATTGTGAAAATGGTCGCAGCATTTATTCACATTTTTTCAAATAAATAGGACCTTGCCAGCCCATCCCCAAGGCAATATTCAAAGCCAGAATTCCATAAGAGATGTCTACGATGCACTGCCTCTCCTCACTTGAGATCAGCACTATGTCATTATATCCACCACTGAGTATTGGATTGCCTCTGCCTACAGAGAGGATGGCCCAAACTCTGCTACAAGCAGGAGCTGCATTTCCTACCAAGAGAGAGCTTCAGCAGCCCTGCTATCGGTCCGTAATCTGCAGTATGTCATTGATAGGAAATACAAGCAGGCTGTCACCCAGAACAAGCAGT
>CM044439.1:132575302-132587906 GCA_024363595.1 Xenopus borealis
GATCTTTTTAAATTCAATTAGTAATGAAAACATTTTTTTTGGATTTGTTATACCCTGTGTATCGAAAAGGTCTGAATCTGAAAATCCGGCATCTCAGACCTGCCGAGATTGTCAATGGGAGAAGTCCCGAAGATATTCTGATTTGCGCTGGGTTTCTGTCAGGTTTCTGGGTTTCTGTCTGGGTTTCTGTCAGTCCAAAATCGCAGTACAAAAGGGTTCAGGCAAGTTTTTGATCAAAAGTACAGGCAAAGTTCAAAGGCAGGCAGAAAGGAATCAGAATCAAAGACCAGACAGGGTCAGAAGTCCAAGAATCAATCCAATACAGAGCACCCAGGAACATATTAAACATAACCTACACTTGGGAAAAGTAATGGCATCCTGGGCATCCTTTTAAAACAATTTTTATTAATGTAATTTGTGGGTATGAATTTAACTTTTGTAGTAGGCTCCCTTATTTATTTTGCAGGAGAATTGCTAGAGCTAAAGTGAGTGCTTGAAAAGCTTTAAAGTCAATTAGGTTGAGATTTGGGATGAATATGTGTTTCCTGTTTTAGATATTGACTGAATGGCTGATATATTTATATATCTGTACTCATCTCTTGAGTTAAGGGAGCCTTGATCATAGGTTGGACTCTCAAGAGGGACTTGAACTGATCAGTTTGACAACCACTTCCCTGATATGAAGACACTTGTAGGAACCCAGTCAAGTGATCTAACATAAAGAAATGGCTCTGATTTATCAAGCCTTAGTTGTTTGCTCTTTCCCAGAGCAACCAATTAACAATTAGATTTGAACAGTCACCTTAAAATTAGAAAAAAAAAGTAAAGATCTTATTGGCTTTGGGTAGCATTTCTGGTGAAAGTTATTTCTATTAATAAATTAATTGAAAAGAGGTTAAAAAAACAATTCCGAACGATAGGGAAACGCCAGCCAAGGAGGAAAAGAGCTTCCACAGTCTGCTTGTCGGTATATCCCACAAAAGCCGTTCTGGCTCCGATGGCAAACAATCTGCTTAAATGAATGATGTGGGAAGAACTGGAAAAATCATGGTGGTAGAGCCTTGAGAATATAAAATCAGATTTTGCTTTATTGATCCATGTTAAAATCAGAGTCCAAAAACACAGGAAGGGAGACGCAGCTTGACGCATTTCGTGACCATACGTCACTTCATCAGAATCAACAATTCCACCACTGCGTAAAAATATCGAACAACGCCAACTTCCAACTCTACTACCAAGTCCACTACTTTTAAACTGTTGAGACAAAAGTGTTAAATCCAAGAATCAAAACCAAACATGTTCACATATAAAAGTTATTGTACATTTATCAAGAAAAGTTTAGAGCTTAATAGTAGTTTCTGCATAGTTTGCAATAAGCACTTCGTGCAGTAAATGTGCTACAGATATCAAGAGCAACTTCAGTCACACAGGGGAATCAATTAAATATAGCGGAGCAACTGCAGAATATTTGCAGTGCAATGTTCATCTTCTTTTGTTCTTCCTAATGCTCACTATTTATATGACCCCCCACTGATATAAGAGATTTATGCAGACCCGCACACAGGTTTCACTAGGGTCAAACAAGAAGTTAAAAAAATGTAAAAGCTTTATTAATGGTTTATATAAACTGAAACAAAAGGACTAGCAGTTTCCATAATGAAATACAGTTTTCCTGTGTTTCTAGTTATTGGATGATAAGAGCATATTTAAAGGAAACATGTACCTAACTTATAAGTAACGTTAATGCAAGTATGGGTTCCATTATTTGGAATGCTGAGACTTATCGGATGTCCATCTCCCATAGACTCCATTTCATTCAAATAATCTGAATATTTATGATTTCCTAATAATAATAAAACAGTAGCTTGTATTTGATCACAGTGAAGTTATAATTATTTTAGTAAATTAAAGGTATGGACATCAAAATTATGGAAAGATCCCTTATGTGGAAAACCCCAGGTCCAGAACAGTCTGGATAATAGTGTCCATACCTCTATGCCTATTTCAGTAAATGCCTATAGGCCACTCATATACCACCCCCTTTGGAGGTAGTGATGCTAAAAGCAAGAATCCCTTCATTTTAGTTTTCCAATCTATTCAAGGAACTGAAAGAACTGCATGTACAAGAAGCAGGGAACTTTGTTATGTAAAAAAAAGATGGAAATTGGTTAAAATGGTATTGTAAATGAGGTCTTACTGTATATAGGAGTTGTGTGTAGTGTTTTTAGAGTAAATCATACCTTTTAAAGATATTTCATTTTGCACACGGAACTTGCACCCTGTAGATTCAAATTGCTCAACAATTTTGAAATGATTGTTTTGAAACTAATCTAATTAATGGATAGTTATGGTTCAATACAAAAATATACAGGTATGGGATCTGTTATCCAGAAATATGTTATCCAGAAAACTCCAAATTACAGGATGGCCATGTCTCATAGACTAAATTTTATCAAATTAAGACAAAATTTTTAAAAATGATTTCCTTTTTCTCTGTAATAATAAAATAGTAGTCTATTGGATTTATTTAATGTTTAAATTATTTTCTAGTAGACTCAAATCTCCTAATTACAGAAAAATTAATTATCCGGAAAACTCCAGGTCCTGAGAATTCTGGATAATAGGTCTCATACCTGTACTATATTTTATGACTTTTATTATACAATTATGGGATTCATTATCAGGAAACCAGTTATCTAGAAATCTACAAATTATGGAAATGATGTCTCCCATAGACTCCATTTTATCTAAATAATCCAGATAATCCAAATAAAAAAAAAAAAAACTAAAACTTTTTCACTGTAATAATAAAACAGTACCTTGTACTTGATCCAAACTAAAATCTAATTAATCCTTATTGGAAGCAAAACCAGCCTATTGTGTTTATTTATTTTTTTACATGATTTTCTAATAGACAAAGTATGAAGATGCAAAATTCAGAAGACACCAGGTCCTGAGCATTCTGGATAACAGGCCCCCATGCCTTTATATAACTTTCATATATGACTTTTCATGCATGTGATACAAATAGCCGTGCAAAGATTTTGAGATGTGATAGTGCTCAATGCTGGTGCTGAGCTGTGCTGAACTCTACCAAATTACTGGCAGAATGGTAAATGACTGCTCAAAGCAGTGGAACAATGACACCTCTTACTGCTTCAATAAATATGTCAGTTCATTAAAGATTTCCAAAAGTGTGTATGAATTCCAAAAAGTATTTGAAAGAATCTCTGTGAATTTTCCAGTTTGCTCTACCTAATACTGCAGCATTAAGCAGGATAAATGAACAGATGATTCATGTTCAATGGGCTTCTGTTTATTTTTGCTCACTGGGCCAGTGCATGGTCTCACGCATAAATACTTTATCCAATGACTACTATAGACATAGAATATACAGGAATATGTGACACCAGATTGATGAACATTTTATCATCCTGCATTTGTAGGTGAAAACCTTTGCTAAAACAGCTTTTAATTAAGTGTAATCCATGCCATCCATGAAAGTGAATTGATAAGTATTAGATAGCTTAAGAAGTGATTGAAATCAGTTGGTTGCAGAGGAAAATATTAACAAATTGTATATAACCTCTCTTACATCCAGGAAGTGTGTTTAAAGAAGGTCAAACGTCAGTGGAAGAGTATTGATTAGAGATTAGTGCAATGATGCAAATGTGCAAATTTTGACATTTTCAGAATTTGGAATTTGAGGCGGTTACCAGTGGGTTGAAAAACTGAAAGAGTTTGTTGTATTAGTAAATAACCCTTTTTTTAAAACAATTTCATCTTGTGCTAGCGATCCTCATTATAGGGCAATTGCAATTGATGTGTTTTTACCCATAATGTAGCCCCCCCCATGATTCTCCCCACCCTTCTGCTTCCTGGCCTTGCTATTACCCTGGGTAAATGCCCCTAACCTTTTACTTACCCCTCGGTGCAGATTCAGAGCATCAGACTTCGTGGCAGCCATCTTAGACTCTTCGGAAATCTTCAGGAAAAGAGTTGGAACAACTGCACATGCACCAAAAGTCAGCGCCCGAAGAAGACCCAAATAATTCTGAAGAGGAGAAGATGGCTGCCATGCTCTGAATCAGCACCGAGGGGTAAGTAAAAAGTTAGGGTCACTTAGGGCTCACTTAAATGCCCCACACAGCATGGTAAATTCGAATTTTCACCCACTGATAAATACACTTTTAAATATCCCATAGTAATGAATATAAAGCTAATGATTTTTCCTGTGTTGAGCTCTATTTTCACACTTTGATAAATCTGTCCCATAGTGTAACTTCAAGCAGAAAAGAACCTGTGTATTATTTGCAGCAGAGCTTTTTTAAAAGACAGATCTCTTTTCAATTCCCCCAAATGCATACAAACAAATTAAACATCACTCTTTTGAAATCAGAACAGGCTAAATGCCCAGAAAACCTGCTCAGTAGTGATGTGCAGGCTGGCCTGATAGCCGTGGGTTGGCAGGTTTGGGTTGAGCTCTTTTTCATGTTCTCCCTGCCACCTAATACTTCTGGCTTCCGACTTCTTATTTTATAGACGCGTGCCTGCTCGTCCGCCCCTTTTGTGATGTCATCAGGGCGGGTCGGTGTGGGTCTATATAAGGAAGTACAGGTGGGCAGGGGTGGAAGAAGGGTGGGTTTCAGGTGGGTAAAACCCAACCCGCACATCACTAATGCTCAGCCACCTCAGCCACTATTAGTGTAGCTCAATGTAGTAAATTCAAATTTCACTCATAGCCTATTAAGTGTTACACTACACCACACCTGATTATTTTACTTTTTGACAAGTAACTGCCTTCCAGCCCACCCCTCTAGCACAGGTCATTAATTTCATAAACTATACTGGCTTTTCATTGGATGTCGGGTGGCCTGTTTCCAATTTATTTACTCTAAAAGCAAAAAACAAGAAAAAAACTTCCTAACAATGGGCAACCAATTCGGAATTAGCTTTACTTAGACCACCACAGGTAGAACAGAGAGAAAATGTAAGAATTTTTTTGTGGCAGGGTTTTTTTTAGAACAAAATTGGGGATTCACCAAATCCAGGATTTGGTTTTGGACTCAGCCAGGATTTGGCCTTTTCCAGCAGGATTCGTCGAAATCCTTGTGCCTGGCCAAACCGAATCCTAATTTGGGCAGGAAGGAAAATCAGGTAACTTTTTGTCACAAAACTAGGAAGTAAAACATGTTTTTTCCTCCCTGTAGTTAATTTGCCTACGGTTTGGTATTTGGCCCAATCTTTCATGAAGGATTCAGGGATTTGGCCGAATCCCAAAAAGGGGTTTCAGTGCATCCCTAAACAAAATACATTAATATTTAGTCGTACTTTTTTGCACTAACATTTTTGCTCTGCGACTTTCCATGCAGAATACATTGGAGTTTATGGGCATTTTTCCTCTGTGACTTGTTTTAGACAAAATACACCACAGTTTATGGTTGTTTCTTTGGTGCAGTTCTTCCCTGCAAACATTTTCAGGCAAAACGTTGTGGTGGCTTCGCAAAAATTTTAAAAGATGGCAAAATGCAGAAATATAATACAAATCCACAAAATGTGCTCATCACTACAGCTTATGATTGAATGGCAAATGATGGAGTTATCAAAAACATAAATCTGTTTACATATAAAATGCTGGGATATATAGCAGAAATAGAACAAACATTTAACTGCAGGGAATAGGGTTTGAGTAGTATATTTTCTCCTTTATTTTAGTGTGGTCATTTCTGTAAAATTCATTATAAAATACAAAGGATCTTGCAATGCAAAGTAATATAAAAAAAAACTAAGTTGTGTTGGAACTGGAAATACTGTACAATTGTCCTGGTATACTCTTTTAAATGTCTTGATTAAATAGTAATAAAAAAAAGAAAGAAGAAAATGTAATGTCTTATGGAATCTTTAGGGAAAGGTTTTTAAATAATTAAATAGCTGTCATTTTTCTTGCTCTACCTCAATTATTCTACTCGGGTCTCACTTACTCCACTTGGTATAATGAGTCCCTGGAGCATATTTCATTGCTGGAGAATGAACGCATTCTTCACTTGCGGTCAGTGGGATGTTGTTAATTTGAAATCACTTAAGCTATTATATCTGTCAAGCGTGGTTATTTTATTTTCAATTCTCATCAGAGTTTTGTATGGACGTCTGTTGCTGGGTCAGATTGGCAGGTTAATTTACAGCAGGAATATAGGAGTACAAGCAGAATTAAAATATATGTGTTTTTCACATGTATGCCATGGGGAAAACATTCTAAGCTCTGGCTTCAAGAGCAAAAATCAAAAAACAATGCTGTTCCTTTGACATAATTAAAGGTGTGGAAGTACAGTTTACTGTCATGGTGTCAAAATTTTGAAGAAAGTGTAGGCTAATTTCAGACTAACCAACATCAGATGGAAAACAGCATCAGTCAAACTGCATCTTTTTTCAGGACTAATCATTCTGTTGTCCAATGTCTAGAAGCTTCAAGAGGAAATGTACAGTATATCTATCTATCCATGAATATTGGGAGCTCCTTTTGTTTTTCAATGGAAGGTGAAAAAAATTAAGAACTCTGAAACATTTGATAGGTTTGAAGATCCTTTGTCATCAGTAGATGCTTGGGAAGCACAATAGCAACAATGTAGGGAAGAGACCAATAAAACATCAATTTAATGCATACATTAACGTGCTAGTTTATTGTTTTTGAGGGCATCTCTTTAGCTATTGTGATGCTATGCTTGCTCTTGTAAGTGATCATTGTTAAATGAATTAGGCTACTTTTTATTAAATAAATAATTTTTTCACTGTATCAAGTGGGAAGTCTGATTTGTGCCAGCCCACTACTAAATACAAGTTTGTCCTACAAGTTTTGCAGAGTCATTGACGTAAGGATTTTACATTAATTTAATACAAAACAAAAAAACGGAATAGAAATTACCAAAAATAAGAATAAAATTGTGCATTTTAATACCTTCTTGAAAGTGGTCTGATATTTACGATAAAAAAACTGTTTGTTGACTAAGACCATGTTTTTCAGGGGACTAAAAATGGTGGAAAATCTGGGAATATGTAAAATCAGGGAGATGTGTCAAAGCAACTGAAGCTTCTTTTTCAAAGATAGAAGCACAGGAGTCCATTCACTGTATCTTTGTTTTGCAATACTGCACAGTGTTAAGTAGCACCACTAAGGTTACACTATGTAGAGCATTTGTAAAACAACTTTGAAAGCAAGATGCACAACCTAACAGAATAGGTGTCAGTTATAGCAATTCGCTAGCTATGGATTTTGTTAATTTTTTTTACTAAACTGCGCTGAAAATGCACTGCAAAAGAACACCCATTGACTTTAATGCATCTGGTGAAAAGTCACCATAAGAAAAAATGCCCATTGACTTTAATGTATCTGGAGAAAAAAAGTTGCCATAAGAAAAAACAAAGATTGACTTTCATGGGTGTAAAAATGCCCATAGACAACAATGTGTTTCACGAAATTTCACAGTTTCACAAATTTTCTTTGTAATTTTGCAAATTTTTTTGGCAAAGTGAAATGGGACATATTCGCTCATCACTAGTCATTTATGAGGAGCAGTGCCAATTGTAATTTTTTAACTTCAATACAGCATTAATGCAGTCACCAGCATAATAGCAGTTGCCAGGGGGAGATGCAGCTGACACAATTGCTGCAGTTGAATCAAAATCGGTACAGTTGCACTTGGCTTTGACTAGAAATTCCAGTTGGTTGATGTGTTCAGTGTGAGAATGACATGTGAGACATTCTTTCAGTGCTATTGTGCAATGGAGATTAATGGATGCTACTGTGGGAAGCCTGAAGTTACTGCTTGGTTCGGAGGTGGTGGCAGCTCAAGGGTTCCCCTGTGTTAATAAGCTCAACTGCACAAGATTTGTAAGGGGAGGCTCCAGTGTCAAGTGCAACAACTATATATGGAAGTGCATGGAGTATTTGTTGATGCTAGTAACTTAAATGAATGGGACTTTTTGTGCAACTGACTTACAGTCATGATTCATGAATGATCCCTTATACAGTATGATATGACAATTGACATAGGTGGTGCAAACTAACTACAATTTACTATTTTGCAGAAGATCACAAGGCAAAATATGCATTTGAAACAGCATAATTAAAATGTTGGTGTAAAATATGCAAAATCAGGGGAAATATGGACCACAAAAAAAAATTTAAATGCAGGAAAAGTTTAAATGCAGAAATAAAAAATTGAGATTTTAGTGTAAAATACATAACAGGCATGTATTTTTCCATTGTTATTTGAGCTGTGATGTGTTCACAAAGCATATCTTAATTGTGTTCAATGTATGATTGTGTATTTTTTCCACTGACTTGTTTACTACATTCCAGTGTTAGTTTGCATTTTCTTCCATGTTAAAACACAAGAATGTAGATTTTTTAAAAAGTATCTGTAATGCTTTTCTGGACTATCCTGGCCACAGATAGTTAAAGTGTCCAGCTAGTGATATGAGCATGGTTTACAATATGACTAACACAACATTGATAATTAATAAAATGTGCACAAAGTGCTGCAGTGAGATGTTTCTTTCCTGAGTTTTCAACAAGAGGATTATTGGCATATTGGGATTCTGACTGGAACATTGGTGGACTGATGATTGACTATAGAGAAAATGATTACATGCTCTGATAAAGATGAATGAAAATTGAAGGCATGAAGAAATGAAATATTCCGATTTTGTGATGATATTAGTTAACACCTATAAAATACAACATATGGGCAATGCAGTTTAGAGAAACCTTTTATAAACAAGACATATGTGTACTCTATGTATAGCATGTGTTGGGATCACAACCAAAATCTATTTCAGAAAAATGATAATATGAATAGTGATTTTTCTGGGATGTACAGAGGATGACTTTTTGCAACAGTACTAAAAACACAGTACTATTTTACCAAACTCAGTAAAAATTATTTTAACCTTTCACCAAGAATTCCTTGAAGAGCTCCACAGAGGTGTTATTTTATTCAGGGGTTGGCACTAGTCAAAACAGTAACTAGTAAAACATTTAATATTTGTTAGCAAAACAGCCATGACAAAGCCTGAGGCATATTCAACACAAACGTAGCCATAGGCTCATTTTGTATGACACACAAGTTACATATTTAGAAAACAATCCACACCAATATTAAATAAGCTGTAAAGGTGCAGATCCTTATCTTTAGACACACTGGCCCGTGGGTCCGTACAGTTCCTGCTGTGGACACGTGTTGTGAGGGATGTTGCATTTTGCACCATGACGCTGCACAGTGACCACAAGTGCACGCATTGTTTACTAACAATTTAAGAAATTTATTTTATTTGTTCTCCCTCCTGTTCTTCTTGCCCCTCTGTCTCTTGTTCCTCATCCCTTAAAACTTCCCCTTGCCCAACTTGACTTCTGGTTTTCTTTTTCTCGTCTTTGACTCTCTGCCTGAATGCCCACTCTGATTCTTTCCACCTAGTGGCTCATTGTTCCGAAAAAGAAAACTAGTTATTTATACTAGTTTTCTTTTTCGGAACAATGAGCCACTAGGGGCAGAGTTATACATACTCTTCTTGTCAATTGATTGTAATTCCGCCCTTGTTACTCCCTATTGGCTCCTATTCTTTTAAATACTGTGTGTATTTTGTATCATTTAGCCTATGATTAAGTGTCCCATGTAGACACGAAACGCGTCAGGCTTTTATTTTTTATACAAGATGTAATAATAAAATAATTTTTTACTACTTTATCAACACTTCGTGACTCCTGGATTCCATTTGACTTGATCATATTGTTTGGGGCACCGGATTAGTGCCAGCTCTACTTTTTGGTATTGTGTATACACATACCTTGTAGCAACATTCATAAGCGAAGGTGGAACAAGGCAGACCTGGTCTGACCCCTTCACATGATGCAGCGTGAATGCATTTATTTTACACAAGGTGGATATGGATATATACCTCCCCCGCAGATGGTGGGCTCAAGTGAATTTTTGGCTGATTGTATCCCCTGCCCATGGTCACCTGGAACATCCCCAACACAGACATGGTCTGTCTGTGGAACCACTACCCCCAGTTTTTGGGGGCTCTGGTATTGTTGCATTTTTTCGGTTATGGTTTTTATGTTGGTATTTCTTACAGGTTACTGTTAAAACCCTACAGTTTGACTTTTATGCACTATATACAGACTCCTGGCCCTTGGGAAACATATTCCCATTTGTCCTTAAAAAGCACAAACGACATGCAAACGTCTTGCCTGGTATATGTATAATGTCCTATGCCTATGTTATAGACATCAGGCCTTGGGGAAAATTCTCAAGAATGTATTCATTTTTTTCTTAAACAACACAAACAAAATGCAAAGGGATTGCTTGATATATTTATAATATTTTATGCCACTGATATAAGAACTCTTGGATATTTAGGAAACAAATGTAATCTCTTGCCGTTCTATTGCTATCATGGTTAAACTATTAACGTTAAATGTAAATGGGTTAAACAGCGTAATGAAAAGGTACATGCTCATTAGGGAATTGCATGAACTGAGACAGATATCGCATATACCTTTTACTCTTTCTGTCATCAATTGTATTCTATATTGGATTTCTTTTTGGGTTCACGAGACCTTGTGACCTTCCCAGCATCTTCAGACTTAGTTCCCATTTTGTGGTCAGACCACAATGCGGTCACATTAGATATACACCTGTCCACTAGGACAAGGAAATCTGCACATTGGCACCTGAGGATCTTTTAAATGACCCCCATGCATGTGCTGATATATCACAGACAATTAAGAACTACTTTATTTAGAACACTCCATCAGTAGAGAAAATCTCTCTTTTATGGGAGGCCCACAAGGCAGTAATAAGAGGGAAACTCATAGCTATTGCAGCAGCAAAAAAAAGGCTTGGACACAAGCTAGAACTAAGCTACAACATAAACTTAAACGTCTAGAAAAAAAGCTACTACTACCCTGCTCTAAGAGATTCTTGAGGCTCGAAGGGAACTTAATTTACTGTTGTCTGGTGATATTGAGAAGGCCTTAAAATGGACGAGACAGAGATTTTATGAATGGGGAGACAAACCACACTCTTTGTTAGCCAAAAAGCTTAGAGAACACATAGCTCAATCAACTATTGTGTCAATAACTAAAGATGATGGGGAAAAAACTTTCTCACCCCAGGGGACAGCCACAGCATTCCAGGAGTACTACTCCAAATTATATAACTTATCACCCCCACAACCCCAGAACCTACAAGAAGCGGCAATTGCCAGGCAAGCCTTTCTAGTCGATAATATACACACTACCCTATCACAAATAGATCTAGAGACCCTTAACAGACCAATTACTGAAAAAGAAATTAAAGACACATTAAGTCCCTCCCTGCTTCTAAAGCCCTGGGCCCAGATGGCTACTCAACTGCCTATTATAAAACATTTTCAGCACTCTTACTTCCGCACTTAACTAAACTATTCAATTCCTTTATGAGGGAAGACCAGATCCCTCAGTCCATATTGGCCTCTTATATTACACTTCTTCCTAAGGAGGGTAAAGATGCCAATTTGTGTAGCAGCTATAGGCCAATAGCCCTCTTAAATTCAGATCTTAAAGTTTTTACCAAACTCCTGGCGAATAGGCTGGAGCCCCTGATGACTAAACTCATAGACCTAGATCAGGTAAGCTTTATATATGGTAGGCAGGCAGGAGATAATACTCGTAGAACAATAGACTTGATTGATGAAGTCAATAAGACCAAGACTCAAACCGTATTGCTCAGCCTAGATGCAGAAAAGGCCTTCGATCACCTAAATTGGGATTATATGTTTGACTTACTTAGACACCTGGGCTTTGGGGGCCCCTACCTTATGGCCATTCAAAACCTATATTCCAAACCCTACCCTAAAACTACCAGAGGCTTCCTATAAAGCAATCCACATACACAACGGCACTAGGCAAGGATGCCCTTTGTCCACCTTGCTTTACACTCTGAGTATTGAACCCCTGTCATCTGCAATTAGAAATCATAAAGACATAACGGGGCCCAAGATTCAACAGCAGGAATTTGTGGTCTCTTTATTTGCTGATGATATATTACTTACCTTAACAAATCAAGTTATTACTCTCCCCAACCTGCATGCCCTTTTGATACAATGTAGCAGACACTCAGGGTACAAACTAAATGTAGATAAATTGGAAATTTTACCCCTTAATGTCCCACAAGAGGTTAAGGAGGCTTTGGCCTCCAAATTCAACTACAAATGGAAGACCCAATCCCTTAAATATCTTGGAATTCAACTAACTAAAACTTACAACCAACTTTATCAAAATAACTTTCCCCCATTAATACAGAAAATTAAGACAACCCTGCTTAAATGGAGCTCTTATACAATATCATGGTTGGGACGCATCACATGATAACACTACTACCAAAGATTTTATATCTGTTTGAGACCCTACCAGTCCCAGTACCTAGACAGATACTTTGAGACCTTCAGGCGAACCTATTTAGGTTCATATGGGGCAAGCATAGAAATAGGATAGCAAGATCAGTTTTGTTAGCCAACAAATCCCAGGGGGCACTGGCCGCCATAGCCTTACAAGCATACTATGAGG
>CM044439.1:132588745-132609792 GCA_024363595.1 Xenopus borealis
CCCCCCCCCCTTTCCCTGTTCCATTTCTTTGTCCATTTATTTCAGGATATTAAGTGGATAATGGCTCATATAATACAATATACGTTAGCTTTTAGGCAGGTAATATAAGAAATGTAAGAGGACTATGTATAATCAGGTCTCAGCTATATATACCAGTTTACATGACTATACAACTTGTTAGCATAAATGTAAAGGTAATTTACCAAATTGTATACTAATGTCATATGCAGACTTTTGTATGCTTATTTTTTGTGCCTGAAAAAAAGGAATAAAAATCTTGTTACAAAAAAAATAAAAATCCACATCTTGCAATGTAATATTGTTCCTTGTTATTGCATTGTGCATGTTAATTGCACACTCTTAAGAAGTGCTTGAAGGTGTTGTAATCTTTTGGAGCAAAGATAACTTTTTCAGTAAGAAGTTTTATTACATTTACTGCGCATTGCGGCAAACTATAAAATTCGCAAACGGTCTTCCACTGTCGGAAGTGGTCACTAAACAGTTTCCAAGTTCGCAAAAGCTATATTAAATTCGTACAACACAAAATTTGTTCGCGCATAACTTTTCGTATTGTAAATAGTTTTATTTACTTTATTTACATTCTCCTGTATATTTCTTGTTATAATTAGTTTATATAGGCTTTCACTGGAATCCCAGAAAAGTCTATAACACATTACACTTCATTAAACTCAAACTTTTGTGCTCTTTTTAGATGAACCCCAAAGCAACCAAACACAAATCAGTGCATTTCTGTGTTTGTCAAATAATATATTCTGATTGATTTTTCTGAGATATAATTATGTTTTTTAAAATAATAACTAGTTACATTTATTTCTGCACACATTTCACGTTACATTTGTTGCATCATGAACTGCAAAAGAGATCTGTTTTCTCTGGACGAAATGTTTATTTTCTATTAAAAGCTTTTTTACTTAAAAAGAAGCATTGCTGCAGTATTTATTTATGTGTTTCCTGACACTGATGTACACATTAAAAAATAGGATGAAATAACTCTTTTCAGACTTAACCCCAAAAGCATTAATTTGTTGTACTACTGGGAAGAAGTCCAAAACACAAAACTGCGTGTCTCGCATAACAACCACTTTGGTTAGGCCAACAGAGCTTCTAGTTAACAGGGAAACAGAAAAACAGGAAATATAGGAGAAAGCTGTTTATTTGTTTAATCATAAATATCCAGAGATTAATTACAGTAGATAGGTTGCCTTAAAGAGATGAATAAGTGAAACAAAACACAGACCGAAATAGGGGAGGACTGGCATTGGGGAGGGACAACTCTGCTCAGTTTCAAATAGAAAAAGGCACTGTTAGTGTGTTATTCACAACTTTGTTTTTTGGGTTTTTTTTTTATAAAACAGCAAGATTTGAAGTTTGTATTGCAAATTCAATTTAACAAATATTATATTGTGTGGTTTTTGGAAAATTATATGGATGGTTGTGCCATTGTCTGGACAGATGTTGCTGCTAATGCCTATGATGTTCTTCCCAGGACAGATAAACTGTTAGGCTACAGACAAATATATTCTACTTCAGTAATATATATATATTATTTACATACAATAAATATTATTAATATATTTTTTACAGGAATAAACCCCTAAAACCTCAGGACTTTAAAAGCCACTTTGATTATAACATTTCTTATATGGTTTATTTGGTCAAATAGGATTAGACAGCAGGAATAAATATAGTTATACATTTATAAATACTGCACCCCAGAGAAAGTCAAGTGACACAAAACCTGACCTTTTAATCAGACTTTCATGTATCCTAGTTTGAACCATGTTGCATAAATTTCTTTGGCTTTCACAGCTAGGAATACAGCATAAAGTTCTAGTAGTTATGAAACAGCTAATAACACTATGCACTATGGACAGTATGGCTGATTCTGGTGGCAAGCCCAAACACTTTGTCCATAATGCCTATAATGGCTACAAACTTTTAGTAATTACTGTATGCAAGAGACTACAGTATATTTAAAAAACAGGTGGTTCAAGTTTCAAAATTATGATTATCAAATTGGTAGGCTTTAATCCTCCCTACCATTAGCCTGCCAAGACCAAAATACAGATATTCATAAGCTAAATCCTCCTCTGCTTGTGGTTTTTAAAAGACAGAGATTGCCCAGACCACCATTAACATAAGACCACCATTAAAGCGACAAGTGTTAGGGTGTTCTTCCTGTAGAGCACATGTAGGCCTACTATATGGGGTTTATCTTGACATGGTATGTTATATGATCATAATTTCATAATTAAAGCCCCTGTTTTGAAAGTATACACTCTTGTATAGATACTAAACTACAAGTGAAACAGGGGGGACTGGGGAATGAACATTGATTAAATGGTTAAAACAAAGAATTGTGTGTTCATGTGCATAGTGCTATCATAATAGACACACACTACAATACATTTGATCCCATCACTGCCCTCATTAGCACAATAAACAATTAAAGTTATTTTCATGTCTGTCTTTCTATTTTACAACCCTTTGCTTTTTATCTCCACTTTTTAACTCCTATGCTTTTAAACCTCTGTTATCATATGCTAATTGTTCCGATCTCTTCTGAGTCTAGTGGAGTTCATTAGTAGATTCTAGTTTCATATTTTTGGCCTAAAGTGCATCTTATTTAGCCATCGTGTAGGTTTTAAACATTAAAGAACCAACCTGTGCCTGAATGCTTTCCCCATTGGGCCAGATTCAATTCAGATAGAAAAAGTTATCTCATAGTTTATCACATCAAAATTCATGGATGAGATTCAATTCAAGGAGGAATTTCTCCAAATCCAGTTAAAGTTTTTTCCCATATACTTCAATAGAGTGTTCATGTGATAAAAAAGTGAGATGTTTTTCTGAATTGCATTGAATCCTGTCCATTGGTTTTCAAGTGATAAACCCTTTCTGTCTGAATTGAATCTGGCCCATTTTTACCAAAGGCACAAAGTGTTAGATTCAATTCAGTGGTAAAAAGATTTATCACGTGAAAACTCATGGACGAGATTCAATTCAAGATTAAACAGTTTTATCAGGTGAAAACTCTATTGAGGTCTATGGGAAAAAAACTGTAACTGAATCTGGTGAAAAGTTTTTTCTCCTTGAATTGAATCTTGTTCAGTTTTCACATGATATTTTTCTCACTGAATTGCATCTAGCCCAAAGTTGAAAAGAAGGGCAATGAAATTGAATGTTGAGTAAGATTTGCCATGCCTTATATGCTATGATATGATGTAGACTGCTAATTTAACCTTTTCATGCTGTACAATGATCTCCACACAACGTTTCTTGGTTCTGCCCCCTTTCATTGTGTGGAGATTTCAATAAAGCATGAAAAAGATTTAGCACATTTGCTGTTGTTTATGCCAGCTGATTTTTACTGATATATAGTGACATCAAATTTTTGAGCAGCAGAGTTTCCAAATTGTGCACCAGGTTACATTTTACACAGAATTTCGAATGTTTATTATGACAATGCTCATTTAACCTGTAGAAAACATCCAAATCTCCTCTTGAACTGAGGCACTAGACCCAAAGGCAAAAAGCAAATAACTCTTTAAATACCATATATAATCCAAGACTGCCCATGGAGAGTGAGCCAGGAACTAGGAACAAGAAGGCAATGACAAGGCTAGGGATTAGGGAACTATAAAAGGGTATTAGAGATTATGGGTGTTGTAGTTTCCTGGATTTCTGTGAGGATAGGTGAAGACATGAGGGTTTAAAAGAGGAAGGAAGTGAAGGCAGTGTTCTCTTTTACCTTGAACAGCTTCTGCCTGCCCTTACCAGCAAAAGGGTGGTAGTGGTATAGGGGGAGGTGTCACAGTGGGAGGGGCTCCACTAAGGGGGAGCCATGATAGTGGTATCAAGTGATGGAATGTACCTGTTGAAAGGGGTGTGAGTCATGGAGGAAAGCTGCACCTAGGAGGGACAACAGACAGGACCCTGTCTCTTGGGTATAATTGTTTGCATCCTTCAGTGGCTATCGAATGTTACGAAAGTTAATGGTTAAATATAATATAAACGCAATTGTTTACATTGCCCAACACTTAACTGTTGTGTATTATTGTTGGTCATTAATTGTGTGCTTTAATACACAAGCTGCTGCCTTTTCACCCAAGATATCCGATATCCCATGTGATTTGGTTTTTTATTTTAAGGAAGGGAGAAGAGCTTTGTGTTGTTGGGTGGGGCCCTTCAGATTGACACTGTCCCTGTCATGTGACTACACAAAAATTTCAATAGAAATGATGTCAAAATAATATGCTCCATCTATAATTACAGTATGCTAACACTATGGAGAAGACTGAATAATAATAAATATAAATAATAATTTTAACAGGGGAGTCCTGTTTGATTACCGGTATTTCAGATTTTATTATAGTTATTACCACTTATGGATGGGCTGGGGCATCCCGGGGATCTACCAGGGCTGTGACTTCAAGGGTCCTCCTTGCAAACTCATGTCTGCCTACTCCCATGCATACCCTGCATACCTGTTATCACTCACCTCTTTAAATTTGCGACTGTGATTAAAATGTATTTGATCCTAAATTCTGTTATTTTTCTACCTGAGTTCAGTGTCAATGCTAAATCATGCCACTTAATCAATATCCCTGAAAAAGGATGCACATTGTGTCAATAATAAAGCCATGCTCATTCATGGTGGACTGTATTGATTGAAATCGTTTTCCGCATTACTATTAATCAGTATGGAAAACAGAAAATGATTTAAAACCAGAAACTGCTTACTATTTTAATGGTCATTACCATTTATAAAATAAATTACTGTAAAAGCTACAGCAAATTTGTCCCTAATCTTACATTTCTTTCTGAATCCTGGTTTAGAAACACAGTGAATATATGCATAGCAGCGCATTCTGTGATTTTTGGAATGCATAGCTTTAAAGGTTTAGCTTTGAATTCTCCAACTTAAAAAAGAATATGGAAATACTGCTGTAGCGTAGCATTAAGTATATTTATAAGAAAATATATTTTGAATAATTTATTTTCAAATACATCAACTGACCTTCTAATGAGTATGTCAATGAAATGAATTAAACTGCAGCTTTGCATTTAAATGGCCTTTTTTATATGAAACACAAATTATACTATTATAGATCATTTCCTGATTGCAGTAAACAGAATGGGAATTATCTTTAAATGTGGAAAACGATGAGCTTTGTGCTGCCCAATAATACAGGTTGTTTCCTTAATGCAGCATGCAGAATTTCAAGCTGACATCAAAGTAAAAAATTCAGCTGAAATGACAGTAGCAGCTGCAGCATCTGCCTCCAAATTAGGCTGTGTTTCAAAGTCTGGACTCAGCTGCTTAGCAGTATAAAGGCCCAGGAGGAAGGCTGCACAAGAAAAGAGTTAGGTTTCTAACCTAGCACATCAAAGTAACACATGCTAGGAAGAGCAATAAATGCATATGGCACACAGTCACTTGCTGTCTAATTACATTGCACTCATAAAACTAAGGAAACCTTCAGCTGATTTCTAGTTTGAAAACAATCACAAACACATTTCTCTGTAAAAGGCTTTTTTAAAATGATGGCACATTGCAAGATGGGGTTTGAAAAAACGCAGCCTTAAATTGCATGTGATGAGGAGAAGGATTGTGCTTGCTCTAACTAAAGAAATCTGTCTAAAAGCGAACAGAAACCAGAGAGAGAGAATGCCAGATTTTAGGCACATGAATTGTTTTATGGAAAAAAAAAGGAAAACTGCCAGGACACTGTATAATATTGCTATCCTTAGAGATAATCCAAAATGGTAACACATATTTTGAGCAAATTTTAAGGATTCTCAAAGGATCATTAGGACTTTTTGTGGAATCTAGCTGTCTTCCTGCACAATATACTCTCTGTGACTATGACTGAATTCAAACACTGAAATTCACTAAGCGGCGAAAATTCGCTAGCGTTGCCTTCGCTCACCCTAGAAAGATAAAACACGCCAACATTTTTTCCCATTATCTATTGTATTGAACTTCACCAGGTCTGACCTGGCGAAGTAACGTCTAGCGTAAGTGGTAATGTTCAGGAAAATTTTCATCTTAGTGAATTTGCATAATTACCTTCGTCAGTGCGCAACTTCGCCTGGCATAAGGGTGGGAAGTTGCGCTAGTCTATCAACTTCGCTAGCGAAAATTCGCCAGAGTCGGCGTTAGTAAATTTGCGAAGTTACAAATTGACGTAACACTGGCGAATTAGCGCTAGTGTTAGACGCTTCGCGCTTTAGTGAATTTCCCCCAAAGAATCTCATTTATAATATTATTAGTTTACATGCGCTTTGCCTTAATGATATCAGCAATGTAATTTGTTCTCATCATTTTTATGTCAGACATCCAAATCTAGAGCTGGTTTAACCAACAATGCTTTGGCAGGCCATCATGTCAGCTGAATTGAATTCACTTTGCTCATCTTAATTTGTATATGTCCATTAATTAAGGGTGGGTTGGTGAACAAATATTAAAAATGTTTCTAAAGTAACGATACAGTACACTCTATTCATCTATCTACCATTTATCTATAAATTGGGCAAATTCAGTAAAGGGCAAATTTTTGTCTCGGAAGGCTTTGCTACACTTCACGCCACTTTGTCAGATGTTAATTCACAGCGCATACGCCAATTCATCAAAATGCAAAGTTATGTCTCAGCAGCTGATTGCAAAAGTTTCTCTAGCATAAATTGTCAGTGTGAACATTTCATAGCATTAATTTCTGCCTAGCAAAACTTTGTTAACACACTTACGATTCGGTCAATATGAATAGGGTCGGTTGTATATATTTCTTTATTAGAGATGTTGGTGCAAATGCTTGAAGTGCCCACTTGTTATTTAAAATGTCCAAGGAAGCAAAATAAAGAAAAAAGAAATCCTCTCATGTCCAAGACATGAGCCCACCCTAAAACAAATGTGGCATGCCTCTCAAATGGTTCAAAATAATATATTTAAACAAATATATTTAACAGTTACAACTTTTAAACACAATCCCACATTAAAATATGAAAAAACTCCAGCCTATTTTATAATTTTTATGAATTTTTGGCATACAGGATATGATGTCACTGACATAAAATTGAGGAGGATGTTGTTTCATCTTATGAGTTTGCCAGGCATAACTTACATAGTTACATATTTAAATGAAGGAAGTTCTACCAAAGGGAATCCTACATCAGACTTGTGTGAACTGTCTTGGCATATTTTTTGGAAAAAACCCTCAAAAATTACTGAAATCAAAGGAAGCAAACCACATACTACCCATAATTTTCAATGAGTTTGCCAAGCCTCCGCTAAGTCTTTAAAGCTTGAATTGAAATGTTTTTACATTTTAATTTGAATTAACTATTGGTAATGCCACCCAGAAAATATGTGTAGAACAATGATACACAAAGGAACTGTCAGTCACCTTAGGTCTCACATCAATAAGGGCCATCTTATGTACATTGGGCAAATTTGTTCCAGTGCAGTAGCACCTGGCAACCAATCAGAGATTGCTTTTTTGTTTCTGTAGAAGGTTCTGTAGTCGATTGATTAAAGTTAACTTTCAGTTGGTTTCTATTGCCAAATGAGGTCCATTAATGACCTAATTATTTGAAGCTAGAAATGATGAATTATATAAAAATTTTAAAGTGGGTGGCCAATTGCCAAATGTGTTAGTATATAGCAGAATGGTTTAAGGAAAATATAGTGATTTATGGATATAAACATTCCCAACATTTTTCTGGATAACCAAATATGTGCGCATGAAAAACCAACGTCTGTAATTAAATACTTCTGCACAGTTTCTTAAAGTTCTAAATGAGACATAAAATGTATTTGAACAATTTAGCAAAGAAAGGTTCACCTCTGAAGTCTGGAGTCTGGCAGGCAGTGGTGTGAATTGATTGTTTATTTAGGTGGAAAACATTTAATTTGGTGCAAAGTTTTAAAAGAAACCTTTGCACCAGTGAATACACATGTGGGATCTGAAGAGGATCCAGAGCCTTAATTACAGTAGGTGGCATTTAACACTTGAGCTAAACTGGTTTCTAACAAGCGACTAATCTGTCAGTTGTCACATCAAGGCTGCGCATGTTAACCCTTTAGCTACCAGACATAGAATAACTTGCTTTTCAGGACAGTGGTGAACTAAGATACAAGAAAGAAACAGTTATTTATGTTTTGTATTCATTTATTCTAAAAGGATTTCAGGCTTTTGATTCATATTGATCACTAAGTCAGTAAAACAAATTCTTTAAGGAAAGGTCCCCATGGGAGACTAGAATTAGACTTATAGAAGTTATAATAATAATACTATAGAGCACAATAATATAGCACTATGGAAGGGGCATCCCATCAATTACTCAAATCATTCTGCAATATAGGTATGTGATCTGTTATCCAGAAACCCGTTATCCAGAAAGTTCTGAATTACGGAAAGGCCAACTCCCATAGACTCCATTATGATCAAATAATCAAAATTTTTAAAAATGGTTTAATATTTCTCTGTAATAATATAACAGTATATAATTTGTACTTGATCCAATCTATGATACAATTAATCATTATTGGAAGCAGAATCAGCTTATTGGTTTTATTTAATGTTTACATGATTATTATGGAAAGACTCGTTATCCAGAAAACTCCAGGTCCTGATCATTCTGGCTAAAAGGTCTCATACTTGTACTACATTTGACGCTCTTTCAGCCAGTGTCTGGAGCCATCTTCAGTTCCAACATGGTGGCCATGGCCATGCTGTGATGTCAGCATGCTGTGACATAGCATGATGTCACCCCTTTGCAGAATGGCAAGCAAATTCAAAATTAACCGACACCAGAGACCCGGGCTCAATGCCCAAAAATACATTCTTCCTCAGTGAGTTCCTGGATATGCTATATTTACTGTATTGACTGATCATTAGTTCAATAACCTTTTACCTGTTACTTACTACACTGATAGCTTCCTGACAATTTGTCTAGATTATGACTTTAAGGGGTAGATTCATCAAAGTTTAAGAAAATTTAAAATTTTAAATAACATCACAATCCCACCCCTTGGGTGCACCATATCCTTAACCAGGCTTCAATTAGTCCATCCCCTTGTTGCATATTCCATGTGATGAAATCTTCCTATATGTAACAAGCCCACACTACCAAACAGTGAGTAACCTTATGAAAAAGTTCATAAATACAGTCCATCCTGTGGGAATAAATACAATAAATACTTAGGAAACTGCACAGAGCCTATCAAAAGTAAAAATATATAAAAACATATGGGCACTGCAAATCAATGCCTGCCCTAAAGGAGGAGTACCCTCACATGTCGCTCACTACTGTTTAAATTGATAACTTCTCTACACTTACTTTTGCAGTGTTGTCTTTTTATTTCTGTGACCTGCATAAAACAAGGATACATTAGCAACACATTACAAAAAGCATTTGTAACTAAGTTTATCATCTATCTATCATTAAACCCTCTTGGTTTCATTGTATCTAACTGCCTTATCCATTTGTTTTCTTTTTGGAGTAGCAACTTTACTCTATCTCCCCCTCTAGAGGGTGCCTCAACTTTATCCAGAACTCTCCATCTTAATTGTGATCTGTTTCAAATTTTCTTAAACTTGGAATCTATCACATTTGTATGGTGTGTGTTGAATCTTCGTAGATTCATCAAAGAGTGAAGTTCCGCCACTAGAGGGAAATTCCACAGCTCTCAACTTCACTCTTAACTTCACTCTTTGATGAATCTACCCCTAAGACTCTTAACCCCTTGTGTACTTCGACTTGGACTGTTACTGCTTGATCACATTGCTGCTTCTTCCTTGGTCCCAGCTACAACATTCTAAAACTGGGCCCTTCCAGAGCAATGAAAGGGCCAAACAAAGCTTATGCAAAGAAATGTAATCTGCCCTGAGTCCTACAAAACTAGCTCCCTACCATGGGCAATACTCTAGCCCTATATTGTCCCATCTCAGTGGAGTGCAGGACTGCTTATTCTTGCTGACCTTTTCTTTCTCACACTTCAGTGTTCTATAAAAGTTGTTGTACTATCAATTATTACAATGTTCTCCCCCCCAAATATTGGGGTTATTTCTTCATTACTGAGGCCTTTCAGGTTCCCATTGAGGCCTATAGTGAGCCCAAAGGTGGACAGAATGGCTACTGCTACCTTTTTACACTAAAGATTGCATGTAGAGCAGTTGGTATAGCACAGTAGTATTGCATTGTATTTTGTTTTACCTTTCTCTTTCTTTTTAGAAAAAAATGTTTATTTCATGTTTATTGTCCAAGATAGTTTTATAAAGTGGGACTGTGGTAATAGTGGGCACATGCACAAGTGGCCTATTAGCGCATTAAAGAAACCACTCATAAATCCATTGTTTATATCATGGTAAAATTAATGGGAGATTGGCCATAATCAGAAGGCAAGCTAACCTAAGAAAAAGCAAAACCATAGTTTTACTCCCAGGTGGCTATGTTGTCCATCACTGCCCTATCTAAGATAATTATCTCCGGCTTACACTGCAGTGCTGAAGGCAAGCATTATAGATAATTGCATCAGTATCAACTGACACCTGTACATCTAGCAATAGCAAAACTGTGCAAAAGTCTCTAATTTGGCCCAAGCAATAGGCTTTTGCATGAAAACATGCTGTAAGTAGTATATTTTGAGATAATACATACATTTTGATCTAAAATAATTATTATTTTATTATAATTTTATTATTATTATTAATAATATTACTAACATGTCTTTTTAGAGCACCAACATTTTGTGCAGCACTATCAAATAAATGTGGTTATACAAGGAAATCACATGAATTACATACATAGAACATACAGAGTTCCATGCATAACAACCAGTACAGGTACAAAGGAAGGCCCTGTGCAAAACAGATTACAATCTAAAGGGGAAGAGAATTAAACTCAAGGTGTGGGAGTGGGCATTATAAATTAGTTGACCATAAGTAAACAATCTAGTGCTCGGTAAAAGATCATAAGTTCTGTGGTCAAGCATCATCCCTGCCACAAACCTGACTGGGAATATGAGTGGTGGTGGTGGAATGCATCGGCGGGGGGGGGGTCACCAGACTGCAAATGTGTTCTGTAACTTGTGAGAACACAAAGTCCCCAGCCATACAGTGAAATATAACCATGTTGAGGGATAGCCAGAAGTGAAGAAAAGGGATAGGAAACTGGCCCATACCAGTCAGAATATTGCTCTTCATATGTGTTTAAAATAATTTGTAATTCTTTGTTAAATGGATTAGTTCTTAAAAAGTGGATCCATATTGTTTTCCATTCTTAATAGCACACGGGCTCATTTACAAAGGGTGGGTTTTCCAGACTACTTTGATCATTTGTGGGTGCAACTCTTCGTGTTTCAGAATGGAGCACAAGGACCTGTGTTTTGCAGTACAACACTGTTTGCATTTGATAGAGGGAAGGCTGGGGAAGGCATGTAGGTGCAACAAACTTCTGCCTAAAGAATCATTTATGCAGAATACCAGAAATTATGCAATCCTGACCCAAAGCAATTTCACTTGATTCATCAACCATTTTGATGCATTGCTGCAATTGCACCAGATGCATCTCCTCTTCTTGACAACAATAATAAAGGCTATTTTGAAAGAGAAAAAGAAGTAGTGAACCCCCACACACCCTACACATTCTTACATTGAATGAAGTGCTATTGGTGTTGCAAATTGTAAATAAAAAATCTCTGATCAATCAATCACTGGCAATAAATGTATTAGTGATTCAATAAGTTATAAAGTGCCTGTGCAAATCATAATATGAAATAAATCACTGTTGAGAATAATTAATAATGAGAATAATTAATATAAAAGTGCCCGTGCATTCAGTAGATCTATAAATAAATTGCGCTTATTTCATCCTGCCTGAGTTGATATAAATGAATTAAAACAGCTGGATTAAATAATTGATTAGAGTTCCTATTCAACATACAATTTAAAGAAATTAGTTCAGTTTTGCCTTGAGAAAGCCTTGGCGAAATGCGCTTTGGCAAAACCTACTTGGTTTATCGGATTGAGACTCCAAACCTTTGTTTTTAAGAGTTCTCCTTTTTGTATTGATTTTTAAACCACAACAATCGGATCATAATGCAGGAGATGCAGGTGGTCGGATCGCGGGACCGCATACATGCACAGATGCGCCCGCGATCCGACTAGGTTTTTTAACCTGCCCGATTGATGTCTGTCCGACTTTCGGCCAGATATCGATCGGGGAAGCCCGTCGGATGGCCCCACACACGGACCAATAAGCTGACGACTCAGTCTGTCGGCAGCTTTTATCGGCCCGTGTATGGGGGCCTTTAAATTATGAGGGTAGACAATTAGTACAATTACATTAGAGGACATTATAGACTAGAAGAAAAGGACTTTCATTTGAAGCAGCGTTCTTCACTGTGAGGACAGTGAGGTTGTGGAATGCACTGCTGGGTGATGTTGCGATGGCTGATTCTGTTTAATGCTTTCAAAATCAGCTTGGATGATTTTTTGGACAGACAGAATATCAAAAGCTATTTTGATACTAAACTCTACAGTTAGTATAGTGTGGTGTTTATACAAATGGCCTGCAGGTGGCACTGTGCATACATAGGACTTTCTGTACAACTTGAAAGTGAAAGTAAGACTTACTGCTGTTATGTAATGGCTGCATGAACCTGCTAATAAAGCACTGTTCTACTCTCCTAATCCTCGGCTACCAAACACAACATATAGCTATGTGCATATATGGTTTGTGTGAAAGAGTGTAGGGGTGTGTGTGTGTGTGTATGTATGCTGGGTTTTAATTTGGAGGGCAGCTCCCATAGATTTCTATAGGACCTCTATTTTTTTTTGGTGAAGTTTAGTATTAGAGTTATTTGTGTTTTTTACACTTAATAAATCTCGAAATATTAGAGTTTTAGAGGAAAAATAAAAAATTGTAGACAAAAAATACAATATTTGAGAAACAGAGTGCAAGTGCACTGTCATTATAGCTAATACAGGTATGGGACCTGTAATCCAGAATGCTAGGGACATGGGTTCTTCTGGATAATAGATCTTTCTGTAATTTTTATCTTCATAATTTGTCTACTAGAAAATCATTAAAACATTAAATAAACCCAACAGACAGGTTTTGCCTCCAATAAGGATGAATTATATCTTGGTTTGGATCAAGTACAGGTACAGTTTTATTATTGCAGTGAAAAAGGAAAACATTTTTAAACATTTTAATTATTTTGATAAAATTAAGTCTATAGGAATCAGCCTTTCTGTATTTCAGATCTTTCTGGCTATTTGCATTACCATTTCTTTTAAAGTAGTGAGAGTTTTTGCAAACTCGTAAAAGTCTAGTAAACCTGCTGTCCATGTAAAACACTTGAACATGTTTTGGTGTGCAACAGTAATGCATTATAACTTTACAAGGAACATTCTTATTTTGGCAACAACAAATTAATCACCAAGTCAGTAAGCATGTACTATGCGCAATTCAAATTTTGCAATGTGAGTAGTGACTAATGAAGAATATTACACTGTGACGTTATCTAAGTAAACATTTCAATTATTACTTTTATCATATTTTCCTTTAGCTTTTTCCAGATCACTGGGCCATTAGTATAGTCTGGTAACAACTATCATCTTGTTATAGCCACATCAAAGCCCTACAAATATTATAGTTACAAGTATTTCCACGGATAGTGGATTCTATTTACAAGTCTTTTCAAGGATATTTGACTGACTGTCAAAAATGGCTAACAAAACAGAGATACGTAATGTCATAAATATTTTCCTCATTACACAAATACCTAATGAAACAGTGACATTGAATTGTATGTTGTAAACATCCATTTCCTTGTATTGTTCACAGGACAGCTGACTAAAATGATTGCCTCTTTACAAAGTTTGTTGGATTGAAGCCATTCAGAGATGCTAAAAATATTTGCAGAAAAATGAAACATTTTATTTTTAAGTGGAAATAATAGCAGAATGTGACTGTGGAAGAAAACATATGCACATGTTTTTATTCTTCCTCTAAATAAAGTACTTGACCTACTTTTAAGAGGTTAGAATGCAGTGTGTAAAGTTTAGAAAAATCTAAGTTTGATAAATCAACTTCGGTCTGGCATTGCCTCAGCATGAATGCAGACTTGACTGGCGACTTCAGTCTCTGCTGACACAATGTCTCTTCATGTGAGTGATGCCCCTTCACACAAACATTTCTTTGCTTTAGAAATCTACAGGGGGTGAAGGAGACTAACTTTTTAAAGAGGTTACTAAATTCAGTAGCCAAGTAATAATCCTGAGCAGATGTAAGGAACATGGAAAGTGGGCAAGCTCTTAAAGAAAAATGTCAAGAGCTAAAACTACACGATAACAGCTACTGAGGGGGAAACAGGTAACATCAATTTCATTCTGAGAAAAAAAAATCACCACAATTCGTTCATAAAAAAATATTTAATTCTTTGAACAAAATGCTTTCGGCTTTTTATTTACTACAGACGAATTATCCTACTTTTGATTTGCTTAATTATCTACTTCTAAAAGAGAACTTGTAATACCTCTGATGTATAACAAAGTACAGGCATGAGATCCATTATCTGCAAACCCAATTTCCAGAAAGCTTCAAATTATAGGACTGCCATCTCTCATATTAATCAAATAGTTAAAAATTCCAAAAATCATTATTACAGGCAAAACAATTCTATTGGGGTTATTTAATGTTTAAATTATTTTTTAGTAGATTTAAGGTATCTGTAATGGAAATGGTGACTATTTTAAATCAATGCATTAGTTGAACCTGGTAATATATTCATAATTTAAATCATCCTAAAATTATTGAAACTTAGAATATTAGATTTTGCCAATAAAGTTAAGAGCTGCTAATTCCCCATATTTGCTCCTTATTAGTCTATCTGCATGTCTGTCTATGTATCTGCATATGGATCTTATATGGGTAATTGGGACTCTATAATAGGTTACCACTATTTCAACCATTTATTTTTTATATTTATAGTTTTTACTTAATATAAAACTATACCCCCAAAATGAATAGTTAGGCAACAGTTTATATCAAATTAAGTGGCATGTTAAAGAATCTTACCAAACTATAATATATATTTAAGTAAATATTGGCTTTTTACATCTCTTGCCTTGAACCACCATTTTGTGATGGTCTGTGTGCTGCCTCAGAGGTCACCTGACCAAAAATACTGCAGCTCTAACTGTAAAAGTAAGAAGTGTGGACTCAAAACACAGAACTCATCTGTTAATTGGTTCATGTGACCTAACATGTACTGTATGGTTTGTTTGTGCACTGTGAATCCTAGTATCCCAAGGGGCGGCCCTTATTTTTAAAAAATGACAAATAATACTAAAAAAGTTATTTAAAAAAAAAAATGGTTTATTTACACAAAGCAGGATTTTTCATATGAGCTGTTGTACTCAATGTATTTTTATAGAGATCTACAATGTTCGGGGGCATAGTTTTCCTTTAAATAGACAACAAGAGGCCAATTTATCAATTTTAAAATTAAAGTTTGTCAGTACTTGAAAAAAATGTAATTGAACTTGACTTATTTAGTTTGTTTGCCATTAAAAATCTTAAAATCTCATTGTCCCATTCCTTTTTATACATTTGACTGTTAAAACCACCTGTAGTAATCAATCAGCAGGTACAGTAGCATTTACTGGCCATCTGTTTAGAAGTAGGAAAATCTTATTTGTTAAGGCTGCACATGGGCAAAAGTCAGATTAAATAATAGAAAATAATTTTGGGGATTTGGGGATTTTCACATATCACTTCTTTCCATGCATTTCAAGCCATTTGAGCCAGGAGTCATATTGCTTTTTGAGTTTTTCAATAATAAATGAAAGCATGACATGAAGCAATTTAAAGTCACGCCCTTTTGTTTTTCAATCACTCTTCTGTTCAGCCTCTTCTACAGTATATATCAATAGAACACTGGGTCAACTTCTGCTATGTATGGAGAGAGAAAGAGTGCAGTTCAAGTATGGGAAGTGTCATCCAGAATGCTCGGACCGGGGGGTTTCTAGATCTTTCCATAATTTGAATCTTCATACTTGAAGTCTACTAGAAAATCATGTAAACCCAATAGGCTGATTTGCTTCCAAGAAGGATTCCTTATATCTTAGTTGGGATCAAGTACAAGCTACTGTTTTATTATTACAGAAAAAAAGGAAATCTTTTTCAAAAGTTTAGATTATTTGGATAAAATAGAGTCTATGGGAGACTTTTCTTAATTCAGAACTTTTTGGATAACGGTTCTCCAGATCCCGTACATGTACCTGTATCAGTGGGTTATTTCGACCTCTTTGTTCGTCTTAGAAAATTTGCCCCTAGACAGTTACCCATGGCAACAGATTAATAATTGTCATTTTCAAACAGCTGCAGGTTTAATAATGAAATCAAACATTTGATTGGTTGCCATGGGTAACTGCCCAGGTGCAGACTTGTCCAGTGTTGATAAATTAGCCTCAACCTTTATTGTGGTGTTCATAATAGTTTCACTGGAAACTATAACATGATTTTTTTTAAATATCTCACTAGATAAGAAAGCTGGAATTGTAACAATGAATTGTCCCTTTAAATAGACTCTCAGACTGGATTTATTTTAAGTGAAGGTTTTCTGGGAGATTGAAATCATATCACTGGTTGATGTGACTTTACTAATGGAATTAGGAAAATATTCATTCAGTAAAATACAGGGCTCTAGCAAACTTGGAATACATGTCAGTAAATAGCAGATAGTAATGTAATAGTTACTCGTCTCCTTTCATTCAAAATGCTTTATTAAAGAGTAGGGGCACAATGTGTTGGTACTCTATATATAGGGAAATTTAACTATATTTTCAAAGATGAATACTTAGTTACTTAGCTCATTATTTTCAGGCATATTTTTCCAATTTAAACCACTACAATATACTAGAAGAACATCTCATTCTATATCTACTTCTATTTCTTGGAGGCTACAGGAAAATGTTTGCTTCTGGGAGTCATTTTCACTAAACCATTAGGACTCAGGAATGCTCACCTTCCATACTCTGGAGATCCATCACTTTTACTGAAGTGCCTTTATAAATATTTAAACATGTGTTTTGCTAATATGATTGCTGCCTTGACCCTCAAATGGTCATACTCCAGCAGAACACAGTTTACACTCCAGACCCTTATATTAAGAGATGGGGTCTCACTTATACTGCTCTGCCAGTGTGGGTTTTATTCAGAAGCCACCTGTGGTTTTAGGGCAGTTAAAGGACCAGTAACATCAAAAAATGAAATTTTTTTAAAGTAATAAAAATATAACACAGTGTTGCCCTGCAGTGTTTGCTTCAGAAGCACTACTATTGTTTATATAAATAAGCTGCTGTGTAGACATGGGGGCATCTAGTCAAAGGAGAAAAGGCTCAGGTTACACAGCAGATAAGCTCTGTAGAACATAATGTTATCTGTTATCCATTATCTATCCTGTGCCATGTAGCCATTTTTCAATTTCCGCCATTGCTACTCAGCAGCTTGTAGTAGTGGTTCTGAAGCAAACAGATCAGTTTTAACAGCGCAGGGCAACACTACAGGATATATTCTTTACTTTAAAACACTTTTTTTTGGTTTTGGTTTTGGTTTACTGTTACTTTAATATCTTTGACTAAAATGTATTCATAGCAATATTGTCTAAGGTGTTCCTCTTTAGTTCTTACATGACAAACCCTCACATGGACTTCTTCGTCCTTGTTCTTAATCTTGAGTCTCTAGTCCAGGGGTGAAAAAAGGGATCTACCAGTAGACCATTAGCTGGTGATCAGTAGATCTCAAGACACTGTCAACAAACAGCTTGTCTATATCAGCTTTCTATTTCATGTTTGTCATTCAGATATGCATTATGTTAAGGTATGTTCATTTTTTTGTCAAATATAGCAATATACATTCTCTCATCAATATTTTCCATGGAACAGAATGCTATTAATGCTTTTATGGATGTTGATCATAATGGGAAATCATGAATAAAAGTAGACCTTGCATAAGTAAAGTATGGGCACTCCTGCTCTAGTCTTATGGTTTCAAATGTAGTATTAAACTGGCTAAAAAACGTTAATTTACTATAGCTGATATCACCTATTTAACCCTGACTAACCTGTGCTCCAGGCGCATTTTATCTTGCGATAGATATTCCTTGATACTCTAGACAGTAGCTACTCACCTATTTCATGAGTCTTTACAAAGCTTCTGAACATACCTTGAAGTGAAACCGAATGTATTGGTTAATGGATTTTTTTCTTTGTTTTTTTTTTCTCACAACATGTAGTGCAGTTAATTGGAGATTTTCTTGTTTTGTTCTCAGTTTAAATACATTATATTTGTTGAGCATTTTTTCTCACTCCAAATGCATTGAAGTTCATGGACATTTGTTTAACGTCCCTCTTTCCAGGTAGTAGTTAAGTGATAGCACAGACAGTTGTCCCTTCACTCTTTTTAAATTTCTCATCAATGTTTTTTAGCATTGTTAAAGCTTTATGATTATCTCCACTGCAGCAAGTCTGTTTCCCTCAAAACATTTTTAATCAGTTCATATAGTTTATTCAAGTCTGGTGGGGGCTGGAGGGATGAGCAGGAAAAATAATGTAAAAGAAAGTATTAAATAATTACAATGTTCATGTACCCAAAAGTAGAAAAAGTTTATTTCACTATTTAAGATTTAGATATAAAATATTTAGCTTTATTATTTATATTTAATTTGCATATATGATACTAACATATATGACAGTAGCAGTGTGATATTTCCAAATGTTGACATGCTAACCTGACAAATGATCTTTTCTACAAATGGTAATGTCTCTGTGAAAGCAGCCTTAATGTTAATGATACATAGATCCATACTTATGACCTTAAATATTCCTCACTGTAGTAGAGAGTTAGAAGTTCCATAAAGAAGGTGGACTTCCTCAAAACTAGTATAGCCTACCCTATACTCACGAATGAATGCAGAGCCTCTGCCTCATAGAACTGAGCTATTTTTACACAACAAAGAGAAACTTCATGTTGTTGTGAGCACTAGAGTAAGAGTGGAGGAATTCCAGTGTGTGAAGGGTAATGTGTACTTATTCCAGTGAATTCTCTACTTAATAGACACACCAATCAATCAGAGAAACTGTCAGAAGAGACATTATAAATTATCCTCTATATTAGCACAATAGTGTCTAAAACTTATCAAGCAGTCAACCCCCCCTGCCTGTAGAAAAATTCTGAGAGCCTTGTTTTGATAGCTGCTTTCTTGCTTTGTTTTTGATGTACAGTGTGGTAAACTAGAATATGGAGACATTTACAGACAGTAATAACCATCTGCATGTTGTAAGCAACAGTATTCTGTATTTAAATCAAGTTGTGTGTGTTTGTATGTATACATGTATTGGTACAGTTCTCATATTGAAGCTCACTTTCCACAGGAAGGCTGTACCTTGGAAAGGAATTTAAATGTAGTGAAAATGTTAGGAGGGTCTTTCTGAGCAGGGCACAGAACATGCAGGTAACCTGTCTCTGTTAGGAACTCCCAGAAGGTATGGGAGTGCTACCTGTCTCTGCAAGGAGCAGATGGACACCTGGCCAGGTGACTGAGAGTCAAAAGTGATGGTATATACATATATAAGAGATGGTATATACATAGATTATAGACCTGTGCAGGCACACCCTGGCCTTCCAATAAATCAATTCCTGGTGCACAATTCCTGGTGCACAACCTTCTATGTTTATTGCAGCAGTGGTGAGAAGCCCAGAATATTCCTAAGTGTGGAAGCCACCCTGAATGGTGAGAACCAAGTGTGGGGAAAAGTATTGAACAACTAAATAGCAAAAACATACTGCACTCACCAGGCTCATTTAAAGTAACTGATTTTAATAGACAAGCAAAAGAAATTCTAATATATAGATATACAGTATATATATATATATATATATATATATATATATACAAAACCCTAATGTGTCTGCAACACTCCACCTTGTCTCATCTCTGATGTGTCAAATGTTCGCCATGGGTGAACCACATACAAAACAAAGTCACAAAGGAGTGCTGGTGACTTTTGTTTTGTGTATATGTGTATGTATACAAGTAACAAGTGCTATTTGTGTTTAAGCCAAAAAAAATAAGGAAATGTTGCAAAAGTAAGGAAGGGCACTAACCAAATTCTCAATCAGTCCAAGTAGAAATATAAGCAAAAATGAGGGAAGAATCTTTAAGTTCAACCCAGTTTGAGGGTGCAGATGTATAGCCAAAAATCACACAAAGGTAATTAAGAGCGCAGAAGCATTTATTAGAACATAAGAGACAGAAGAGCCTAACACATTTTGTGCCTACTGGAGCACTTACTCATTGGCCTCTTCTCTTCTAATAAATGCTTCTGCACTTTTGATCTCTTTTGTTTGATTTTTGAGAAAACACACACTGTTTTGTTTTTGTCTGATATTTGTGTTTTCTCTTGCCTTTAGGTAAAATGGTATACGGTGCTTTGCATTGCAGTCAAAATGGGGTAGAAGAGCTTATCTAAACAGTACATGCTTTTCCTTAACTAAAATGTGTTCATTTATCAATTATAGCTATTAGAATATTAAGAATTTGGTTAATAAGAAGTATACACTTGACATTTTTATGGATAATAATAGATTCTAAATGCATAGAAGGTTAATAACCATTTTAGACACGAGCAAGGAATCATGTGTATTTTATGATAGCATGTACATGAAAATTATTAATTTAGAAACTACAATAGAAACATTACAAATTAAATAAAACAGTTCAATAGACAGTGAGAAAAGACACAAGGGGGGATTAGAAAATATAGGTACCCCGTGAATGGGGCCAGTTAGTGACAGGATTTAGATCTGTAATAATACTCTCTAGGAGAGTAAGATAGTAAGTGAACCAGGGTATCCAAAATCCCTCCACCCCTTATTGTCCAAAATGGAATCAACAGAATGTATATAACTGTAAGAACCTTACCAGCTGGCGTTCTCAGCGCCGGACTCCTTGG
>CM044439.1:132654116-132675677 GCA_024363595.1 Xenopus borealis
GGTTTTTGAAACCACAACTAAACTGACTTTCTCTAAAACCACAAATGTCATGAGGGAAAATAACACTGAACTATCAGAAAAAATAGGAAACCTCTAAAAATTCTAGTTCAATTCCTAGGAAAAAAAACCCTGAAATCTTCGAAAGTCAAAATTGACTAAAAATTGACCAGTAGGATCAGTGCAGCACCCATTGGGGGTCATTTATAAAGTTATTTATACATTTGCCCATGTTTTTTCCTGAACCATAAAATAATGCACTGCTGTGACCATCTTTCTATTTTTTGTGAATTCACATTGTACACAAATTTTTGCAAATAACTCGCAAATGAGACGGTTGTTTGTGTGAGTGCATCCACTGTGAAAGGTTGTTGTGTGTTAAAATAGCGTTGATTATAATGTAAATTCACAATTTGTGAATGTCGTAACTTAAACGCATGGTGTGCACATAAATATTCACGATTTGCAATTCTTGCCATATTTAAAAAGCTCTTATGGACATTCACAATGCAAAAACAATTTAGCAAATCTGTTTGCACATTAAATACATCACACTTATCCAGCTCTATAAATATAACTATGTGCAGGACAAATATATTCACTGTGCAAAGTTTTTAAATCAGCCCAACTGACTTCTGTAGGACCCTGACAACTTACCAGGCAAAGTTTTGTATTAGTGGTTTTCAATGGTTTTTACACTAAGGGGCAGATTTATCCATGGTCGATTTTCAAGTTCATGGGAGTTATTTAAAAATCTACTGTATCTTTAAAACAAAATGATTAACCTTTGACCTCTCCATAGGTTTCAGAATTCCCATATAACTGATAGATGTTTGGATAATTTGGTTAAAATGATATTATGTTCACATTTATGATAAATTCATGATTCTGGCTTGAACATGAACAGGTGTAGAGACTCCTAAAAAAATACAATTGACTAAATTCTGTTTGGTGGATATTCTTGGTGGCTAAATTTGTAGAACATACTAGTATAAAAAATAAGCCTAATACAAGTATTTAGTGTAGGCAGGCTATAACATTTGACATATAAAGTCATGAATTTAGCTCACTATTTTGTCACCCCATCTTGGTTCACAGCACCAGCATTATCATTAAAAAAATAAATAATTAAGCTTCGGGGTTAAGCTTAATTTCGATGATTTTTTGAGGATCATGTTAAGGATTAAGGTATTGTTTTTTCATATATTCTACAAATTACTCACAAGCATGGGTTATCTGAGTGTAATGTGCTAATTTTATGTAGAATTGAGTCAAATTAGTGTAGGCAGACTCTCTACTGAACAAAAACTGGTATAATTGCATTATAGGTCATTTGTGGTTAGGTTTGAAGTCTTTAAACTGCAGATTAAGGTTACAACTTAGAAATCGTTGCACACCTTACTTTATGTCACATCAAGGCTTTATTTATGTTTTTTTTCTGGCATGGTAAGTATTGCATGCAAAAATGTTTTTTTTTTCTATTGCAAATTTTATGGGTTTTAGAGGAAGACAGGATATTATTGAACTCACAAATAATGACAAAGACTGCAATGGGGTATAAAAAAAATCATTTACATTTTCAGCAAGCAGATGTACTTTCTTAGAAACATGTAATGTAATAGAATTAGGCAGTTTAACCAGCAGGGTAGATTGGACCATTTCAGCTTTCAGACATCAATAATGACACAGTAACACCCCTGAATAAAGAGACGTGTGGATTTTAGAACAATATAGATCTCTTTTTTTTAGATTTGTTTTAAGTTTTGCAAAGATAGGAAGGATGCAAATAAATTTCAGCACTCTGTAGATATGTCCACAGTTGATTTGTTATATGACTAGAAATGTGATTTTTCAATATAGTTGAAAACATGAAATGTACTTGAGAAATCTTTTGATTATGCCATCAAATTATATTATGGAGAGCTGAATAATTCAAAAACTATAAAGAGATCAGCTGAATGCTGTCTAACCCGATCAAACACAGGTCAATGCCATCTAAGCAGCCTTCTGAAATTTCTTCCTCCGTGACTGCTAAATGCTTAGTAACTGCAGAAAGCCCGGAATTGAGACACAATTACACTGCCATTGTTTAAATAATCAAACTGTGACCTTTCAGGTTAAATCCTATAATTGGAGTGATACTTCAAAGTGCTGCCTACCTTTTCAGTACTGTTTTGTGCATTTACTGTAGATAACAAGGGAACAAGCGAACCATCCACTGCACTTGCTTCAGTGAATGTTGAAACTGATTTTTGTTTCCTAAGCTGTATTAAATCTGGGCTTTGAGTCTATAAAATATTAAATCAAAGCACAGGGTACAACAAATTTACAGTGTTTAGAAAGAGAATTTGGACCAAATACTTTGGAAATGTATGCCTTGAAATCAGAGTTTGAGCATTAAAGCTTTGTATTAAAGCAGCTGGATCTGCTTCACACATATTACCCCATGTGTCAGCGCTGCTACCACCAATATAATGGCTGGCATTGCTGGAATTGAATGGGACTGTGCCTGGAAGGAAACGTTTTAGTCAAATAATTTTTAGAATTAAAATCCTGAGAAAAGCTGATTTGTGTAAAGCTGTACTATAGGAACACATTAAAACTGAAAATGAGATAAATGGATTGATATTGAATATGTTGTATCTGTTTGTCTAGTTTTTTTTTACAAATCAGATGATGCTTCTTAGTTTTATTTTCAAATTTAGAGATAAACTTATGAGACATTATAAAATATTTGCACATTAAATGAATGGCAGCATGTAACAACAATTGACATGTTTAAAGTACTGATTTATACATGTATTTTGATAAAAAGATTTTTTTCAGCAAATCATTTTATAAAAACAGTTACTCATATAAATATGAAATTTTATTTTCAAGAAATTTGATATTGAACAGACTTCTATTAAAAATATTTTGTTACCCAACTCAAGAATTATTGAACCATTGGATAGAATGTATCAAAGCATACAACTTCCAACTGCATGCAGCCCACAGTCAGCCTTGTTGTGTGGCCCTCCACATGAAAGTCTGCCTGCTTTGTTCTGCTTACTATGTGTAAACTTTAAAAGGTATCAGTACTGAAATTAACTGGCCCCTGCATGGTTTAAACCTGAAATCCCCTGTATTGTTCAACATCTAATCACCCCTTGCATTGTTCACACTTGTGACACTTCTATTGTTCACACTCATAAAGCCCTGTACTGTTCACACCAGAGAAACAGACTGAAACTGCCCACATTGTTCACCTGTTCACACCTTATTCAAAATACTAATGGTGCACCAGCACGGTTTCACTGTATGTAGTACATCTTTGAGTGGTCCTGATAGGTTTCTCTGTCTCCTGCTCTGTTCTGCCTTCCCTATGCTCCCTGTGTGTGCCATGTTCTGCCTGCCCTGCCCTATGTTCCATGTGCGTGCCATACTTTGGCCGCTAATTGCCCCCTGTGCCATACTCTGCCTGTCCTATGCTCCATGTGTGTGCCCTATGTTGCCTGCTCTATGCTCCCTTTGTGTGCCATACTCTGTCTGCCCTATACTGCACATGTGTGTGCCATACTTTGCCTGCCCTATGCTTCCTGGGTGTGCCATACCCTTCATGTGTGCCCTGCTCTTCCCATGGAACGTAAGCCTGATGTTTGTTCTGGAGGTATGTTAGCATTAGAATATTATTGTTAGGAGCCCCTAAGGTGTTTAATCATATACTGGGGGTATTGTGTTATCAACAGGGGAGGAGGAGGCATAAGGATTTAAGGGTATGTCTTAATATGATTTAACTTTATTCACATAGAAGTGATGTCCTTGCAGTGAGCACCAACCATTTGTTTTTTTGGTGTGCTATCAATGTGGGCATGGTCTTGTGGTAACATGGGTGTGTCTAAAACAGGGAGTGGCTAACACTGGCTTCCATTATTGGCCCTCTGTCATGTGTACCAGAAAAATTCCGGCCCTTAGTACCAAAGAAGTTGGACCATCTCAGATTATTAAATCTATTACATGAACCCCCCCACCAGTTCACCCCTGGAGGTCCTGGAGGAGGGCTATAAATTAGTCAAAAATAAAAATGAAG
The DNA here is from genome assembly GCA_024363595.1 of Xenopus borealis. Taxonomy (NCBI): domain Eukaryota; kingdom Metazoa; phylum Chordata; class Amphibia; order Anura; family Pipidae; genus Xenopus; species Xenopus borealis. The sequence goes on from CM044439.1 coordinate 132,658,183, forward strand.
TCATAATAAGACTAATAATGTTTCATGAGAGGGTATATTGCAAAAACAGTATAGAATACCTACCAGATATAAATAGGTGATTTCCAGTTTACCCAAATAGGAAGCAACTGCTTTGGGTTGTCCCAGAGAGGACCTCATCAAAATCACCAAAGTTTCATACTATCAAAAGGCTCATTGTCAAATAAATTTGAAGGATTTGTGGCCTTTAAATACATGGTGTCATGGTATAATATAACGTGCCTCTCTTTTGGGTAAATTCTTGCAAATATTATCCTAAAATACCCCTAAAAGGGCAACTTATATTAAAAAGTGTATGAAGCCTATAGGCTGGGGAGCATGGTTTTAACATCTACCTATTGCAATGTATATTGCATTAGATATGAGGGTGTTGTTTACCGGGTAATGGCCTTCATTGTACATTTGCTCACAATCCATTAATTAATGACTTAATTGCAAATATACTTCATTGTACTATCTCTTCATTAGAACAATTGTTAAATTAAGTAAAATAGCAAGGGAATAATGATCAAGTTAGTAGCTGGTTCAGACATACACTGTCTAGATCCCTTTCACTAACCCTGACCAACATCCCAATGGCAGTTCACTTTGGCTATGCATATACACTAGTGTTGAGCGAAATTCGGCAATTGGCGGAAAAATTAGCGAAACGAGTCACGGCACATTTTTGACTCGTGTTGCGTTGTTTTCGCCGCGCGTTGCGTCACTTTCGTTGTGTTGCGTCAAAAACGGCGCGCAACTCTTTTTTTAGCGAATTTTCACTGGCGTTTCACAAATTTATTCGCATGGGAATTCGCCTCAAATTTGCCCCTGATGAATAAATTCGCCCATCACTAATATATACTGTATGTGCACACATTGCATCAAGATTCTGCTGATCAGCCCATAGACTGATAAGTTTGATATGCATAACTTTGTTGTGTGTGTGTGGCCAATTTAAACAAAGCTACATTTTTGTGCAAGCCTTCAATTTTCATGATAATTTCCCTATTCTTTTCAGGCAACAGGAATGTTTTTCAACTCTCCAGAATGGTGTAGAATAAATTATGTTTTCTAAAATGCTACACTGATGATTTATAAAGTTAGATCTCTGGGTTGATGTCATAATTTCAACATGACCTAGTCCTGTCTTGGAATTTAAGGGTAAATCAATAAACCTTTGTGCTTTTTTGCCCTCCTGTTTGTATGTATATGTTATCTACCCACTTAGGTTGCAAACTCCAGGTGTCAGGGAATCCTTCCTACTGCATGTCTTATCACATGGTACTTCATCTGCATAATTAACTTAGTAATTTAATGTTTGTCCTTCCTCTGTGTACTCAGGGTCTTTTTCTGACCACTTTGGCATTTTACATTCATTTTTTGTGCTTTATCAAATAATTGCATTTTTTACCCCCATGTGTAAAAAAAGGCAATAAGGTTGTCCAGGGGCAGAAACCATAGAAACTAATAAGATGATAGATTTTAAACAGCTGACCAGCTACCTGCTGGTTGCTATGGATCACTATTCCTGGGCAAACTTAGTGCCTTTTAGTACATAAACCCATTAGATAAATAATACCAAGCTTTTGCACAACTGAAAGTACATCAACTGAAGGTTTAAATAACAACTGTAAATGCATATTAAGTGCATATGAAGTAATGTGGCTGAGTTTAATTCAATGCAATTTTTTTGCCTTTAAGAAGACATGGCTTGCTATTGTTTGTATTGTTTAACGCATACATTGTCAAAGATGTCAGCATTGCATTGAATTAATGTGTTGCTGTCTGCCAAATATAAAGACTGATTACTACCCCTGGCAAACATTTCCCTTTACAATATCTGTGTTTTTCTGACATCATAAAATTATATTAGTGAACTATTCCATATCCAAGTATGTTTCTCATGAAATACAGAGAGCGAAAAAAGCAAATCTAAAACATCCTTTATGGGAAGACATATCATTTAGATTTCTCACGCCAATGTCTGTCATTAGTGCAAAGGTTTCTGTTATCAACAGCATCATCTCTGTTCTCATCTGCAAACCGTCTAAATGCAAGGAACGTGCACAAACTGAATATAAAAGATGGAAAACAAGCGTAGTCTATGAATTGTGAATATACCCATACATTACAAAAGATCGCTATTCCTCATTAATTTTACTGAAGCCTCCAGATGGGAAACAAAATATTAATTTTGTTCAGCCTTAGGCATTGTCAACTGTTAAGGTACACACTAAATCACAGATCTTACTCGCATTAATATCAGATTGCTGATGTAAAAAAAAAAAAGTTGAGGCCCATGGGTATAAGGTTTAGTTTGTCATAAGTGTTATTAATTATTTCTATACAATGATTAATTTGTCAAAATGGCAAACATAATGGAAAGTCGAATGAGAGCCGGCAGTATTCCTGAGCAAGCTATCCTACCTTAAAGTGGTGGTAATACCAATGGAATTATGCAAATGAATTGACTCTTTCAATGTTGCATAAACTGCGGCTCACAGAAATAGTGCATGGTACATTAGGCTGTTCATCCAGCAAAAAGGGGAAAAAAAGTTGCATTTGGAAGGCTGAAATCTTTATGAAAGAGACATTCTGGTTGAGGGTGCTTGAAACTACAATTTATTTTTCAATAAGGCAATAGACATTCAACCATTTCACAGCGGTCTCTTCCCTTTTTTTATTACAAGATTTTAAAACAACTCTGAAAATAATACAAATACCACTTTATTTTATCTTTAACAGAGAAATAAGCAACATGGGAGATTGATGGCACTGAGTGGTTTAAAAGCAAGCACTGTTTCGTTTTTTCTTTTTAATACTATTTTCTTTTTTAATAGGAGTTTTAATGGTATAATCCAATTAAGATGCTTGGAATACCATGATACACTACATTGAAATCTAAAAGATGAACTTAATTATGTAAATTAAATTTACTGTTTATCTGTTAAACATTAAAACAAATGGCACAGCAAAGAAATAACACATTTAGAATCATTTGTGTCCAAAAGTGAACTATAAAAATGCATAATGCAAAATTTATCTCCGGAGAAGTGACAGAGACTACAGCCCGAATGTACATTTGGAAGGTCAAGAGTGTTTAAACAATCACATTTTAATGTAATGTCGGTTTTTGAGATGGAAATAACATTTTCCTTGCCCACTTTATGGTACTCATTATTTTTATAACTTCCCCAGTGTAGATTTTTTTTAAAAGTCTGCCATAAAATAAAGTCTATAGAGCAATAATTTATTAAGTATAGAGGATGCAATTTTGATAATGTTGCTTGTGGGAAATTTACATGAATATGAGGATCTATATCCATCATTCTCAATATCTATCTATCTATCTATCTATCTAGCTATCTATCTATTTATCTATCTCAATTGTCTGTCTCTATCTCCCTCTCTCTGTATAACATGTGCATATATTCATTATTTTCTACAGAAAACCTCATTAGAAATAAAGGAATCCATAACCCCATGAAAAGAAAATAAGGCAAGACGGAGTTCCATATACACTGCTTTTAAAATGCAAACTACTTTCTGTCTCCAATAATAGGCTTAGACCCACTGTATCCACAATATAATTCTGTTTGTAAAAATATACATTCAGTGCAACAGCAATGTGATCCTCATATTGTTTATTATATTGTGGGGCCATTAGACAAATGAACCAGTGGAATCAATTGTTATGGTCTGAGGCGGCAGCTTTTTGCATTCATCTACTGAAGAAGAATTCATTTCCAGTTTTAAGTTATCTATTATACTTTTAGCATATGAAGTATCAGATTAATGACTAGCAGAAGACAGAGAAGTAGCATATGCAGAGACAATAGATGCAGTTAGAGTGCTGTCTGTTCTCTGTACTTTGCTTAGTATTGTTGGGATTTGTGGCTGCAAAGAGAATAAAAACACAGTTACTAAAATCAATTTAATTAAATAATGTCATTTTGCCATTTTATTAAAATAAACTTTGATGTACTCAAAAAATGTATTTCGATTAAAGAATATGGAACATTTAATAAAAAATTTAAAATCTATCTGATGGTAGCTGTTATTTAAAACTGATAACGCAGATATCAGTGCAGGATTTATAATTAGGGGATAAAGCAGGCATCACCAAACATCAAGTAATTAAAAACATGCTTGCTAAATGAAAAATTCATAGATGTCCATTAATTTTACATGCATAACTCTACAACAGAGCTATCTATAAAAGCTGCTTCTGGGAGACAATGTCGCCTCACCATATTTTGACAACTATGCAAGTCTGCCCTAGTGGTTCACAAGAACAAATAATTATACCTGAGTTCATACGTTGCAACATGCTCCCCTTTGACCAGCCCCAGGAAGCTGCCTACCTGGTTTCTAAGTAGTGATGATAACAATCTGTCCCATTTCGCTGAAAAATAGAAGAAAAAGAATCTACAAACAAAAGCACAACTTATAATAAATCTGACCACCAACAGATAATATCTGTTTAATATAATTAATAAACTATATACTGTCTGTGTATGTTCTTGTATAGACAGTGGGAAGTGCTCATAAGTTCATTGCAATTCTGTATATGGCGAATTTCTTCTGTCATCACTATTTCCAAATACTATGTCAGGGCCTAACAACTCTAGTTGGTTGGAGTCGGGAGGCAGCTGTATGCATAAATTTCCAATTCATGGTAGCTGAATTCTTAAGAAAGTCAGTAGTCAATTCCAGGCAAGATTTCAGGGCAGGAACCGATGGATCAAGGCAATATTGCAATTTAGAAGCACCCAGGAACTTTATCATGAAAGGCCTATATTCAAGTATTGAAGGTCTCTAGTTTTCTTTATTTCGAATTTTCATGCTGAAATGTGTCGCAATGAAGTCACTCACCCTTTAGTTGCCTTGTGGCACAATGATGTCACTAGGCACCCATGGGCATTGCCATCTTGAATACAAAGTTAAGAGCTCCTGATAGCTAAAATAATAGGGCTTATCACTTGAATGTGCTCCCTGGTGAACCATATTGTGCTGTATATGTGCACAATGTTCTGTGTAGTTGCTATGCATAGTCATATAGAGGGGCACCTCTGTATTATTCTGCAAGGCAAACTGTAAGAGAAGGCATTGTTTTTTTAAATACATTTTTAGTAAGTTAAGCATTGTTAAACAGATGTAGGGGTATAGCTAAAGATGAAGCATACCCTGCAGTTTCAGGGGGGCTCAGGGGTGTAGAGGGCCCAGTAAGTACCTAATTAATGAGCAATTTCAATATATTTTGGTAAAATAGATCAACTTGCCAATGTTTTGAGGCCCTAAATTAAATTAGCTGTGGGGGCCCAGTAACATCTAGTTATGCCACTGAACAGACTGCTGGTTACCAGAACATCAATTGACCTTGAATTGACTTACGTGTGTGAAATAAATTCCAGCAAGTCAACTTGTACAAAAGCTGACTCATTATCACACAAACACAGTGTAAAATCAATCATGGCACGATTATAAATGAATGTATCTAGAGATGGTGGTGAACACAATCTTGTTAAATGTTAACAGCAAAAATGACAAATTTTATTTAAGGTAGTCCACTCACACATGATTCATGTCCCTGCTCATGATGTCATAATTGAACCAATTACAGTAGAGCTATTCAACAAGCAAACATTGAAGGTGTGCTGTATAGGTGGTACATATCCAACCATATGCCCAAAAACAAGGGTAAAGCAAATCAAAAATTTTTTTCTCACTGGCAATCATCATGACAAATAGAATCATATTAAGGTGAATTCTATATGGAGTGATGAGAAAGTACAAATAAATGGAAAGTGATAACACATTTTACTCTGAATTCTCAGTAAATGCAGTGTCCAATCAGCATGCACAGTCTTTGTAACTATTGATGAAATCTCAGATGATAAGTGCACATAGAACTAAATGTTCATTCAGGCCATGCTGGATGGGTTGTAAATCTACAGTGTTTCACTAAGCTGATGACAAATGGGACTGAATTTCAGCCTGCTAAAAACACAGCCCAAGAATCAGTCCTTACGTTCACATAAGCCATCTTCCTTATTGACATGATGGTATTGAGAGCCTAATGTTCTGACTAAGCAATCTGACTTTCTGAGAATTGCAAATTATATAAATAAATTGAAGAACATTGTACTGGGAATCCCTAATAAGCTTAAAGAAGCTGTTTGGTGCTTCTGCAAAACAATTCTACCCCTTTTCTCTGAAGGTCTGGGTAAAGTATAATGTGCTTTTTAAAGGTCTTCTGTTCTGAATATATATATAGTTAGGCAAAATGCTTAACTGTATAACTCTCCATTGGTTACAAAAAAAATTAACCTCACATCATATTTGTTTTCAATTTTTCAATTTTTTTCAAGTAGAAGCCTTATCACTACTTTCTGCAAACAGATGACTAGATGCAAGAGTAAACAAGTCATAGCTACTTGACATCAATTGAAATTCTAAGACCTAAGCATGCTAAGCTATAATTCTAAGATTATATAATGTATTCCCTATCCTACACACTCACACAAGGGTCCAATACATAACAAAAGGTACATATTTGAGCAGTGTAGTAGCAGCTAATAAGAATAACCAATTGATTGATAACATGGGTCAGATATATACTGTCAGATGGGTAACAAGAGAAATAGATACACATCCAGGTTATTTCTAAGACTTTTCTTTTTACAATAGTTTATTTTTGGTAACATTATTAAACCGTTAAAAGTGGTTGAGATCTTAATTCTTTTCTTAAGCAACAACACAGAAATAAATATAAAGCTATAATGGTAATCAGATACAATTTAATTATAGGTGATGAAAATACACATATACATTTTTTACCTAATTTCCAAAAATATTGCAATTTAGCATAGCCCTGCTTCTGTGCTTCTGTTTATAAAATCCTTGTGGGCTATATTTTAATTGAGATTAAGCTACTAAAATGCACCAGCTTTGATGAAAAGTACACAAGAGCTTTGAATGTAAATCTCACTAATTAAAACTTAATGTCTGTAAAGCAAACGTTGATCCCTCAGGTATTTCCTTTTTCAAGAGCAAAGTTTTTACGCAGATAGTAAATAAAAGGTAAATATTAACATTTTCAGTATTCACTGCAAGCAGGAGTGTCTTTATAGAAGCACCAGTATGATTGCTTTAATTAATGAAAGGGCAAACAAAAAATATAAGTCCAATGGCACAATATTATTACTTTTGACAGGGTGTACAAAATATCCCTACCAACCACTGATAAATTACCATTCAGATTACTGCAAATTGCTTTGATTTACCAACTATTGGTAAAAGATGTCTGGAGTGGATGACCACTTTTATTTATTTAGAATAAATTTATTTAGAGCACTACACATTCTGCCCTTCCCCCAAATATATTATGCATGGTATATGTATCCTCTACTTTAATACAGAAACATTAAAGGAGTCATTTATGAAATGTTGAGGGCACAATGTGCCTGTTTTTGCTTTGACCCTGCTCTAAAACTTAGCACTCCCTGTGCACGCTTAGGTACTCTTGCATGTGAAAACCAGGGAGTGGCAAAGGATATGAAATGCATTAGGGGCCCAGTACTTACAGCCTATCTATGGTGGGAATTAAGTGCAGGGCTGTGTTACACTTTGTGTAGGATTTAGTACAAGGAGTAAAGTGTAGGATTCACTGAAATGCTATTGGGTCTAGTTAAGGGGAGAATAATATTTGCCAAAAATTCACTCAATGCCGAAAATTCTCCAAAATGCATTGAAGTCTATGGACATCAATTTTTTCACCCCAAATAAGTCCATGGCGGTCTCATCTGGAGTCTCTGTGAAAAAATTCACTTATTAATAATTGGGACCTGTGGGATTAATAAATATGGCCTTTCAAGTCTCAAAGGGAGTCTTGTGGCTTGTGGGAAGGAGTAAGACTTTCCACTCAGTGCCCTGGTAGGCACTACCTTTGTATTGTCACATTTCTGTTTATTATCAGAACCAATTTGAATAACCTAAAATTTAATTATTATTCTTCCTTTATTTGACTGGTTCCTAGGATAAAAATAAAATGAAAAGTAGAGCAATTTTGGGGAAAGATTACATGTCACAAACTTTACACACTTTTGCATTGTCCGCCTGCTTGCCCATACACTGCCCATTTTGCAGATGTGTGGTTAAGCTGTCAAGTCATTCATATTTGCAATAGCTCAAAAGCAGCAAGGAAAAAACAATAAAAACATGGGTTGGCAATAGTAAGAACACAAGACCATTTGGCTGCTGATGTCTAAATGATTACTTGCTCATGTCAATCAACAAGTGGTGGAGTCTGTAATATGACAGCTTGTGCTGTGCATTTTAGGGTTTCCAAACCTGTACATCAAGCTGACTTGAGTCATCTTTATGTATAGAACATTCCAGATTAGTATTTATTAAAACCTGAATTCATTGTGCATTATTTATGGCTTGCAATATAATAACTATATTCAATAATACTATCACTATGAGATCACATAATCAAAATTTCAGGATAATCTATCCCCAACCCCTGGCTCATGAGCAACATGTTGCTGACCAACCCCTTGGATGTTGCTCTCAATTGCTTCAAAGCAGGTGCTTGTTTTTGGATTCCAGGCTTGGAGGCAAGTTTGTTTGCACACACAGTCCTTATTTATCTCCAGGGACTTTTTCCATGCTCGTGTTTACCTTTGTGGTTCTCAGGTAAAAGTGGTTGGGGACCCCAATCTAGATTATGTAATTACTGGAAATTATTGGAATAGTAAAGGCTGTTGAAATAGTTCTGAAATATCCTGGCCAAGCTACGATTTATTATCTCTGTGTATAAATATATCAGGGGACTGTACAATACATTTTCTGATTCCTTATTTACCATTATCATCTCCACAGTTTTCAAAGTTATGTCTTAAGTTTGAAAGGGAGGCTGTTCCATGTTAAGATTCAAAGAGTTTTTTTTTTACAGATAGTGCCATGAAATTGTAGAGATCATTCCTAAAGTATAATGGGAGATACAGTAGAGTTTCAAAATTGGCTGGATTCCTCTAAGCTACCTCTAAAATTGATCCAAGTGACAATTCCTTTGTCATAAGGCATGGAGACCATTCATATAACTAACATAGCTAGGGCTGTTATATTAATTCTATGTACAGTACATTTTCCTTTGCTAAGGAATGATTATCTACCCTCCCAGATGTCATGAATTTCTGACTTTTCCCCTCTTACACCATTTTTATTTTAAAAGTTAACTTCACTGTTCATATGCTATGTATTTCTAACACTTTGTTACCAGCTCTTGAATACCAAATCTGTATGTAGGGAGCACAGCAAGGGAAAGAAAAATACCAGGGTGATGAGGGCGTATTCAGTGGAACAAGTGCTGCCGGAGAAATTCAGGACTGGACTGTATTAAGAGGGCGATGATTTGGGACAGGGACAGACTGAGTAGAAACAAGGATGGTACGGGCATTGATCAGGAGCAGGAGAGGACTGGATAGTAGGAGAGGACTGGATAGCAGGAGATGACTGAATAGCAGGATGGGCAAGGTTAAGGCAATGTCAGGCTATAAAGCAAATACAGGGTAAAGGGCAAGCGCAGGAAATCAGAGCAAGCCACAGTACTCAGTAAGACAAAATTAGGATCAAAGGAAAAAGGCTAGAGCTAGAACTTTTTTTTTACTGGGGGTGATGCAGGGTTGCCAGGTCTAAACCAGCCAAAGTCAAATACAAAACCAGCCCAAAACTAGCCAAGAGGCACTCCAAAAGTAGTAAAAAAATAATACAATTCGTGCAGTGAATTTTTTTAATACATGAATATATGTGAAAATACTGCCCCAATGTTGTCTGAAATTGAGGAAAGTCTGCTCTCTTGGCCCTATGGTTAAATCACTGAGCCGAAAACACAAAGGTTCCTGGCTTGAATCCCAGCAGAGCCTGATAATATATATTTTTATATATATATATATATATATATATATATATATATGTTACAGAACAGCAAATAGAAAAACACATTCAATTATCTGGCCAATATGAATATTACATTACAACAAAAGGCATTTATTATTTGATTAGTAAGATGTGACATGTTCCAACAAAACATCAGCTTCCACAAAAAGGAATTTGCTTTATTACTAGCTCAAATGCACTTACATTGCTCTTTAGATGAAATGCCTTGTGCTGCTTTACTACATCAGTTTTTAATTACACTGGATATCATCAAGTAAGTGTTCTATTGATCTAACAGCTGCAGGACCCTTTGTAACCACCAGGGATTTCAATGCAGACCTTTAAACTTGCCATCAGTGAGAGAAGGAAGGAAAGGAAATTAGTGTGAATAAAGAGGAACATTGCAATGGGGTATTGGGAATCTCTTAGGAAAACTGGAGAAGAGGCAGCCCATTACTATACAAGAGGAAGGTATTTAACAATGCTGCTGTTCACGTGTTTTCTTTTTCTTCTTACATCTAAGCCCACACACAAACAAATACCACTGGGAGGTTAGCATTACTCTGTCTAAGCCATCCAACTTTCATCTATGAAGTCAAATGTGACACAGAAATAACACCAAAGCGAATACAAAGCTAAATAATGGAAAAGCTAGGTCAGTAGATGAACAGTTTATTGCTACATATTCTTGTGGATAAACCTGAGTAATGAAAAGAGGCAAAACCCTCAATGTATGGCTGTAGCATTCGGAAAAATAGGACAAATAGTTTTTTTGAGTTGCATCTGTAGCTTCACTTTCCAGCTGCTACATTTCTTTTATTTCACTATGTCTGCAAAATCTCTGCATAGGTATGTGTTTCTGAAAATGGAACCTACGCATTTTATAACGATGAGAATTAAATATGGCATATCTAAAACTCTCACTTGTATATTTGGCTTTTGGCAAGATGAATAAAGGTAACAAAAGTCAAATTTCAAAGCAAAGCAGTTGAGAATCAGAACAATCAATAAAAAATGATGAGTACCACCAAAATGTGTGCGTTAATAAAAAAATATATATATTTATATTGTCAAGGTATGATCAATTCATTCACTTATTTCATATAGCTGTTTTTTTTCTTCTATCCAAAATTCGTCAGTCTATGCAGTTACTTTGACATTCTAATTTTTGAAGGTATTCAGGAGAAATTCAAACCCAAACCTTCTTTATCTATTTTCAGAGTTATGGCTTGTTGGGTGTTTTTCTTCAAAGCTCTTCTCACAGCAGTTTGAAGCAACTGAAGCTGGTGTGACATTTAGTCTATCCAAGACTGGACATTTTTATGTTTCTGCCCCAATAATTTTTTGCATAGCATACGTTAGATTGCTGCATGACAATATTTGTACCAATCAAGTTTTGACCATTGGAAATTGCATGACAAAATAAACACACTTCTTAGTAGGGTTGCCATCTTTCTGGTCCAGGTGCTGTCCAGGTGATAATTGCCTGTACAGATTTCCAAATTAGGAAATCTGTAAATCACATAGAGATCAGCCAATCACCCCTAGATGGATGTCTGTGTCTGTTAAATTAATACAGGGTTCCTTCTATGCACTACACTCACATATAACATGATTATTCAAAATTTGAGGGCTCATCAATTAAAATCTATGGCCTGTCTACATGATGGCTATAATTATTTTGATACAACATGTGCATTTGCAAGTGTAGTAGGTGCAGTCATTCAAGAAGATCATGCAAATGCAATGTGGTAAGATCGCAGCCAGTTTATTAAAAAAAAAAAACCACATTTATTTAAACAAATAATATTACATCAGCATGTGCTGCACCCGTCCAATCCCTTTTTTGGTTCCCAGTCAGGTCAAGTATTGTTCTTATCCTGTCTGTAGTCTCTTTACAACTGGCAGTAAAACTATGTGGGTTTTTAAGTACGGATGATATGTTTATATACCTTTTCTATAGATAAATATCAATAATTTATAATGTGGAGATTTCATGCTGTTCTTCAATGTTGCCCCAGTTGAGGCAGTGACTTGTGTCCTTGCCATAGATGTAATGTTTCTATATTTAAACCCCACATGCCCATCTCCTGGGGATAGTTGGCCCTGGTTGGTTAAAAATGAAAGGAATTCTATGTTACATAAGGTCTAATTAAGTTTTGGAAAAGACCTGGTTAAGGTTATTTTATTATTAATCAGGCAATTTGGTTTTATTGCATAATTTCTACAGTGCATTATAGAAACCTTTCATGGACATCAGATTCTTTATGTAAATGGTACAGCTGGGTCTGACCTTCTCTCACAAAAGAAAGAAATTGTGTGTTGCTTTAAATCTTGTGTGGACCAGTAAGAGGTTAAGTGAATTGGTCTTAAACTTGGATTCCTACACACAGTCTTTGTTATATGTTCAACTAAATAAAATATGCATGCTAACAGCTTTTTAAGGAGCAGCTATAATATTCTCTTCTGTTATAAATAGAAATGATTTCCCATATGCAATGATAGCATCAACAGCATCTACAGCATCTGTGGTCATTAAATGTGTTGTTGGCTTGTCAATGATAAAGGCATTTGTGTAATCAAGGCATGTAATGCAATTAACTGGCACAACACTAATGCTTATACCCCTTATTAAAAATAGGGTATATTTGCCCATCAAATATAACTTGATTTCATATAGTCACTTTATTTAAAAAGTACAATTTTGTAAATCTATTAAAAATTAATGAAATCCTGGGCCACAGTATGAATGCATTACTTGCAAATCTGGTTGATGCACAGAGAATCTGGTGACCATGAAAGGTTTCATAATGCACGGGAGAAATTATGCGATAAACCCAAATTGCCTAATTAATAATAAAATATCCATCTGAAAGAAAATCTTGTGCACTATACAAGCGCTCTAATAAATGATAAGCTATAGAAATATATTATGTGCTTCTCATTGATATTCATAATTTTTGCTTTTTCTCATTCTGATCTGTCACACTGCTAAAATCAGGTATTATTTGCTATGCCTTTATCTTTTGCTCTGGTGATTTCAAGTAAAGAATGAATATTTCATACAATTTAATATAATCAGTAGTAAAAAAATTGTAGTTGTACAGTACAATAGTTGTATGCATGGATATAATATCAACCAAATTTAGATGCAGGACTATTTTCAGCGATGAGCTATACATCATCAGCAAAGTTATTTGAAATGGCATACCTTATAATAGTGTGAGACCTCAAAGGATACCTAGCCAAGATTATACAAGAGTCACATCTAGTTTCAAACAATGCACACATGAGTGAACATAAACCTACTTCTGCCATTGTGCTTATTTTATTATATGTACAATCTGCAGAATAATAAATTATTATTATAATACACATGAATAGCCATGTAATATCATGTAATAGCTAGTGATGGGCGAATAAATTCGCCCTAGGCGAATTTGCAGCGAACTTCCGACATTCGCCGATGGCGAAATTTTCGGCGAAACGCTCACGTGTTTTGTCTCACTGCGCGTCTCGTTTCTACGCGCACCGAGTTCGTCGCTTCACTTCAAAATAGCACATTCTGTGCAGTGAAAACGAATATATATTAAAATATGCCTTTTTAATTTTTAACTATTTTAAATAATAATCACAGATGTTTTTAAGAAGCTGGCAAAATGGGAGGCCTTTTTTTCTTTTGAAAAGATAAGAGTCCACTAACAATGCAGGGCATGTGTGTATACTAAGTGAAACACGTGTGTAAATTGCTCTTCTCATTGACTCCAATGCTATTAAGCACATTCACACACAAAGCAAAAGATGCCATTTTTTAAAATTTTCTTTCAAATTTCCATACCTCCCAACATTTTGGAAGTAAAAAATTCACGAATTTTTCGGCGAAGCGAAACACCACAGATTCACCCATCACTAGTAATAGCCATGAATATCCTATAAAGTATATCCTTATAAACAGAGCTTAGTGATGTAATTTCTGACACATGACTGAAACTTGTATTATAAAAAAGTACCCCCCGTTTGCAGCCTTTGGCCATGGAACTCCTCTATAACTTATAATATCCTTATATTTTACTTTATTCACTAAATATTTATTTTTCTTATTCTAATTTTTCTTATTCTCACTGCATTTTTATTGTCTTAGACTGATTTTGGCAAACTCCATTTGCATATAATTGTCTTAGGATGAACAGGTTGGATGTAAAGAGGCTTGAGTGAGCTGAGGAGCTGTGGTGGAATTGCCATCAGAGTAAATCCAATAAAAGGACAGTTTTTAGGGCAGGGATGAAGAAATAAAGAGTTGGAAACTCAGTAGGGTCTGAGTAGAGTGGAGGTCACTAGTTAGGGCAAGCAGAAGGAGAGAGGCAGACAAAGTCAAAATTCTGTAAGAAGCCATTGCCAGGGAAACTGTAGAATAATTCAGAAACATGCTTGAACTCTGGGACAAGGTAGGAACTATGGAACCAAGGTAGGAAATGAGGAACCCAGGTTAAGAGACACTTTACAGCATGAAAAGCTTAATGATTGAGTGCCACCGAGCTGCAAGGAGCTGGTTTATAAATGTGAACTGTAGGCAGCTGGTCTCAATTAGGTCAAAGCCAATGCAAATGAAGGAGCTGGATTCAAAGGATTGTTAACAAGGCTAAGTGGCAAATTCACTAACAGTGTGACATCATTTCATAACTTCGCTAATTTACTAAGTCCGACTCTAGTAAAGTCGCTCAACTTCACACCCTAATTCTAGCAATGTTGCCCTCTGGTGAAGGGGGCGAAACTACTCAAATGAATTTTTTATTTTTCTGAACATTACCCCCTTCGCCAGAGTTGACCACCAGATCAGAGCAGGTAAAGTGCAACAGAGTAGATAGGAGTTTTGAAAAAAAGTTGGAAAATGTTTTACTTTTTATAGGGCGATAGGCTGAAAATGTAAAATTTTTTTTGGGTGCCCACCTTCCCCCCTACATTTTATTACATATGGCACCTTAGATATACTATGGGCAAATGTGTAGGGCTTTATTACACCCCTATAAACCTTTATTCCCTTTGCCGGGGCTTGTATAGTGTTATGTATGCGCTGCAGCATACGCTTCAATTCATTTTGAAAGTTGGCGCTGTATGCAAATTAGCATTCGCTAGCATAAATTCAGACCACTGATTGGAACATCACTAGCGCAACTCAGCAAAGGATCATGAACTTTTGCTCAACTTTGGATCTTCGTGAATTTGTGCAGCGATGGTGTATCTACGCCTGGCGAAGGCTCCGTTGGTGCAACTATGATGAAAGTGAATTTGCCCCTAAGCCTCCAGGAGGGGTCAGTTAGCATAAGCTACAGAGCTCTTGAATCACGTTATTGATTTACATAGCGGGCACCCCTAGACCTGCTGTTGTCCATCGCCCCCATTCCCTCCCTTTTATTCACACACATTGTTAACATCTGGATGGGAGCAATGGGGATTGGCACACGGGAAATGTAAAAAAACTATCACCTGTGCAATATCAGTGTTTCCGAACCAATGTGGGTGTGGTTGTGCAGCATGTTGCCCCCTAAATTCCCAACAATAGGCCCGGGCCTTGGTGGGCTTTCCACAAATTCGGGCCTGTTTTTTATGTTATTATGGTCATGTGTGAAAAAATTATGTAAGATAAACTTTGGCATAATATCCTGTCATGAATACAGCCAGGATTTTTATTGATCGAGATGATCTTACTCATTAGCTATAAGCCCAGTTATTCCCATTCACCTTTGTGTACAAAAAAGAAGATTCCTTCCTCTGTGGGAATTTATAAAAATTTTTATTCTTTAGCAATACAAAAACACACAGCATTTTTATTTTTTGGTCTGTGTTGCACACACATGTACATGGCACCTCTAGTGCATTAGGGCAGATCAACAAGCTTAATAATATATTCTATTTTACAATAATATTAAAAAGTGCTTTAATGTGCTCTATCCTGAATCTACCGGTCATCCCGGCGGTGGAATGTCTAACATTAATGAGCACTTTAAACAATATATTACCTTAATTATGTTTTAACCTATAACCAGTAACAAGATAAATATAGGATATTCCTTGCCAGATGTGAGCTCATAGAAGATGCTTTATTGTGAGTTGTGCCTTAATTATATCTGTGACCTTATTAGGCTTGCATTTGTATAGAAAGAAGTGAGCAGTGCCAAAGCATGGCTTGTAATCACTGTGTGTCTTATTACTCTGGAATTTGGTTCTGTCACATTGGGCGGCAGTGTACAAAGCATTTTCTTCACCCAGTTTATTATCATACATTTGCTACTGGATTGAAATGCTCACATGAGCTTCCAGTCCTAAGTGAGACATCACAGACTTTATGTGCCATGAAATCAATGACAAAAAGATAATCAAGTTCATTAGTTGCATCTATTCCATATTGTAATTGGGACAAAATTATAATTAATTAAATGAACTGATAACAGTCTTGGAGATAATTACATTAAAATGATGATATTCATTCCAGCTACTTTATACTATGAAATTAACATGAATTGGTTAAAATATGCAAACAAAAATCAAACACTAGAGGATAATTGGGAAATTAAATTAGTGTTGTTCCTGCTGACCCCCATGTACAATTAAATTCTTCTAAATTCTTTAAATTCTTTCCTATATAGCAAGCATGAATCCACAGAATACTATACATACTGTATACATAAATATATATATATTATATATATATATATATACTGTATGTGTGGTGTGTGTGATTCTTAAACAATGATAATCAATCATCTGCAGATTAAAAGCATACAGGTGACATTTCTATATTCTAATTAGAAAGAATCACCACAATAAATTGAAAATACCACCAATCAATAACTCAAGGACTATGGGCAAACTATAATTTCACAGTGAAGCATGTGCTAGGCAACATATCAGGTACTGTGCTATTTTTCCACATGAAAAAGGCACTTTTTGGAAAGGCCAGCAGATGTCACTCTTTATTTAGTTCAAATGTTTTCACTCTATTAAGGGATAATTTTGAATATTTTAAATAAACTAAAAAGACAACTCTCCTTGAAATGTAAACTACACTCAACAATATCACTTGTCTCGCATACACTATAATGTTACTTTCTGTCTGCACTTGTTTCCAGCTTGTAAAATGACTAGCTCATTGAGAATTTCTGGCTTTCTGACCCATGTCACCTTTCCGAGTCTTTTTGCATGCTCAGACATGGCTTGAATGAAGCAGAGGGCTAATGGGAAGTCTTCCCATTAAAATGGGTTTAAATTAAGTTATACTACAGTAAAGCATTTAAGAATTCCATATAATGTATTTGTGAGATATTTTGGAATCTAAGAGTTTTAATTTCATTTTTAAATTATCTTTAAGTAGACTTAGAAGGTTATTTATTAAGATACGGTTTATGTTTTATATGAAAGTTCAAGTTTTCAAATAGATTTTCTTGGTTTAAAAAAAAAAATTTTTTTGGAGATTTAGTCTACCCTGGAAATAGCTCAATTCTGAAAATACACCATGTAAAACCTTCTGAGGTCATGTAGGAGTTAATGTCAGAGGT
>CM044439.1:132704111-132732305 GCA_024363595.1 Xenopus borealis
GAATTTCGTAAATTTGCCCCAAAATGTGAATTTAATCAAGGTTGAAAAACCTCTAAAACAACACAAATCCTAATTTTTATAAATAAACCCCAATGTGAGGATACACATTTTGAATGCATTTATTCTACCCAAGCTTTTAGTTAGCTAGACAGTGAGGGTATTATGTGGAAGGCTAATATTACATGTCAAAACCAGTGCAGAGTGCAGGCAGCCAGAGACTTTAATAGCAAGTGCTCCACACAGCTTTATGTGCACCTATACATAATAGGGTGTAATTCTATTCAGGTTGTGTTGCATAATTATATTAAACATGTTTTTTGTTTGTATGGGAGACAATAGTGTGAAATATGATTCATTTTAAAGTTTATTTGTAATCAGTATCAGCATGAATGACAGTATCCAAAGTCTTGTGTATAGCATTGCCTAGAGTGTGTATTTTTTATATTCAATTTTTTTATATTCAAAAAATATAAACTGGCTTTTTCAAAGGTAAGGGGGGTTAAACTGTAATTCCCAAAGGGGTTCACTTATAATACAGCTTCAGAATCTTTAGCTGTAATTGCTCTTATATTATTTATATTACTTACAATATTTATATTGTATTTTGTATTTATATATTTTTTTGTCAAATTAGTTTTTTAGGGTGTGTGTAATTCTTTTTAGGTGAAAATAATCCCAATAAAGGTCTTAATTTTGATGATAATTTTTATGAAAATGTTTGCATTTCGATTAACAGAAACAGCACATATACAAACCAGGTAATAATAATATATAAAAATAGAGGGTTTATTTTACTAAGATGTTAGTAGTTATGCAAAGTTAACTTAGAGATGTTTAATTATCTTGAGGGTTTATTTTAATAAGATTTTAGTTATTCCAAGTTAACTTAGAGTTCTACAAAATTCAAAAATAAATTTTGGGGTATCTGGACAAGCAAACATCAATATTCTAAGTAAACCACTTTTTTATGGGAAGCAGATCAAAATATTTCATTTTATTAAATTTTCACCCAAAATATTGCTCACAGCAAAATTACATAATATATTTTGAATTTTATAGCCTGATTTAACATTAAATATATATTATTTTCCTTATTTCATGGAGTTCTCCTACATAAAACTTTTGTCAAGTCTCCCATGCAGGGACTCTGAAGTAAACAGCATTGCTTTACATAATAGCAGCCCTTATGTTAAACCACAAAAAACTCTTTTGTTGGTCTCTAAAAAGAAAACACAATGCATTGGCAGGTACCATTTAAGTGTATATGTGACGTATAAAGAACATTTCACATTTTTACTACCTGTGCAGGACCAGAGACTTGCTGTCGATTATTTTTTTAAATTTATTAGTTAAATATATGTCTTTGCATTCATCACAAATAAACCATTGTAAAAAGGATTCTGAAATGTCGCTGGTATGAAATATAATTGCTTCTTTATTGTTGTAGCCGTGGGTCAAAAGAAAATGTGAAAGCTTGCAGTGTATTTTGTTTAAGGAATCAAGTGCAGACTTTCTGCAACAATAAAGGACTAAAAATGCTAGCAATTTATTGAAGAGGCATATTCACAACATGAGCTACATAAACACATTCCCTAAATGAGTATGCTTTAAAAGGCATTTACTGCAGATGTTCCAAAACAGGATTTAAGGGCTCACTAGGTGCCCCCAACTGGTGATCGTTTGATTACAGGCTTAACTCTTTCGAGTGAAATTCCAATATTTCCTTCACAACTTTTTAGCCAGCATGCAAGCACGGTATATTTTAACAACCCTCTGCGCCCCGCAACAATGTGAAATCAAGAGCAGCTGCACGTTCACTATCTGACCCTTTCTTTTACCCTTAAAACATTTGTTCTGTTAATGTAGGTTAATTCTGCAAATAACACTTCTGTAAATTGTTCTAGCAAACTGCTACATCATTTATGTAAGGACTTGTGTGAACTTTGAAAAATTAATGCCTTTAATTTTGGTTGATGGCAACATCAGCAGAGCTCTGTAAATTGCACTTTAATGAGATTTTGCTACAGGGGATAATCTGCTACTGACAGAGTAACATCTTGAAAACATCTGTAGACCTATAATTTCTCTATGGCGATTAGATCATACTAGAAGGCTCCAAAGACAAACCCCAAAATATGTAACATTTTGAATGATTACACAACCTGCTTTTTTTTTTAAGATAATCTCAGCTAGGTAAAAGTTTCATGTTCTGAAAATAAATCAAATTTTCTGACTAATTAACATTTAGCTTTATTTAATTAAGGAAGACTATTACTGTCTCCACTGCTGTGCATCTGTATATAATGAAGCAATCAGCAGTAGGTAGAATATACCACTGAGGGATATGCCCATGTAAGTAACCAGCTAGTCTAGGTACAAAAGGACGTCTATTATTGTTAAGTAACTGACATAGGACACTTTCTTTAATGCTGTCATAAATAAAGGAGAGGCTTCCACAGATGCCTTCACATATGGTTTCTTGTTTTTCCTCTGATGGAAGATCAAGGTAGATGAGCTGTCAAAACACAATGATTTAAATAGATAGCCATATGATGAAAGCTAATTAACACTTTCATACAGTTCCAAGAAAGATTACAATGACAAATTAGATCTTAAAATTGGCGGCAAACATGATATTACATTATTAACAGAAAACATGGGGTCCTCATAATCTAACATTCAATAACTTATTCTATTAGTGCAACATCAACTTATTTTGAAATTTTAAGTAGTGTATAAATTAACCCTATGCAACTTCATAAAGTTTTTTTACCCAATGTCTATGTGCTGCAATTTATTCAATTATCTTGCAAGTTCAATCACTAAATTAAATTAAATCAAATAATATGAAAATCAATCACTAAATTGAATGAATATGATAAAAAAAATTACTTTGATATCTGAAATAATCAATTGTAAACATGAGATGAGTTTGGCTTCTGTCTGGATCCCAATCTAAAGAAATATTACATCCACATTTTAATGGCTCTCTGCTGACAATTACTCTTGCCAACTTCCTCTCCTGATAGTAGAAATCTTCAGTCAGACATTTTACATTATACTTTCTAGTTAATAGTTTGAATGCTTTTATTCCCTGTGCAGACGTTATTTATGTGCTTGTCTATGATATGCATATTGCAATACAAATGTGCCACTGAAATACATTTGTTTTTTGTAAAACAAATAGCATCTCAGAGTCCAAATACTAACCATGCATAAAGACACTGTGTGACTAGGAGGAAAAACACTGAAGAGCTGTACTACGGGATATTTCAACTGTGAGAGATTCCTCATGTACATTTTTAAGACAAAATAATAAGCCATGTACATAACCAAATACATCACGCCCTAACGGTAGCCACAGAAATAATAAATGCTTGTATGCTAGGTTCCATAAATCCTATGCTAAAACAATTCTATTTTCTTTCTGTTCTGAGGCTCATCACATTATTTTGACAAGAGCGTAAATTAGGTTTAATGTATATTGGCATCAAATCGATAAACCTGAGAAGTTGAGTAGACAAATCCAAACCCAGTCTACTGTAAATCCAGAAAATGTATTCATTTTCACCTGATACAAATAATACATGCATTCAGATTTTGAAAGAAATACTTCTTGAAGGACCTGAGATTTAGAATTTTCCTTCCATATCTCACACAGTCTCATTTCATTTCATAAAAGCAGGTCAACACTAAATATATTTTGAGGGATCTTTAATACAGAACAAATTCAAATTACCCATGGATTAAAATGTAAATTAAATTAAAATTTGACCAGTAGTATGCGCTAACCAAGTGATCCCTATTGAGTTGCTCATGAGCAACGTGTTGCTCTCTGAACCCCTTGGATGTTGCTCCCAGTGGTGTTTATTTGTGAATTTCTGGTTTAAAGACAAGCTTTACTTGCATAATAATAATGTGTACTGCCAGTCCATGATTATGTTGCTCTCCAAAATATTTTAAATTTTTTGTGTAGTTCACAGGTGAAAAAAGGTTGGGGACCTCTGCTCTAACCCAATTGCATAATTATTGAGGAGGAAGTCTCTTCATGGTACCATGAGGGTAATTACAATAGAAGGTTAACAAAGATAAAGCAACTTTTACATACAAAGTAGGTTATTATGCACAAGGTCAAAATAATGCTAAGTACTGTATTAAATACTAAGATTGAGTACAAATACAGTACATATATCAAATACCTACTGTTTTGAGTGTGCAAATGTGTAACATTATACAAAACTTCCTACAGTATTAAAGCATTAAAAAGTATCAACTGTAGACAAATACAATTACTCAGACTGAGAGAAAACCATGAACCATAATGTTTAAGGGGTTTGGGGCTAGAAGGGTTCCTGTAAGTCAGAAGGGACTATCCGCTACATTTGTTACTACCATTTAGAGGTGTGGGGAGAGAGTAGAAGGTACAATTTAAAGCACGTTGCTAAAAAGGAAATATTGTCAGACATGTAGGTGAAAAGCTAAGGTAGATATTATTAACAATAATATTATAAAGGTTATCTGTTGTTAATGATGATTATTGGCAATCATGTAAGGGCAGTGAAATATATGGATATATACAAAATATAATGAAATAGTGCAAGCAAACAGTATGTAGTAGTGGTAGTAAATCGAAATCAAATGAGTAATCTTGAACTACTACTAGAAACTGTTTAGAATGACCTGGATGAATGACAGCCATGCTAGATATATTGCATGAAAAAGATGAAAGAGGTGAAGGTGGCAGTGTTCGCTGGTGCGACTTAAGAATTAATACCAATTATGTGCAAGAAGGACTGAACATAAGGGCAATGCATAATTTATCAACTTCATTAACTAGGTTACTATGACTGAGAGCAAAGAAGAAAGTGGGTATGCCCCCTTAGAAAATGAAGTACTGTATAATTCTAAAACACTCTAATTGACAATTCCACAGGGATGCAACTCTATAGATATCTTGAAGGACTTTGTGTGAGTAGAAGATCATAGGTATAATAGATTATGAATGGAAAGTTAGAAGCATTTAGGTGAATAAAGTGGCTACAAATAAAATATAGGACAAAGTTCTCATTCTTAGCTCAATAAGAATAGCATACATTATGTTCTGAGTAGCAGCCAGAGCAGTAAACAAAAAATGGGGGTGGCTGAGCTTGAGCTGCCTGTTAAGTATGATGTTTTTAGAAAGTGGGAGAAGCAATAGTCAAACAGGTAATAAGAAAAAGAACTAAAATTAATTAAGTAAATTCACACTTGAGACAATTCTGAGTTAATTTAGAGTGAGGTTACTAGTGGCATTTCTACACTGAATTTTAAAAACCACTTATTAGAGCATAAATATGCACAAAATGAAGCCCTACTGAAGATAATGTAATATGCACTATGGCAGTGATCCCCAACCAGTAGCTCGCGAGCAACATGTTGCTCTCCAACCCCTTGGATGTTGCTCCCAGTGGCCTAAAAGCAGGTACTTATTTGTGAATTACTGGCTTAGAGGCAAGTTTTGGTTGCATAAAAAACAGATGTCCTGCCAAACATTCTCTCCTGTAGGCTGCCAGTCCATATAGGGGTTACCAAAATGCCAATCAGATCTCTTATTTGACATGCCCATGGACTTTTTCATGCTTGTGTTGCTCTCCAACTCTTTTTTAAATTTAAATGTGACTCACGAGCAAAAAAGGTTGGGGACCCCTGCACTATGGCAATTCCCACAGGGAGTCTGCAAGCCAAAATCTGCCGTGCAATGCCAATTTGCATTTTTCAGCAGACACGCCAATTTGCCTTATTATTGAACTCTATGGGATCCGCAGGCTTGGAAATACATTTCACTGAAGTGTGCCGTGTATTTTCAATATGGTGGCCAAACTCTCACCAGATGTATTTGCATCGATGTATGCTGGTGACGTAATTATGTTGTGATGATCATTTGATGTAAAATATTTTCCCGCTTGGCTTTATTCACAAAAGTTTACTAAAATTCTTCCCAGATGTCTTTGTCAATTAACAAACTAATGAACAAGAGAAAATGGAAATGCATGTTGGTAAAAGAAACTACAGTCTGAATAATGCATACTATCATTCGCATGTGGTTTTAATGGCATATTTTTGCTTGACCATGCATTTTTAAAAATGCAACAGAAAAACACCCAATGTATTAACAAAGACTGTCCTGCTAATATAACAAATCCCAGCATCCATAAGCCCACTGGCAACCAATGACTACATTTTGCTCTCTTTTAAAATGCCTTCCTGTGTCCCCAGCATTGTCCATAAAACCAATTCTCACTTCATGTACATGTATTCTGTTTGTCACTGCTGGCTTGTTTCTAAACTTTTGATACTATTCAACCTGTACTGAACTCTTGATTGACAACCTACAACACTGTTTCTGCCTGTCCTAACTTTGCCTGTGTGGCAACAAACATATATACTCCAATTGGACTTTCTTTCACAGCAGGACATCTTTAGTGTCTATTTTTATGTCCACTTTCTGTTTAGGGGGTTTAGCTTCTTTAGAGGTATGGGTAGAAGAAGTTCAGATATACCGTGTGGGAGATTCCAGGCCTGGGAATAACCACTTGTGTTTGATTAAAATGTTGATGGAAGCCATATTTACACCTCTTTGATGGAGGAGTGTGGTGTATTTGGTAGTAAGCAAGCTAAGAGCAAGCTGTGTTTCTATGTTTCTGTTCTGTTAAGTAGTTGTATTGTGATGTGTAAGTTCAGAACACAGGCAATCAAGTTCTAATTCATGAAAAGATTTTCCAAAATGCTCCAGCCTATTCCCTCCCTAGTAAGCCCTGGAAACTTCCAGAGAAAGAACATTTAGGAGAAATGTGGCCTTTTCCTATAATGCCACACTTTGGGGGAGTTGTTATGTGTTGTTAGGGACACTTCCAAGGAGACTTAAATTCCCTCCATTGTGCCACTTCCTTGATATTTTGTACTGCTTAATGGATTTTACATTTTGTCCCCATGTAAATAGACACTGAAAGAATATAAAGTATTTGTACTCTGAGACCTTTGTGTGCACTACTACTGACTGTAGCTACCATCCTGTCTCTGTCTATATGGAATGTATGTTCTGTTGTTAAAGTAAGGTTCCACAATAAAGCTACCTGAAGAACCACTGGCTCCAAGGTCATTGTGAAGCAAGGTAATTTGTATCGGAAATATTTTGGAAGACCCTTTCATTGACACCCCTCCACTGACATTATTTTGTGGTGGTATAAAACTTTTTATGTGATCTATTTAAGAAAAATAATTACAGTGTTTAGAGCAAGGGAATACATACTGTACACAAAGGATAATTAAGTTAGCGAGTATGGAAAAAGAATTTTCATGGAAAACAAAGACAAAGTTAAGAGAACATACAGGCAATGATTAATATACAAAAAGAAAAATATCAGGTTGTAGGGGTTGACCAAACTACAGAATATAGTGATTCAGGTAAAAGAATACCTAATTAATTATCAGTTGTAAAGAGCTGTTACAGAGAGAGATCGCACACTCCTTTACATAATAGAGGATAACATTTTTAGGCAGAAATTATTACTACATTATTTTTAAGGCATGCTAATTTGGCATGACAAAAGAAAAATCATATTTAGGAAAATGATCAAATAGCCATTCATTAAGTTGATTTAAAATTAGGTATACAGTATGGTACCTGGGGGTTCCATAATTTCACATCTGAAGTCTACTTGAACATCAAGTATTAATTATATCTAAGTTTGGATCAAATACAAGGTACTGTTTTATAATAATGGAGAAAAATTTTATTATTTTAAAAAAATTTGGATTATTTGGATATGTAGTCCATGGGAGCCTTTCCGTTATTTGGAGCTTTCTAGATAGCATGTTTCTGGATAAAGGATCCCATACCTGTATAGTAAAAATACAGATATGTATCATGGTGGAAACATATAGGAAACATGAAAAGAAAGCTTCTTCAACATGCTGTAAGCAAACAGTGTATGTGGGATCCCTTGACAAAATCTGCATCAACATATTATACTGGATGGATGCAGGTAGCTCCAGGAGACTATGGTGCCCCATTAGTAAAGCACTCCTGGACACCATTGCAATCTCCTACTTGCTGGTGTAACAGTCCCCTGTTCCATCTGTGTACGAACATGCATCAGCATAGGTCCTTCTTTGTAGGCACACGAAGAAGAACAGCTGGTCTGTTTATGTACTGTAGGCAAAAAGGTCATCTCATCAAGACCTGTCCAATCAAGCCTAAGCAAATGGAAAATTCCCTTGCCCGGGTTTACCCTAGGTGAAGTTTCTTCATTCCCAGACAATTTTCATTTGATTATAAATCTTTATTTTTGCCAAGCCCTCCAAGATTCTGGTGTGACTTCTCCTCTACACATGGGTTGGCTATGAAAAAGTACATTGCTAAAATGTTTATTAGAAAATCTGCTTCTCCTGCTAGAGTTGTTTCTGTGTCCAAATGAAGGATGGGAGTCTTAGATAGTGATGGGCGAATTTATTCGCCAGGGGCGAATTCGCGGCGAATTCCCGCGATTCGCCGCTGGCGAATAAATTCGCGAAACTCTCTTCCTCAAGGCTGCAGATCACACCCTTACCTGAAAGCTCTATTCTACCCTTAAAAAGAGAAAATTTTATATTGTGTTTCCATATATAAACAATATGATACATATTTCTCTATTATTTAAATGCACTTAATGATTGCCATGGGATGGACCCAGGAGGCAATGCTAATTAATCTGTTAATTGACTTACTTGTGCATCATGTAAACAAACAAGTGCAGAACAACTTATATTTGATAGCACTTAAAAACAGCAAAGAGAATCTCACTTAAACATACCTTATATGGCAGTGTGACTCTTGGGCCTTTAATGATGATGAAACATTGTTGTAGAAGGCACATTTAAAGGTATGTAACATCTGCTTGTTTAAACTATCTCCTTTAAGAGGCACTGCAAAGTTTTGAAAGGCCTGTTTTAATTTAGTCCATGATGTGCTATTGCTTTTGCAATTATTATTTGTAAGAAAATAGGTCTGAGCCCATTTTTTGCAGAATAAAGAATGCCTTTGTGCACATGTAGGGAAGAATAGCTTATGCTGTCTGAATGCTTGAGTGCAATCCCCCTCCTTCTGGAACACACAGTCCTTTTCATCTGGGAAGGCAAGAAGCACAGAGCTGAGCTGATCTATCTCATAAATCATGTCTGACTATTGTATATCTCCAAGCTTAGCTCCTGTCAGCTCTGTTGTCCTCAGAAGAAAATTCTAAGCAAAAATATAAAATATAAAATCTTGTATTCTCTCTTTCTTGCTCCATTTGCTCTATTCTACTAATGCATATGCACATTGAAGGAGATCTTGAAGTCTTAACAAGAAATTATCCTAAACCAAATCACGGGGAGTAAAGAGAAAAATCCTGTCACTTAATGCAAGAGCATCCTCCAGTGAGAATCCTGCCTCTTTAGTTGAAACAGTGCTCCCTGTTTTCATACCATTATTTATGGAGGCATGAAATCTATTTATTCTCTGTCTCAACACTGAAAGAGCAAATAAATGCTTGATTACAGTGTAATGTCAGCCAGAAAATATGGTAACCTTACTGTGTTAAATAATAGTAAAATAACTGTTTTAATGTTAGAAGGGACCAGTGGCGTAACTGCTCGCTGGTGGGCCCTGGTGCAGTATTGGTACCCTGGCCCCTATATTGGGCTCTTCCCCCTTAGTGATGGGTGAATCTATCCCCTTTCGCCCAAAAATTAGCGAATTTCCAGTGAAATTCGCGAATTGGCGAAAAATCTGTGAAACGAACTGTGACACGGTTTTGACGCGTTGCATCATTTCCGACGCACGTTGCGTCAGTTTCGGCGTGTGACTAATTTTTTTTCTACCGTGCGCGAATTTTTGCTGGCGTTTCGCAAATTTATTCGCCAGTGGCGAATCGCAGGAATTCGCGCCTGGCGAATAAATTCGCCCATCACTATTCCCCCTATGAATTGCACATTGGAGTTCTCCTAGCCTCTCTGATGGGCCCCTAGAGGGAGCGGGCCCTGGTGCAATTGCACCCCCTGCTCCCTTGGTAGTTACGCCACTGGTAGGGACATTTCTTATTGAACAATTTTTTTTTGCAAAACAGGTAAATTAGTGAGCTGAAGGGTGCAAATGGAAATCTTTTTAGAATATTAACAATATGTAACATAGTAGGTTAGGTTGAAAGAAACCCCCTTCTTAACTCAGAAAGGTAAAAACTCGACCTGACCTCGAGATGGTTATTGGACCAGTCTAATGTATCAGCCAGTACAAGTGCCTCAGCAAAAGAATTCCACTCACTCAACTCAAAAAACAAAAACCTTAGTAATATTCAGATTGAACCTGTTCCTGTGTCTGTTGGAAGGACCTACTGGTAAATAAAGAATAAGAAAGATTATATACTGTACAACCCCCTCATATATTTATACATCGTTATCATTTTTCCCTTAAGCGTCTCTTTTTCATCATAAACAACCGCATATTGGCCAAATGTTGCATGTGAATAAGTGTTTAGCAGGTGTTAGAAACCAGAAGTTGTTTGTAGTGCATGTTGGGAATGCTGGCTGTAAGGTTTGAGTAAGAGGAAGTAATAGTTTGACTTCTTTGTAACTGATTTATAGAGGTGTATTGCGATTTTTCATCTGTGTGCTAAGGTAAAGTTCGATAGTGGAATTAATTCCAAAGGTGTAGGGCCAGTAAGTGTGTACTAAGCCTGTAGTTAAATAGATTTATTTCACTTATCTTGTCTGCTGGAACAATTGCACAGTTAGGGTAATTTTATTAAGGTTATCAGGTAGTGAACTGAACTTTACTGCAGGGGAAACCCCATTTTTAAATCTCTACCAATGTACCAATTTATTGGAAGGAGTTAATCAGGTAAATTCTCACAAGGCTTCCTGTTCTTTGGTTTTACTATACAGTGAATCTGAGAACTGCTTTAGGAATATGTCATGCAATCTATGTGTTTCATGTGAATAGGGATATGTTTACTAACATTAGAGATAAATATCTGGAAATATGATTCCCATGGCAACCAATCAGCAATTAGTTTAAAACAGCAACCTATATGTTAGAAATAAAAGCAAAGGACTCCAGAAATCTCTCCAGATATGTATCTCCAATTCTAGTAAACAAGTGTTTAGGAAGCATTAGACAGATATTCTGTCTGTGTGTTAGCCACACTCTCACTATAATGCATCCTCTCTCTCACCTAATTCCACTATGAAATGGTGTATTCTGTGATTTTAAGTTTTCCTTCTTTTCAGAGAATCTGTTCACCACCCACTATTGAAAGCAGGAAGACTTCAAGTCC
Source organism: Xenopus borealis (assembly GCA_024363595.1). Lineage (NCBI taxonomy): Eukaryota > Metazoa > Chordata > Amphibia > Anura > Pipidae > Xenopus > Xenopus borealis. Next base: position 132,715,442 of record CM044439.1, read on the forward strand.
CAGAATTCATCACTTTACAATGAAAGAAAATGAGGGAGGGGGTTGCATTATACTCCAAACATAAACGATCTTGGAAAACAGGTAATTGGGTTATCTTGGTTTTCTTCAATCAGTGAAGTAACAAACTGGGTGGGGCTTTTCTACATAAATCCCACTAAACGAGCTCCTGACAAAAATGAATGTATATAGTCGTCATTTAAAATTATATTAAATCATGACTGTTCTGAATGTTATAAATAAATAAAATAATGTAAGAATGCTTCACATGGACTAACCAAATTTTTTTAGGTAAATCAAGCGTAAAAAACAAGATTGTTCTATTCAAATTTCACTATCTTTTAACAATTCTACATCCCCCTTCCTACTCATGCCCTTTTATATATTTTTCACATAAACAAATCATATAAACCTGTGTTGATAGTTGTTGATGTTAATAAAGTTTGTCATTGTAGGGACCCATAAATGTAATGGCCCTTATGGCTTCATTCCCTGACAGTGCCTGCCTTTCCACTGTTGCTGGGTTAAATCCCATGTAACATTCCTCATTTGCATACCTGTTTCATTGGTTTTAGGTTGTGACCACTTCCTGCAGTGCTGTAACAAAGTGCTTTGTAGGGAGGGGCACTTCCTCTTTGGCCTGCAGCAATCGAGCTGGGCAGTGGATCCATTGCACCAGGAGTCAAAAAGGCCGCAGAGGTTTTGGGGTACAGGGACCCTGTGAAAGAGGAGAGCTAGGTGTAGTGTAGAGCCTGTTATAGCAGTCTATAGTGAGAGTTAGGCTAGTGAGAAAGAGCAGCTCAAGCTCCAACTAGGAGGATAGACAGGAATAGCTCTCCCCCAGGCTTTGCTTTGCCTGTAGTGAAGGGACCACAGTAGTGACAACGGCTATGGTGTAACCCTGTTCCAAGTCTGCTGTGGGGGTCCAAGCCACATGACGTACTGAAACCCTGAAAAGTGATTTCTCAACTCCTTTGGGCTATGCCTAGTGTGATGTTTACTTATGATGTCTCTGCTACACCTGTGAATGTACTTGGAGATGTACTGTGGCTACCTCACATGTGAGTGTTATAACCCTGTGGCGCTTTATGCCTGAATAAAGCCTGTTCTACTGTTTTGCAAAGAAACCCTGGCATCCAACTCTATTTTTGTGTATTTTTGGCAGTAGCACATGTGTTTCCAACTTTGCAAAAGCCAATCCTGTTGAAAGAGGGTTGTGTGTAACCAATGCTCTACCTTTCTAGATGGTATTTGTCTGTTCCAGTCAAAAAGGGGTTACATCATAAAAAAGCTCCAGAAGCAGAGACTGCAAGAAGTACAAAGGATGCAGCAGGCCCATCTCAGCCTGTGACTTTAGCAGTCCCTTCACAGATAAGGACAAACAGTCTACACCCACCTGCACCAGTTAAGTTTATGGGAAATGTTGGAGAAGCATGGAAAATCTTTAAGCAGAGACTGTTACTAACACTATATAACACCCAGTGCACAGGAAGTGTCCATTTTGCTAACATTAGCAGAGAAAGAAGCTTGGCAAATATTTAATTTATTTCATCTTGATGAAAATGACAGTGATAATTTTGAAGTTGTAATAGGAGAATTTGAAGATTACTGCACTCCTCAGGTGAATGAGACATATGCAAAATGTATCTTTAACTCCAGAGTGCAGTCTCCAATTAAAAGCATAGAGGAATGCATAACAGACCTCAAGCCGAAATCCAGAACATGTAACTGATCAGCTGAGAGATTCACTAATCAGAGACAGAGTTTTAATTGGATGTAATGATCAAAAAATTGCAGGAAAGATTGTTACGGGAACAGGGTCTTACATTAGAAAAAGCTATAAGAATGTGTCAAGCAGCTGAACTTACAAAACAGCAGCTCAAAGTGCTAACAGGAATAAGAAGTGAAGAGAAGGTTTCTCAAGTGAGCAGAGAGGCTGCATCCTCAGTCACACCAAGGTAAATCTGATTTTAAGAAAGGCAAGATTTACCAGATTCAATGTCTGTAATAATTGTGGCAATACCCATTAATTTAACAACTTCCCAGCTTTTGGTATACAATGCAAGGTGTGTGGCAAATTTAATCACTTTGCCAAGCAGTGTTATAGTAAAAGCAAACTAAATGCAGTGATGAACAGCAGCAGTGAGGATAAGATCATTTTGGGTACTGTCAGTAAAAGGAATGGAAGTGGAAAAAGAGGGATTATAGACATTGATACAAATGGTTCCCTGATTAAGAATAACGTGGACACAGGGGTAGAAACAAACATTATCAAAGAAAAATAAGTGAAACCTACAAATGAAAGCAAAATGAAAAAGTAAAACATCAGTGCTTACAGCATACAATGGGGCAACATCTACCAGTGGATGCTTCTACCAGTGGATGCTTACTGGCCAGAGGACAATCAAAGAAAAGATGCCACTGGAAATAGGCAGTTGTCAGTGGATAGATGCGAGGACAACCAGATGAACACTTCAGAATATTTTCTGACAGATACTGCCCCATACAAGGAACACAAAGCTTAGATCATGCCACGGTTAATAGACAAAATACAACTGACAAAAACTGACACAAACACTTGAGCTGGTGTGGTGTGCAAACACATTCTGGCAGTGTTATCAAAAACCATCAAGACTAGTTGAACTGTGTTAAAGTGACACTTTCTGACATATAATTATAGCAAATCACATTTACTAAGTTACAACTATTAATGGTTTGTTGTTGATGTTAAAATGTTAAAAAGGGAAGGATGTGTTGGTAGTTGTTGATGTTAATAACATTTGTCATAAAAAAAGAAGCACAGAGGTGGGGCCAGCACCATAGTTACATAGTTACATAGTACATTATTAACATTATTATTAACATGTATTTCTATAGCGCCAACTTGTTGCGTAGCGCTAGTATTAATGGTTTGTTGTTGATGTTAAAATGTTAAAAAGGGAAGGATGTGTTGATAGTTGTTGATGTTAATAAAATTTGTCATAAAAAAAAGAAGCACAGAGGTGGGGCCAGCACCAGAAGCAGAGACTGAGCTGTACAGTCAGAGAGCCATGCTTCTTTCCTGCACTGTATTTTAATAAATAATTTGCTGTTGCAAAACACAGAGGGGCAAATTCACTAAAGCGCGAAGCGTCTAACGCTAGCGCAAATTCGCCAGCGTGACGTTAAATCATAACTTCGCAAATTCACTAACACTGGCTCTGGCGAATTTACACTAGTGAAGTAGATAGACTTGTGCAACTTCGCACCCTTATGCCAGGTGAATTTGCGCACTGGCAAAGAATTTGCGTAGCACTGGCGAAAATTCACCTGGTGAAGTGCGGCGAATGCTAGCGAAGCCTGCGCTGGCGTTTTTTCGGATCTTAGTGAATGTCCCACAGAATCTCATTATTAAGAAGTACAACACTCAAACTAATCCATTCAGAGGTTTATTAATCAGAAACCTAATTTCTATAACCTCACAAAATATCTATTAACAATTGCAAGTAAACAACACATTATGCAAGAAAATGTAATACAATTTTATAACAAGCAACTTTTTGCTTACCAATAAAGATTAACGGTCAGATTATTGTTTGTATGTGAAGAAAAACCTATTTCCCATGGTGTATACATTTAAAAGAAGTGATAATGATGTCTGGAATGCATTTGTCCATATGGAATGGCCATTTGGCCATCCCCAAAAAACAAACTTTAGGAAAATGCAAAAATCATCAGATTTTTGTAAAGTATTGAAATTATTGTTCTTACTGCCTTTCTTGGTTTTTTAAAAGTATGTGAATGCTTCAACCAGGTGCACTAAAAAGGAATGCTTGTGAAGTCATAGTGACCTTCTTAGCAATAGAACCAGCTCTTTACTTTATAACTGCAACAATGCAAATCTAAACTAATTATTGTTAAAACTAATAAATTAACTCTTCACAATAAAAGTAATCCTAAGTCTTTCAGACACTCAAAGAATATTGACAACAATTTTTAAAAAACAGAGAAGATATAGAAAAGACACATTGTCTGTTGAAACATCTGATAGAACATGTGCATCAGGGCAAACAATTGGCTCAGATAGTTTTTAGTTTAAATTCACAGGAGGGTCTGTTGTGACTGCGGTAGTGAATTTTATGTGACAAACTTTTCCTTTACTCTTTACTAGTACTATTTTCCTTTCCAAGCTCAGTTGGGTTTGCGGTTTTATAAGGTACAATAGCCGGTTTCCACAGAGAAGTAGAAAAGGTAATAATCAAGACCGCAGTCCTCCAGTTTCTGCCTTCTCCAACTATGTGGTGCTCCTAGGTACCAGAAAATCAATACAGTTACTCCACAGACTATACCTTTTAATCTTCTCCAATGTTCAATCATGGAGTAATTTGTGGGGGGGGTCCAGCAAAGGGGTGTAGAATCAATTTCACAATATTTATTTAAACTAAATTAAATTGCACCGGCCAATTTATATAAAGTTAATTGTATTTATGACGTGATGGGAGATATGGATTATTATTAAGATTAAAAAGGAAGTACAGAGGATACAGAGGAATGTATGGAAGCACTGGCACTTTATAAACAATACATGAATGGTAACAGGTATTTTTTTCTCAATGAATTTGTCAAGTTAAAAACATTTCTGAGACAAAGGATTTATTGGTGGTTTATTATAATTGATTGGAATAATTAATTTATAGTGAATCTTGGAGTGTGATTAATATAATCAATTAATTATATAGAAGTGGTATTTAAGCACTTGGCACTTTATAAATAATTTCACAACTAAAACTAGCTTTGGTTTTTTGATTTTTTTTATTGGACTTGATGAAGTGAGTGTACACAATTCATTAAGGTAAACAAAACACCTTTAACAACTGAATTCATTCTTTGAAAGTACTTTGATGATATACAATTAATTGGAAATATAACTTAGTAATGCTAAGTAAATTGATGGTGCAGAGGTATCGAATTAATTATTAAGGAGAAACAACTAATTGATTTAGTAATATACTGGTCTAAATGTTGGACACTAACTTCAAACAAACCCTAAGGGTTTTACTAAATATAGTCTGGAAGTGGGCATAGAAGGCAAGAAGAAATTACACAGTCACAAACAAGGTGTCTTTTCTATAGCTTCTCTGTAACCTAAACTAATTACTGATAAAATCTACATTGTGAAATATTGCTTGTATGAATTCCTTATATGTGAAACCATGATTCATTTTTTATTCTAAATGATCAAACAAGTGTTTTTGGTTGATACATTTGTATTCATACACTAATAATATTTTGGAATCTGCTCCTTTAAGCCTTGTACAATATAACAAAACATTTTCTTTCCATGCTATTAAACATCTTGAATAAAACATTATATTTTATCAAAAGGTTTCAGGAAAAGAAAAATAATTGTTTGTGATATATTTTAAGGTCATTTTGTAGCAAACATTTTAAATGACTAAAGTCAAAACTAGCTAAATTACATACATTAAAAACATGCTTGGGGTACTAAGATTAACCATGGATATCATTTAAATCATTATTCCCATCAAATATATTCCAGAAGATTATTTTTATTGTTCTGTGTAGTCATCAACCAAATTAGTGCATTGTAGATCAAAGCATTTAAGCAAAATGGTATGTGAACATCTTTACATCCATTCTAATAGTCACTCGATTGTAATAGTTTTAAGTTCATTTTGTTTCCTTAATGTAATCAATTAGAAAATGTAGAAACAGAGTATCAATTTAAACCATTACAACACATAATTCTGTGCTTGCAACATATTTATGGAAATATTTTGCCTTTACTCTTTGTTTTCTTGGCAATCTATTATTTCTAATTTGAAGAAAATTTTAACAAAATGTTCACTCAGTCCAGATTCATGGTATCCCTGCAAATGATTTTAGACATATTAGATCAGGATGTTAAAAATCACAGAAGCCATATATATGAAATATTAAAAACAACAAATACGCCCTAAAAAATGATAATGAAAGCAGATATGATACAAGATTAACTGCATACATTTAATAAAAATTATTATGAAAATTGCAGTTATAACACATATCTACAGTAGATAGATAAATATATAGATGATAGATAGGAATGGGAGCTGTTATCCAGACTGCTCAGGACCTGGGGTTTTCCGGATAATGGATCTTTCTGTAATTTGCATCTTCATACTTTCATAGTTTACAAGAAAATCACGGTAAAACAGTAAATAAACCCAATAGAATTAATAAGAATGAAAAATTTTAAAAAATTGGTGGCCAGGGCCCCCCTACAAGTTAAAAAAACAATTGGTGACCAGAGCCCTACTATAAGTTAAAAGAACTGTTGTGCCAGGGCCCCCCATAAAAGGTTTTTTTTTAAATAAATTGGTGCCACAAGTAAAAAAAAAACATTAAGGCCCCAGAGAATTAAAAAAAAATAAAAAATATTGGTTGCAGGGGCCTACAGAGTATAATACATTTGTGGGCCAAAGCTTTAAAAAAAAAAAAAACACACATTGGTGTTCATTTGAACTGAACTCTTCGGAAGAGGCAGCACAGCTTTGCCGCTGTTATGGGGGGGCGCCTGGCTACTTTGAAAATTGCAGCATAGCCGGACCCCCCTTAAGGCCCCCGGTGCCCCCTTGATGGCAGCCCTGGTTATAGAATCCAATGCATATAATTAAAATGAACACCTGGGTGTCCATAAATGACCTTTGTTGCAAAAGTCTGGTTCCCATGACACTTTACATAGTTAGTTACATAGTTACATAGTTAAATTGGGTTGGAAAAAGACAGAGTCCATCAAGTTCAACCCCTCCAAATTAAAAACCCGGCATACATACACACACACATCTCCACTCTTTCACACAAACCATATATGCCCATAGCTATACTAACTGTAGAGTTTAGTATCAAAATAGTCTTTAATATTATGTCTGTCCAAAACATCATCCAAGCCCTTCTTAAAAGCATCAACAGAATCAGCCATCACAACATCACCCGGCAGTGCATTCCACAACCTCTCCGTCCAGACTGTGAAGAACCACCTACACTGCTTCAAATGAAAGTCCTTTTCTTCTAGTCTGAAGGGGTGGCCTCTGGTGCAGTGATCCTCTTTATGGGTAAAAATGTCCCCTGATATTTGTCTATAATATCCTCGAATATATTTGTAAAGTGTAATCATGTCCCCTCGCAAGTGCCTTTTTTGCAGAGAAAACAACCCCAACCTGGACAGTCTCCCCTCATAATTTAAGTCTTCCATCCCTCAAACCAGTTTAGTTGCACTTAGTCTCTGCACACTCTCCAGCTCATTTACATCCCTCCTAAGGACTGGAGTCTAAAACTGCACTGCATACTCCAGATGAGGCCTTACTAGGGATCTATAAAGAGGCATAATGATGTTTTCATCCCTTGAGTTTATGCCCTTTTTTATGCAAGACAGACCTTTATTTGCTTTAGTAGCTACAGAATGACACTGCCCAGAATTAGACAACTTGTTATCTATAAAAAACCCAAGAGCCTTCTCACTTAAGGAAACTCCCAACACACTGCCATTTAGTGCATAACTTGCATTTATATTATTTTTATAAATCAATGGAGGGCAGTCCTAAAAATATGCAAAAAAGTTTATCTGCTAAAGTCCCCATCACCAGCACATGGGCATGTAGTGAGGTGCCACAAACCAGGGGTATAACTACAAAGGGACCCCAAAAAGTTCACAAATGTTGTAAGGATGTGCACACTCAAATAAACTCTCAAGATATACAAGGGGTAGATGCAAAAAAGTTTTACTTGATATATTAACAATCACAGAATAAATGTAACAATACAAGGTAAATCACAGTATGAACAGTTATATACATATCCCCTTGGGACAGACAAGGCAAAAAAGTCAAACCACAAGTAGCGAATACACAAGCCTCAAGTGAGAATACCCCAACGTTTCAGCACCAAGGCCTTTGTCAAGGGGATCCCTAAAGGTCATTAATAAACAATTTGAAAAGCAAGGTACCCCACTAACAACACTCGTCCAATTAGAAAATGTTCCATTTACCACCACTCTTTGAAGTCTATCTATTAGCCAGTTATCTATCCAGGTACAAATACTATGTTCCAGGCCAACATTCCTTAATTTAACCAGTAACCTTCTGTGTGGCACTGTATCGAATGCTTTAGAAAAGTCTAAGTAAATCACATCCACTGCCATCCCAGAATCGAGGTCCCTGCTTACCTTCTCATAAAATGAAGTTAGTCTGGGAAGATCTATTACGCATAAAACCATGCTGGCACAAACTCATAGTATTGTTATTTGCTATGAAGGCCAGTATCCATAAATTGTAGCTAAGTTCACCAGTTTCGGCTAAATAAGTTGCATTAAATTTTGTATTGTCTGTATAAATATTTTTAGCTCTACTAATACCAAAAATAAGGTGATTACGTGCACATAACCACATACTGTATATACAATTATGTATGTGTGTACAATGTAAATGATTCCCAGTGTCCTCAATTTCATAAAATCCAGTTTTTATCTTTATGTTTTGGTGCCATTTAAGATGAAAATACATCAACATATTTCTCAATACTGAAGAATAATATGTGAACTGTTCAAAAGCACGCATACATATTTGTTTGCAAATAATTTTTTCCAGGAATGGTTTAGCATATTTCAGTGCTCCAGCTGTATATTTAAATTTAACTACATTAAAAAAAACTTAAAAACTTTAGAAAAAGCCCCTGACATAATAGTTAATCTGCAGCAAGCAAATGCTGAAACATCCCTATGATGAGGTGGCAATGACAATAAATATTAAAGGGGTGGTTCACCTTCAAGTTAACTTTTAGTATATTGCAGAAGGGCCAATTCTAAGAAAATTTTCAATTGGTCTTCATTATTTATTTTTCATAGTTTTTTAATGATCTGCAATTTTCTTCTGTTTCTTTGCAGCTTTCAAATGGGGGTCACTGACACCATCTAAAAACAAATGCTCTGTAAGGCTACAAATGCATTGTTATTGTCACTTTTTATTACTTATCATTCTATTCAGTCCCTCTCCTATTCATGTTTCAGTCTCTTATTCAAATCAATGCAGGGTTGCTAGGGTAATTTGTGCCCTAGAAACCAAATTGCTGACACTGCAAACTAGAGAGCTGCTGAATAAAAAGCTAAATAACTATAAAACTACAAACAATAAAAAATGAAAAAAAATTGCAAATTGTCTCAGAATATCACTCTCTACATGATACTAAAAGTTAACTCAAAGGTGAACAACCCCTTTAAGGTTGAGATTTTCTACAAGATGTGCTCATTTGGACAGGCATCAATCAAGCAGGCCATCTGCAGGGCTGAATACACTGGCCAAAAAGCCACCAGCTTGGTCTGAAAGGGGACAAATCAGCAGCGCAAATCAGTTCCTTTATGGCCACAATTAGTCTTAACACATTATTGTTCCGTAGTAAAGGTAATGACTTTCTTGCCTACGTATGAAATATGAAAGATGAAGTTTCTTGGATTCTATTCTGAAAAATTCTATTCTGAAAGAAGCCTCAGTTTAAAACAACAATATAATGTAAATCTATAAACATCATTAGCATTGGCATACATAATATCTCAAAATCTTTGTACCGATACCTTTGTTTTTTGGTTTCTGTCCGTAAAAATGAATCCTAGACCAAGTTCCCCCATACGTTTTAGCAGCCTCTGACTTGACAGATGAGACGATTTAGCTGTCACATGCAATGTTTATAATATTCCAGAAATATTCGGAGACCAAACTAAAAGTAAATACAGAGGAGTTCATTATGGAAATCTTACTGAAATGGACCTGTATAATTATCCCTCCTACAGCTTGAGTTCAATAAGCTAGTTCACCACATGGCAAGAAATGTTGTTTTGCAATTACAGCTCATAAAAATGTAAGGTAAAAATTAGATTAGTGGTTATTGGCGCAGATGTTGAATAAAAGAGGTAGATCTATTTGTTCTTGCCCTACATGGGTTCTTTATTTAAATTGCCATTGGACAGACAGAAGCTTTTCACTATCATGGAGCTGGATCAGACACATCACACTTTCATTAAGTCACTGTGAGGGTTATGCACTGAGCTCTCAGTGTGTAAATTGTATCTTTATGCATTCAGAGTCTTTTTTTTGTTTGTTTTGCTTAGTCTTGCATGTGCATCTCATTGTCTTTTTCAAATCTACTACTGCCAATGTAACTATATATCATGTACATGTGGGTGCCACAAATATATTCCATTCATATCAGCATATTTTAACAAAAGTTATGGGAACATATGCCATAAAATACTGTATAAGCATTGCTAGGCATCTGGGGCAGCAGTAGAGACTTTTGTTCCTATGAATACAGTTAGGATATCCTGAAATCCGTTATCCGGAAAGCTTTGAATTATGGAAAGGCCCATAGACTCCATTTTAATCAAACTTTCAAACAATTAAGGATGCACCGAATCCAAATCCAATTTGCATGTGCAAATAAGGCGTGGGAAGGGGAAAACCACCTTTTTTACTTCCTTGTTTTGTAACAAAAAGTCATGTGATTTCCCTCCCAGCCCCTAATTTGCAAATGCAAATTAGGATTCAGATTCGGTTCGGCTGGGAAGAAGGATTCAGTCGAATCCAAAAACAAGTATTCTGGATAATAGTCTCCATACCTGTACAAGAAAACTAAAGACCTATTCTGCTCACAAGCACAATTTAGAATTTTTCTGGAAAAAGTTCCAGACTTCTGTACTTGCTACTTGGATTATAGGTTTTGTTCAGAAATTCATTTTTACATTTCTTGTAAAGATATGATTTGGAAAATGAATGTCTGGTTGCTATGGCTTACTGTACTAATTAATATGTGCAGTCACATGTGCTTCTAGCCTTAAAGTGGGCAATAAATACAGTCCTACAGTGTGCAAACCTGCCATGCACATACACTGGTGGCACAAGATTCTCTTTGCAATTTCAATAAGGCAATATAACCAGCATACCTAATAACTATACTGACCTTCCAAATCTAGGTAAGCGCACAATGTTTAGGATTGTTAACCCCTTTTTTTCACCTGAGGAACGGTCATCACCCCAAAACATTATGCCCTTTCCAACTTCTTCAAAATAAAAGATGCAGATGCAATGCAGTTGGAAAGAAGGGAAAACTATTATTAATATCTGAATGACTCACAACCTAGGATGTTTTATGCACACATTCTGCCCACCTACAGTCAAAATGTGTTTCAGAGCATAAGTAGTAAGGCAACATCAGGGCACTGAGCACCCCTTTATTTGCATTTTGCATTTTTATGAAATTAAGCTAGCTATAGCCAACTATGAGGACTATACTGTTGTATTACTGTACCTTTTAATATTGACCATACAGTTTTTTTTGACGGACATATATTTATCATTGGATTAAGTATAACTATATGACCTCAAACATTTATTTTATATTCACAAGGAAACTTTCTTATGAAACATGTCACATTGATTTACTAATATGTGTAATGGGCTCCCCAAGTAAAAATGCCCTTACAAAAGCACAGTGGTTATTTATATGCTTTCTAAAAAGCAAGTGCTTTTCAGCTCTTGGAAGCCATGCACAACCCAACAGGTTGCTATTTTTCTCCTACAGAATAAGTTCCTCGGAGACTGCAGCAAAAGCTGCTTTGGTGAGTCCCACAAGGCAGACAAAAATAGCACTGCAGTTATAAAGAGGCACTTGAAAGGAAATACACAGAAAACTCAAAGTCAATTCATAATAAAAAAATATATTTCAACACATCTTGAATTCTCCTTATTGACAAGTGCATTGTTCAGGAATATGAGCATTGAAGACAGCCATGCATGTTTACTTATAAAAGAGAAAGGCACTATTTTAATTAAATAATGTATTGATATATTCTTCTCAAAAATATGATATATTATATAAGATATAATACAAGTATGGGCTTTATTATCCAGAAGCCAGTTATCCAGAAAGCTCCAAATTACAAAAAGGCTGTCCCCCATAGACTCAATTATGAAAAGACATGTTTTCAGGAAAACCCCAGGTCCTGAGAATTCTGGATAACAGCTTCCATACCTGTACTAAGAGATTTGGCCCTATGCATTTCTGTTCTTGGACCTAGTGACAAAATTGGAATATATATAATTAAATGACATACCTGTACTAGATAGTAAGGTTTTTATGTAGTGGAAAGCACAACCAACAACTATTATAAATCCAGCAGGCCTCAGAACAGAAAGTCCCTTGGCCCACCAGGGGTAACATCTCAGTTTCACTTGTACTGTACCTCTAAGGCTGTGTTCAAGGAAAATATCTGGAAGCAATGGGGACTAATGTTGTTGTTCATCACCACATGAAAGATGAATATCAGTATATTTGTACAAGGCCAAAACTGTATTCTAATGTATTCAAATGCCAAAGGGCTGCTTTAAGATGCCATAGACCAGTGACCAGTTTCAACTAGTGTTTCATGAGCAGCATGTTGTTTACTAATCCCTTGAATGTTGCTCCCAGTGGCCTCAAAACAGGTGCTTATTTTTGAATAACTGGCTTGGAGGTAGGTTTTGGTTGCAAAAAACCCGGTTGAACTTTAGGCTTTACATTAAACGGATAAAGAACCTTCTTTTAAATGAGTTTAAAATTAAATTTATATAATGAATCTCTTGTATGATGAAATGGTGGAAAAGGCTACTGATAACAGTGGTGTAACTACAGAGTAACTCCAGAGATTGTGGGGGGACCAGGGAGAGAGGGGGTTCTGGATCACTGGGTCTGCTTACTCTATAGGTGTAAAGACAGTGGGGGTGAGTGGGGAGGCAAGCAGCTAGGCAAGGAGTGGGACTAAGGGTGGTAGGAATTGACACGCGCAAAATGTCCTTTGAAGATTTTTGGGGGACAGTACTGTGAAACCACACGTGGGGCTAAATATGCTGACTTATAGAGTCTATGACAGTGTCATGTCACTTAAATATTTTTTTATTTTTTTGTTGAGATATCAGTGGACAGTACTGATTTTACTTGCCACTAAAACATGCAAGCCCCTTTAGATATAAGAGTGCAAACTTTAACATTTAAAGTTTAAAATACTTTAAAAGAGTTTTCCAAGTTGATCAGTCTGCACAGGGTTTGGTGAAACACATGGGTGTCAGCTGTGCACAGACATTTCAGAGCTTGGAATTTAAACCTTATTTAAATGTGAGTTTTCTTTTTACCTTTTTATGTTGTAATCTGTGAAAATGAATATGAAAATGTATATGTATATTCGATCGTACGATTTCATCGAGAAATCGAATATCGAGCGAAAAGATATCCTAGAACTATTCGATAAGCATTCGATAGTCGAATGCTTATTGAATTTCGAATAGATTCGAGGGAATTTTAGTAAATATTGTATGAAAATCTCCAATTTTTAGAGGTTTTAGAGGCATTAGTAGTTTTTTTTATAATTCTGTGCTTTTTTTTTTATTCATGCTTTTTAAATTCGGATTGATTCGAATGATTTTATCGATCAAATTTTTTATATTTGATTGTTTGTAAAATCGAATTGCGTTAAAACCCCTCGAATTTGGACTTCAACTTCAAAGTTTTCATTCAACCTAAATTCGAGAGTTGAATTTGAAGGTTTTTTAACCCTCAAATTGACCCTTAGTAAATGTGCCCCTAAGAGAAAGTGAGTTTAGTCATGGTTTCAAAAGCCTTTAAAACCACTAAAATGATATTGTTGATAAATAGGCCTCTATGGGGCATATTTAAAAAGGCAGGTGATGAAAAAGCCATAGTAACTGTAATAGTTCGAAAAATTGCATGTGAAATGTGTTTAACCTGTGAAATTTAAAGCATTGAACAGTTTCTTCACCGTTTATCAACCCAATAATGTCAACAATGTGTTTCATTGCCAAAATGACAAAGTAGTATCATCACTTTAGTCACCAATCCAGAAGTACATATTTAGGAGGATACTTACACCAATATCATGTTAAAAAGAAGTTTAATATTAGCCAAAATTATATTTATCAATATTTTTAAAGGACAATAATATTATTTCTTTAAAAAAATCTACTTTGGGCCTATGTGCAATTTTTAGGGCATTTATATAGCTATTTAAACTAAAGTCAAAGTACTGGCATCACCCCAAAATATTGGGTTAAATGGCCATGTCAAGTATACAGTATATATTTTTGCTCAACACATTGTTATGCATTACATCCCTGGGGATAAAAAAGGCACATAAACACAGACCTATAAATATATATTTAGTAAAAAATAAAAATAAGTCCTGTCCATCAGTGTGATTGGTCCTATAAAACAAAGAATAATATATGTTTTGTTTAGCAGCATTTAGAATACAGGGCCACTGGCAATTAATCGGGAAGAAACCCAAATTTAGTGTAAAGTAGGATTGGCTTGCAACCCCTTTTTTCACTCTGACTGTCAAAACTATTCATAGATACATTCTTGGGCTTAGATTATTACAAAAATATTTACATGTATTCTAAATGAAACCAGTTGTGGTCACAGCAGGGTGAGCCAGAAGATTTAACACAAAGAATTCTTGTAAATCACAGTGGGGCGTAGGATAATATCTCTCTGGTTTCTTAAAAAAAATCTGTTTCATTGACTCTGTTTTAATTAGTAAAAAAAAAATTACAAATGAAACTAAGTAGACTTGCAATAGTCTATAATTTATTTTAAATATGCCCCGAGATATTAAGAACAAAGTCTGTTCTTGAATACACTGTGCTAATATAATGTACACATCAGTGGGTACTAAACAGTTGCAGACCGCTGAAGACAAGATTTTAGGTATTAAATTATTCATTCTTTTATTTTTAGATGACTCACAGAATGCATGCAAAGATTTCGAAAATATGCATAGCTAGTATAATGCAGGGACTCATATTGTTTAGTTTACAAAAAAAATACATCATGCAATGTGTAACAAGGCTCTGGAGACAATATAAATGCTCTACATATCAATTTGATAAAAAAAATCAACAAGAGGCACGCCGAAGGCATTAATGAAGAAATGAATTGTGGACTGACAAGCAATATCTTCCTCTGCTCATTGCACAAGTCATAAAGTAAAATATTGTGGACGAGCAGATGTTGGGAACAAGCCACAAATAAGAACCAGGATATTTAATAAAATGTACTTCATTTTGCATGTTTCCTTTAAAACTAAAAAATATATACATAAATAGTAATCTTGTTATCTTAAATATCTCGAGTTTGCAACAATATTCCAATTTACCCTATTAGCCATGTTCACTTACAGAAGGGTACAAAACAATGCATCCTAAAGACAATTGCAGGTATCTTTCCCATTCTTACTACTGCCTTGCTCATGATTTACACACAGTTTAATTATTCAGATGTTTATTATGCTCTACATAATGAAATTTGGACCTTCATATTTTCTTCCTACATGCTCAGTGCAGGCTGCAATTATAACCACAGATATCTGTTTATTTGATGAATTCTGCTTCTTCTGCATAGTTTGATAAATAAGGAAATAAGTCAAAACCTACTTTATATACAGTAATTAAAGTGAAAAATCTAGTCATGATGCAAATCCTTAATTGGACTCCAGGAGAGATATGCAGAATTTCTCTTTAATAATATGAGATGACTGGGGACAGAAAAACAAAGCACACTAAAATATGGTTTAGAAGCACAATTAATCACAAAACAGAAAACAACCAATTTAGTATAGCTCATTCAGTGACTCTCAAGGCTCAGGTAATGTTCTTTTAATCATGTGCAGCTGAAATAAAGTGCAATATATATGCTGATCTTCAATGAGAATCGTGTACCTCGGTCTCATTTGTAAACACAGGCATTTCGTAATAAAATGATTGTGATACCTATGGCAAGATCAAAATATTAAGCGGCTTAATAACAGAAACAGTTAACCACTTGGGCACCAGACATATACAATGCACTGGGGGTAATAAGAATAAAAATGGTTAGGTACAAATGTGGAAAAATAAATTATATCAATTTTGGGTTGAAAGAAACGACACAAATATAAGAAAAGGCGGACTTTCGTGCATTATTTTTTTGCTGCCTATTGAAGGTCACAATGAAAATGTCAGATAAAAAACAGTGTCAAACCTAAATGTAATTTAAACTCTTTATATTGTGCCAAGCTTAGTTAGAGACAGTGGTGGAGACAATGGTGGAATTTTTTTGGTGGAATGTATTCAAATCTTTTTTTTTCCCTTAAAATTATTTATAAAGTGCAATAATGGTGGCCTTAGGGTAAAAGGCATCCTGTGCAGAAAGGCCGACATAACAATTTCTCTTTAATGTGCATGCTTACAGTTGACATTAATCAATATTCTATTTTTAATTTAAGTATACAGGTATTGGATCTGTTATCCAGAAATCCATTATCTTGAAGGATCAATTTATGGGAAGGCCATCTCCCATAGACTCAAAAAAATAATCATATAAAATATGAATATATTAAGAAGAGCTACTTTCAGTTATTTGAATTAAGCATAATTCATTTAAATGTTTATAAAGACCCACAACTCTTTCATGATTACGGTGGACAATATATTGTGTTCTACATTGGATAAAGAACGATGAAAAGTGGAGAATTCCTAGAGATCTTCCTGTCACTGTTGATGGGTACACCAGGCTGGGAAGTTTTGTTTTTAAATTCTTTGAAAATATGTGGTTTATAACACCATAATGGTGCTTAGAGTTCTGTTTTCCAGATGTGCATACTGGTAAAAGGACATGACCACAAAGCTACCATGCTGAGGGTTTATGAAACCAGAGAAGCTTGATGTCTAGTCATCATATCACAGTTAAAGCTATTATTCAGCATCCTTTATCAGTTAGTGCTCAGCAGGGCCGCCATCAGTGGGGGACGGGG
>CM044439.1:132752161-132764892 GCA_024363595.1 Xenopus borealis
CCCCCCCCCGATGGAGGCGATGTGTACATTGGGGAATATATAATCACGTTAAAGGGCAGGTCAAGTCTAGCAATGTTTGCACTCTGCAATGCTTACCTACATATTTTCAATGCGAATAAATTCACGAAAAACCAGGAAAAATTTGCCTGGCAAAATTCGCTGAAGCCAGCATCCTTTTTTCGACGCGGCGGCGTTTTGCAAATTTTTCGGCCCCAGATTCACCTGTCACTAGTGTTAAGTGAGGACACCCTTCCAAATGCTCCAGCTGCATAGCCAGTACACTAGGAGGTCCTTGTACAGTGTGGACTATGGGACATAATTATTATACTGTGTAAAACAAATTTGCCTAAAAAAAACCTGTGTAAAAGAAAATGGTGAATTTATGAAGATGTGTTTTATTATATGCCATACGAATGCCAGATTTGGCTTTGTTATTTTGAATTGGTTTTAGCAGAATATATGGTGATTTTTGCATGGCAAAGTCTGGCGATGTGTGATTAATTATCCCTCGATTTTTTTAAATAAATAAATACTCAGATGAGCATCTGTGGGGAGACTGACCTCTGTCAAAGTAGCAGATTTTTCGCCTTATAACTTATGACAGGAGTCACCAAACTTTTTTACCCATGAACCACATTCAATTATAAAATGATTTGAGTAGCAACACAAACTTGAAAAATATCCATGGGGATGTAAATAAGGGCCATGATTGGCTATTTGGTACCCCCTATGTGGACTGGCAGTATTTGGCAACACATCTAGTTTTTATGCAACCAATCCTTGCCTCCAAGCCTGGAATACAAAAATAATATTGAACATGCTTTTCTTAATAGATTGTGAAATAACAATTATTTGCAAACACTAGTTCAGGCACCAGACCCTCAACTAACAAAGAACAGCCAACGGGCATCCTTCCAAATTCTGAATGTTGAATTATTACATTTAGTAAAACAGCTTCTGAAACTTGCGTATTGTGGAGGTTTGCCAAACAGATTTTGCAGCCTGTACTTTTATTTTTATAGAAATATAAGCTCTGCATCAAAAAGAATTTCAGAAATTCAATGCAAAATACAATACTTCATTGCAAAAACTTGTTTCTTTTATTCACAAATATAAGTGGAACATTTAAAAAAAGAATAAAGACCAAAGTAAATCAAAGTGACATAATAGAACTACTGTAATATTAGCCTAAAGCAGAGCTTGGAGAAAATGACTTAAATAAACCAACATTAACTTGAAAATAGCTGTATTAATTTGCTTGAATAGTTAAAAAGTGTATTAAAATACACAAGGATAACATTATGTTTGAATATTAACTAAGAACTAAGATGTTGAAGACAAGTAAGATTTAGAACAGAAGTGACAAAATACATAGTATAGAATTAAGAAAATCATATATTTTGAAAAAAAAAAATACTACCTAACCAGTGGTACAGCTTTGGGATCCGTCATCCAGACACCTGTTATCCAGAAAGTTCCAAACTATGCAAAGGCTGTCTCCCATAGATTACATTTTATCTAAATATAATTTTTAAAAATTATTTCCTTTTTTTGTAGTAATAAAACCATACATTGTACTTGATCCAAACTAATATATAATTCATCCTTATTGGAGGCAAAATCAGCCTTTTGGGTTTATTTAATATGTGAATCATTTTCTAGTAGACTTAAGGTATGAAAATCCAAATTACATTACATTACATAATTTGTTATCTTGAAAACCCCAGGTCCCAAGCATTCTGGATAACAGGTCCCATACCTGTATATCAAGAGGAAGACCAAAAATGAGAACTAAAGGTTAACTAAAGAAGTTAGACAGAAATGGTGTACCTTATGTTTTGGGCTTCTCTTCCAGCCCAAGGTAACAACAACCAATTAACAGGAAAGATCTGTGCTGATTTACTGCACATGCTCTGTGCAGCTGTCAGTTAATGAGCTTAGGGACAGACTCAACATATACTGTACATATAGATGCAGTGAAATTCCCCCTTCACTTTACTTGCTCTGACAACTGTGGATAGGAAACTTCAGACAGTCTCTAACTGCTCTGCAGGGAAATGATCAAACTTTCAAATGATAGGGGGGAGTCCCCTACCTTACTTCCCAGAACTGAAGCAGCTCTGTTTGTTTCCCTGTAAAGCAGCCGCCAACTGTGTAGAGATTTGTATCTAGTAATGGGCGAATCTGGGGCATTTCGCTTCACCGAATTTCTCAGGAAAATCATGAAATGGCGAAAAATTACGAAATGCCGCTGGTGTCTCATTTTGGATGTGGGCATCCATTTTTGGACGCCGGCGCACATTGCCAGGATCAAAAAAAGGGCGCTTGTGTCCAAAAACGGACGTCCGCGCCCAAAATGAGACACTGGTAGTGTTTCCCGAATTTTTCTCTGTTTCGTGAATTGCCTGAGATATTCGGGAAAATTCTGCAAAAGTCGCACAGCCAGGCAAATTTTTCCTGCCGTTTCACAAATTTATTCACCATCAGCAAATCATGGGAATTCACAGCAAATTTGCCCCAGGCAAATAAATTCGAACATCACTATTTGTATCCACAGACCCAGTGCAGTCTGCATATTCTGTATATTAATCAGTCTTGCTGTATCAGCTTCTATGGCAGATATTATTTGACTTGTGCTGTTTTATGATGATCCCTAAGCTTAACATTCCAAGTGAAGCCCAGACCATACTGAGCATGTCTGTAGTCTTGGTATTGCAAATTAGTTTAATAAAGTTACAAGATGACAGCCCCCTGAGCCAACTTTGAAAGCATAAATCATTTGTCTTATTAGGCTTCTGGTTCAGTAAGTTCATGGTTATATTTAGTATACAAAATACAGCATTTCTAACAGCACTGGAGAAGTCAGCCAGCATAGGATTCATCAGGAAAGTGCAGGTACTTGTGTTCCATTCTGGAACACCAAATTGCTCTAATATTTGAGCATGTATTGTAGTGCATCATGGTTGTTAAAACCCAAGACCCAACAAAGCACCATTTCTAGTTATCTGAACGAAAATTGGTGGTATAAAATTATGGTTTGCATGTAATCTATTTTATTAACTGTGTCAGTAGTACAACTATTGCAGCAAATATCTGGACAAATAAACAAAAATTCCATATGATAACATTTTGCAGCAACAGGAACCAGATTTCTCCGAGGGGCCAATTTCTGAAATCCATGACCATGACAAAAACTACCTAAACTGCTGTTTGACTATTTGGTCTCCATGAAACAGGTACAGACATAATTGTCAGAAGTGATGTTATCAGAAGGCTGGGGTGACAAAAGAAGCATAAAGGAACAAAATTAGCTTATATTGAGACTCATAAGCCCTACCTGAAACCTGCAGAATTCCTTACTTTTTGACCAGAGCTAAAGAACCCTCCTGCATGTTCCTGACTATTGTCTGTCCTAACCATTGGCTGTATCTGAACTACTGGACTTGGCCGATCCTTTAGTGTCCAGTCTGTTCCTCGGTCCCGACCGCACTTTAGGATTAGTGATGGGCGAATGATACGCCGCTGGCGAATAAATTCATGAAACGCCAGTGAAAAAAACGTGCCACGACTCGTTTCGCGAATTTTTCAGCGAAGCGAAACTGGGTAGATTCGCCCATCACTATTTAGGATGTAAAGGCCCTGACAGACATCTTGCATTACAGCACACTGATTACATACTGCTAACACTTCACACAGTGTCTCCATGTTATGCACTTAGGCAGCAATAATATAAATGCAAGTTATACACTAAATGGCAGTGTGTTGGAAGTTTCCTTAATTGAGAAGATCTGGGGATTTTTTGTAGATAAATTATCTAATTCCAGCTGTGAAATATGTTGGCACTATATAAATACATGTTAATAATAATTCTAGGCAGTGCCATTCTGGGGCTACTAAAGCAAATAAAGTTCTCTCTTGCAAAAAAAAAACGGCATTAGCTCAAGGGATGAAAACATAATTTTCCTTCCCTAGTAAGGCCTCACCTGGAATATGCAGTGTAGTGTTGTCTTCTAGTCATGAAGAAGGATATAAATGAACTAGAGAGTGTGCAGATACATACAAATAGAGGGATGGACGACTTAAAGGAATTGTTCAGTATAAAAGTAAAAACTGGGTAAATAGATAGGCTGTGCAAAATAAAACATGTTTTCAATATAGTTAGTTAGGCAAAAATGTAATGTATAAAGGCTGGCATGAGTGTAAGTCTAACCTAAAAGAACAGGACACTACTTCTTGCTTTTCAGCTCTCTTGGTTTACACTGAGTGGTTACCCTGGTTACCAGGCAGTAACCAATCAGTGACTTGAGGGAGGGCCGCATGGGTCATAACTGTTGCTTTTGAATCTGAGCTGAATGCTGAGGATCAATTGGAAACTCACTGAACAGTTATGTCCCTTGTGGCCCCCCTTCAAGTCGCTGACTAACTCAGATTTCGGGAGCTGAAAAGCAGGAAGTTGGATTCTGGCTATTATATTAGACATCCAGTCACTCCAACTTCTATAGTTTGCATTTTTTATTTTGCACAGCCTATCTATTTACCCAGTTTTTAATTTTACCCTGAACTGTTCCTTTAAATTATGAGGGTGGATTGTCATGGTTGTGGTTGTTTTCTCTGGAAAAAAAGATGCTTGAAGATTACACTTCACAAGTACATTAGAGGATATTGTAGAAAAATAGCAAGGGATCTTTTTTTCCCATAAATTGAATCACTGCACTAGAGGCCACTCCTTTAGATTAGAAGACAAATAACTTTAAGAGGGGTTATGATGTTTTCTTGGACAAGCATAATATCCACGGCTATTGTAATACTTATATCTACAAGTATCGATAATATTGGTATATGTATATAGATTATGTGAGTGTATAGAGGGGTTAGTGTGATTGTGTGATATGTATGGATGCTGGGTTTCATTTGGAGGGGTTGAACTTGATGGACTTTGGTCTTTTTTCGACCCGATTTAACTATGTAACTATGCATATACCAGTCAACTCTGGACCCCTCACTATTATATGGGCTAACCTCAGCTACCATTCCATGTCTATTTCCCTCTATTATGGCCAGACAATTACACCAATGTGTACCCTCAAATGTCTACTTGTTTCACCAACTCCCCCTTCAAATAACGCTTAACTGCATCTTATGCTAGAGTATGCTTCCTTGAACTCCTGCTCCGAGATAGTTGAAAAGGCACATTGAGCATCTCCAATAAGCAGATTTAAGTAGACCATACAAACACATACATATAAAGTTTTGTATATTTTTTAGTACATGTATGCTGCTTCGATGATTTAATATATTTGTTCAAAGAACACAAATCTGTTGGGCCAGTATAAGATCACCCATAAATTCAAGTTTTTACCAGTTGTTTTCTACTGTTCAGTTTAGATTTGTGATTTGCAATCTGTGAGTTCTAGTAAATGACGGAGGGGCTGCTATAAGGTGCCATAGAAAGTCAGTATTTTAGTGGGCTGGTGGGGGCTGTTTGGGCCTCTGTGTGGGCTGATTGTGCCTCTGTGTATCTGAAATGCCGGGACCTATTTTGATTCTCAGTCTGAACCTGCAGGTCATGGTATGTAAAACTGAACTGACAGATCAACACCTAACTTCATGACATCCTTTCTGATTATGATAAACAGATTATGCTAATTGGAGGAAAATTCCATACGATATATTATTGAAAGATATTATTTACAAGTTATTTAGAAAGCCAGTTGGATGACTGGTGAATGTATTAAAGAAACAAAAGCACAGCAAGTCCAGTTGATTTGACCTATTTCTCCAGAAGTATAAAGTTTTAGATCCCTTCTTGTATAACTTCTGTTTCATTGTGTATGTCATTTAGTTTTTAAAGATCCATAACACTTCTTAATACAATGAGCAAATATGAAATGATAATGGGAACCACTAAAGAAGTTAAACATAGAGATGATTAGTGATGCTAGCACATATTCCAGTGGTTCCAATATTAACATAAATACAGGAACAGTTTGGAAGATGATGGTGGAGAGTGGGAATTTTCCCACTGACAACATAAATCCCCTTGGGCTTTGAGAATATTCACAGAGCATTTATTGAGAGAAAGTTGATTGTTTGGTTTTAGCCTTATGTTGAGTTGTTTTTACTCATTGGACCATGGGTGATTTTTTTTCAGGTAACATTAACTCCTGACCCATCTCTCTGGATTACTGGAATAATTACTATAGGCTCCACATCTGACCTTGAAATAGTGTAAATTTGCAGTAAATGAACAACATAGATGTACATAATAAGAATGTGATTAACAAAATACTCATGCAAACCTAGTTTTCAATGTTGTTGTGATACATAAAGCACTGGGATGGAAAACATCTAGTCCAAGGTCACATTGGCTTTATGCCTTTGAATCAGATGTTTTGAAGCCCAGGGAAAGTTTAAAAAAAAAAATCGTTTCTGCATTAACTCCTAGATTATATATAGTTAACTAATATACTTAAATGTGTAAGTACTGTAATAAATACTAAACATCATGCTGCAATGAAAAATAATTGTATAGCTGTAAAAAAATATAACTCCAGCTCTGATCCAGCTAACATTTGTTATCACTGAATAAAAATCTTCACATTAACAGATGATGCAATGAAAAATGACAATCAGGTGAAGGAGGCTATTAAGCTTCTAAAATGATGTGCAGAAATCCCTCGTCCCAAATCAATTAAGATTGTATAGTAACATTTCCATTCTAGAAAGCAGGTGGTAAGTTTGTGTTGGTTTTTTTTTTTTAGTAAATGAGCGTTACTGTAAAAATAACATAAATTTGGTTTGTGGTAAGGGGTTGGTGGAGATAACAGAAAGACACAGAAAGAGGGGTTTGGTGGACATAACAGAAAGACATATTCCAAATGACACATTTAATAACAGTACAAAGGGGGTTATTTATTAACGTTCATATATTTTTTCCACAATTTAAATTTTTTGCAATAAAAATCTTGAATATGAATTATGTATTAAAAGACACAATTTTTTTTATATAAAACAGTGAGAAAGATGTCAAAAAGTTCAACTGTAAAACTTCTGTATCTGAAAGCTTACAAAGTCAGTGGGAGCTGTCCTAAGCAACATGTCAACTATTTTCAGTTTCAATTTTTTTTTTAGTTTTTTGACCTATTAAGAATAATGACTAAAATATGAATTTGACATCTTTTTTCATGGTTTTATTCAATCACATTTTTTAATAGATAAGGTTACATATGTGTTTTTAAAAATGTCAAGGTTATTTGAGCCTCTGCCAGGCTTTATTTATAGGTTTGCACCTGCCTGCCCTGCCCCCTTCCTAAAATCAGAGAAAGGGCTAGTCAGATGTAGGTCTATAGAGACTTACAAATAGAGCCTTGCTGGTTCGGGTAGGGCAGACATTTAGAGCTGGTGGGTTAGGGTCAGGTGCTGGTTGACTTCTAAATACTGGCACCTATTGAGAGAAACCCTGGAGCTACTGCTCCCTTCAGACCAGGTGACAGCTCCAGGGTTCCCTTCATTCCCTGTGCTGAAGGCACAACACACTTCTAAAGAATGAGGCAAAGACATCACTTATACACCAAACACTAGAAATTACGTCAGATGTCTACAAAAAGCACATGCAGTTGTGTTAATGGGATGCAACTTCATCAGGCCATCTTCCCCTTGTGAACCCAATGACTCTGTAATGAAATGAAAATGAAATTCTGGGGGGAAAACGCTCCATCATGTGGGAAAAATGTCAATAGGCCGTAATTCATTATGAATACAAAAAATTGTCAGTTCTTCATCATTATATGAGTATAGGCATAAAATTATGCTAAATAGGACAGCAGCTTGATAAAATGTCTTTATTTTCTTAATGGCGACAAAATCATAATATGAACACTTTAAGTAGCTCCAATCCATTTTCAAGCTTTTGATGTGAAAGTGCCCATGTGTAAACTTAAGCATAAGTTGTTTAACCATTCCGGGAATAAATGTAACTTCATGTTATGATCTTATTCTGATTCTGCATTTCAAGATTCATGTTGAAACATGAATAATTGAAAGAATTTTTTTCACAGGCAACTAATTGTATAAAATAAATATGAATGAATCCATGAATTGCATTACACAAAAGAGCATGCTTATTGTGCTGCAAAGGGAATCCAGGTCTTAAATATGGCATTGCTAAGAACACAGGGGAAATAAAAACAATGTGATTTTATTGTTTGATTTGGGGGGGAAATGTGTGATCAGCCTGTTCAGAAAGGCCACCACTGCTTGGTGCAGTCTGAGAGTTGTGTGTGTGATGGCTGGTTGTAGATTGCCTACATCAAAAGAATCCATCTCATTGCTGTATTTTCTCCAACTGTGCTTTGCCCAATTGATATAGTTAGACCCCTTGTCATTCAGCTAGAGAAGAAAAGAATAATAAGGATGACAGGAGATTGGCAAGGATTTAGCCTAGCTGTTGTATGTTTAAGATGGGTTTAGCTAAGAAGCTCACCCATCATTTAGGTCTACAAAAAAAAACAAATTTCCGGATGTTCAATTAATGTTCTGGTGGATATTGTGGCATTAGACAACTGGAGGTGAAGTATAGATTGCTTTATGCCAGACAGAATTATGTGTTTTTTTTTTTTGCTTTTGTGTATGTTTCCTTTCTATAGATAAATTGTCCAATGGTATCTGTTTTCTGGTAATCCCTTTCCAGCAATGCTGTTTCTGTCCAGGATGTGCAATATACACAGGGAAATATGCTTAGCAACTTTTTCTTGTAATAAACCAAAACCACCCCAGAAGACAAACACACAGAAAATATCATTGTTCATTGTGTTAGTAATGCCTTATTTGTCAAATATGCTCTTTTTGATGCTCAGGGGAAACTGAGTGCTTTCTTGGGTTATTGTTACACAATTATGGTACCTATTATACTTTACACAAAGCTGACAATTTCTCATTCAGTCAGACATGCTAACAGCACTGATTCCTGTTATAAAACAATAGAAAAACTAAGCATGTTTTATGTTTAAATCCTAATGACATATTATTAGGTTTTCTGGGGGGGGGGGTTTCTTTCTCTTCCTCATATGCTATTTATATACCCCAGACAAGGAGCTATGTAGTGGATCCCAGCTTAAGCTTTATTTTGGCCTTTCAAGAACTCAAAATTATGGTGATATTCAAAATAAAGGAAACAAGTGTTTGTTTCATATTGATTTTAATAATAATCAAATGAATAATTGTTTTATGAGTGAAAGACACAAAATCAGTTAATCAACTTACGTGACTTTTCTAAAGCAGCATGAGACTGTTTATTTTGAAATAAAGACTGGTTAATGTATTTAACATGGTGTTACTGTGTATTACAGGTGTCCCCTGGGAAACCCTCTATTGATGTCATATACTAAGCCACAACCTTTTTGTATCAGAAAAAGTGGCAAGAAAACTCAACCCAGAAAAATGGCAGGAAAACTCAACTTTTCCTGGATTTATTATGCAACAAAATTGTGACAATTCCATTCAATCACCAGATTTGCCCCAAAGTCAGTTATTTTGTTAGATTTGTTTTTGTAGATGTTTGTCCTGTAATCATTTATTTGAGTGAGCTCTAAAACATCTGCAAGGATAGGGATCTAACTCTCTGACACCCAACTGCTGTATGAAGACAGAATGAAGAGAAACAGATGCTGAGAGGGGAAGTGAAAATAAACTTGATTATTTCAGAAATAGTACAACAGTTTTAATTGATTGTATTAAGAAAGTTTCTTATTTCAGTATGATAAAGCTTATATTAAATTTTCATTTTTGTTATAGTTCACCTTTAACTTGGCAGTGGAAACTTACTATTTGGCCAGGTACAGGCGACAACATAAGAAAATGACAATAAAAGAAGTGGAGAAGAAGTAATCTGATTATCTTCTGAAAATGCTGGACTGCATATTACATTAGATTACATTTTAGACAGATTACCCACAACCCTCATCACCAGCTTATAATATCTCTTTACTCCTGGGGTAGCCTATAGACACACTTTAGCATCATTTAAAGACAGGTTGTTTTTGAGAGTTTTTTCCCCCAATAATCAATTTGTAGGGGGAGACAAAAAACACTTGAAAAAACCCATTCTAACCATTTCAAATATTATCCCAGCCATTAAGTATCTTGTAGGCTCATTAGTTGTTGAGTATAAGGTATGTATGATGGTGGCTCAGGTACCTTTACTATTGTAATGGCTTTTTATAGCCAAAAAAGATAGATAATTATTGTTAGTACAGTACAGTTTGGTGTAACCGTCCCAGAATGAAAAGCCTCGAGTCAATACAGAAATAATCTGTATGGCAAGCCTTGATTTTTCAGAGGAAAGACTAGCTTTCTCCCAGTGTACAGACCAGCATACAAATTGCAAACAGTTCATTCTGTTGACATGCTTATTCATTTTTGTTTGCTTGCTTTCCCTTTCCACTTAAAAGAGATGTCTGGTTCAGCTGATGCCAGGTCTCAGTTACTCAAGTCCATAAAGTCTCACAAGTACAAACAAAGGTGCTTGGGACATACATGCATATCAAAGACTGGAGAGACAGAAAGGGAAAGGTCAGCCAGGCCATGTTGCCTGCTGGTAAGCAGATGCAGGACCCATACAATAAAAATAACAGAAATTTTTAAGAGAGTTTAACAGAACCTTTTGTACAAAATAGCTGCTGCTACTTTAAGAATCTCCACATGGAACACTTTCAGCTATGGTGTCCATTGTGATGTCCAATCATTGGTGCTACTATTAATAGATCAGAAGAGGACTGTGGACTCATACAGCCAGTGCCTCTATCAGGATTTAAAAACCCCATGTTCATTTATACACACTGAGAAAAGTTGCACCTGAGTGGTAACCCATGGCAACAAATCAAATGTTGTAATAACTGGTTGCTAACTAGTTGCTTTTGATACAAATTTGCCCAATTTTTTCTTATAAATGAGCCGCTGTAAGATCTACAGATTGAAAATGTTGATAACCAAACAATACAAGTGCAAAAGTTTTTTCACTTTCCTATCCCCCCCCAATTTTTTTCCATTATTCTGTTTAGACAGGAAATTACCTGAACTACCAAAGTACTAGAAATATGCATTGCAATTATTTTATTTCAAGTGGTTAAAATGCTTTACATTTCTTCAACAACCCCTTTTAATGTGTAAAAGGGACAATTTTAATTTGTTCATTGGTGAAAGAATTTTCAAGAAAGAATTTTTTATGCAGCCTTTGATAAATGTGCTCCTGAAATGCTCAAGGGATTCTAAAGGCAACCTTTTTTATAATGTTCCAAACACACTGCAAGTTTAGCATTAGCACAAAAGATAAAAGACAAGCTGAGGACCACCAGCTTTTTCTGGTGAAATTAGGGGAAGACCAGACGAAGAGGTAATGGATCATCTGGCAGGCCATTTTGAAACTCAGATGTACCAAGGAATATGGGTAAATGGTAAGAAAGTACAGTCAAGGATAGATGGGAAAACTGAAGTCAAAAAGAGCTTTGTTAGAAAAGCTGTCTTTAGTGGCAACATATAGGGGCACATTTACTAAGGGTCAAAGTGAAAATTTGAATTAAAAAAATTCTAATTTTGAAGTAATTTTTGGCTTCTTCAGCTATCGAATAGGCCAAAATTTGAATCTAATTTTAAAATTCGACCAATTGAAAATAATAAGAATCAAAAAATACTCCTGCTAAAGCCTGTTGAAATCACGTAGGAACCATTTCAAGATATTTCAAACCTTCATGATCGAGTTTCTCACCTTACTGATTTGTGTTTTTTACAAAAGAGTTTTTCATAAATTATAAAACATTTGAGTTTATTCAAGGTATAAAATATTTATAATAAAAAAAATATTTGTTTTTAACAGTTTTTCTGATTAATCCATATTAACACAATACAAATAAAACATGTCAAGTCTGTAAATGCAGAATAGTTGCCATGTTAATATTTGAATTATTGTTTACTCATTTTAATAGCTTTAAACTGTTTTATTTGTGTTTCCTCTGGGTCATTTCTCCTTTGAAGTTCTTTTTTACCCATCAAAGGGCAATTGCTTCAGAAAGTAACACACAAATGTCCAGATATACCATGTGCATACCAGTCATCAAGCAGTTATGTGAATCTCCATCTCCATTTCCTGAACCAGCAAAGGTTCCAAAGTTCAGTGTTGAATTACACAAACAACTTTCAGCATCAAAACGGACATATCTTATATGGATGATCAGCAATGATAATGAAAATATATCAGTTGTATTTGTTATGCAAAACATTTTAAACTATTGTAATATCTAATTGAATTGTATCTTGACATTAAGGGGCAGATTTACTAATGGCTGAATTTCAAATAGAAAAAAATTAGAAATTCAACCATCAAAATTTTTTAAGGACATTTTCGTTCGAAAATGGACTGAATAGGTCTTACAAGGATTTTGAACGATTTTCTGTTCAATCAAAAATGGACTTATTTGATCTAAATAGGTCCAGTCAGCCCTCCATAAATCTGCCCCTTAGGGTTGAAGTGAAAATTCGAATAAAATACTTCGACTATCGAATAGCCCAAAATTCGATTCGAATTGAAAAAAATTTTGAAAAAAAAAAATTGAAAAAAAAAAAGGCTATATTCGATCGAAAATGGACCTATTTTCCAGAACGTTGAAAAATTTCAGGAAAGGTTCCAGAAGGTCCTCCATAGGCTACAATGGCAATTTGGAAGCTTTAAGGTGGTGAAG
>CM044439.1:132801659-132829528 GCA_024363595.1 Xenopus borealis
AAAAAATACGTAGAGCAATATGTTCTGCTTTGCTCAAGTTTCTTCAATAGATCTGGATTAGTATGTTCAAAATTAAGTATTTTTTTCAAGTTGACTTTAAATCGTAGATCATTTATTGGCGAACAAGAGCACAGAAAAACTAAACAAAAGCAAGTCGACATGTCTGTACAAATGACCCAGCATATTTAGGCAATCCCACATAAGGTCATGCATTTAGTTGGAGCCAGTTTCAGTTGAGGAATGCATCATACAGGCATCACTGTGTCAAGGTCATGTGAAGGTTAAAGCCATTGTGACAGTCCTTTTACGGAAATTTCAGGCCCAAAATCATTTTTAAAGTGATAAACTGGGCATAACTTAAGCTGAATAGACGACATTATTTGGGTGTGTGTGTATAGGTCTGAATGAATTCATTTCAGCGACCTTGGCTTTGCAATGAATTGACGTGTTATTATAACTTCTAGCATGTGAATAAACAAACTTTCTAGGGTGCTGCTTCCCAGTTCTGCTCCCCTCTCTCTTTCTCGTTTTCCTTTGCAAGCAGCCAGATGATTTGAGAAACATAAAAAAAAAAATCCCCAGAAATGATAAATAGCGAGGGGTCGCTAATAGCTGGAGGGCGCATTTACCAATTCATAATCATTTATTCTTGCTGATGTATGACCTTTACTCTTAAATTTGAAAAGCCTCCATTTGAAGGTGTAAATAGCCTTTTTTAACTGCACTAAAACCTTGCTGCATTAGCAGTGATTGATCTCATGTACAATTCGTCCCAAAGTGCTATTTTAGAGGGGAACAGTGGCTTTTTGAGATTAACTAGGGAGCCTGTTACATATTAATGAAGCCAGGAGATGTACTAACGTTTTGGTAATTTACTTATTTGTGTCTGTAGCTATTGCAGTCATTTTCCCTTAGACCCCCGCGGTTGTTATACATGGAATTAAAAAGTGGTTCTTAACAACATTTTTTTTTTCTTTCCAGTGGCAAATAAACGCCATTTAATGTGAAAAACAAATGTTGACTTGTGTCTAGGAGGAAGTCAGCTTTTTGGCAATACATCAAAGTGCTCAGGATGCAGCAGAGTTTAGGGCTGGCATTGGAACTCTGAGATTGCAGTGTTGCAATCAGAGGACTTCATAATCACTTCTTGCTGGAAAGATATGATATAGACTGCAGGAGGCACATACAATGGGGTCTGTTCAATCGTTTTCATAACTATGTCTGTAACCAATTTGTTTCATTGCTTTTACCTTTGGGATAGATTGCAAAAACCCAGAATAATCAAGCACAGCATCCTTTTTACGGTGATGTTTTTAAACTGCACCTAGTAATGAGTACTGCTCAAATGTCACCCATTAGGGTCACTGGGTAGGCAGTATAGGACTTGTAAACCAAACGAAATAGAAACGGTGTCCCAATTATCAGCATGGTAATAGAGAAGCTAGTGATGGATGGAGCCCCAATAAAATCATTAAGAAGGTTTTGCAACCCTAATAACACCACGATGGAGGTTGTATTCTAGGTAGAAGGCATTAGACAGAATGCAACAGAGAAAAACTATGACCCTAGTAAAGTGGAAAAGCACAGTGATGCAGGGGTTAAGGATGTAATTATAGCACGGTGGTGAAGGGGTTAAGGATGTAATTATAGCACGGTGGTGAAGGGGTTAACGTCGCAGGGCAATATCTGCAGAGAGTCTGTGTCTCTTCCCTGCTCGTGGGTTCTTCAAGATTAACATAATGTTTGTGTGAACGTGAGAAGGACCCTAGATTGTAAGCTTCTCACGGGCAGGGGGACTGAAGCACTATCTCTGTACTTACGGAGTATGTTGGCTTTGTATAAATAAAGGATCTCGACCAATACAAGAACCTCAGGAACATAAAATTGTAAAATCTGTTTTTTTCCCCCACTTTTGTCTCAAAAATTTCCCTTGCCACTGTAGGAGCTAGAAATCACCTTTCCATGTTGATCAGGGTTAAGCAGTTATCAAAATAAAGAATAGGGAATGGTGTATCTAAAACGATAAAGGTGGGAGCCCCATTGATTAACACAATGAGCAGGGTAAGGAAACTGGTGGAGGTTGGAGCCACAGTAACTCAAATTGTAAACATGGAGCCCTAGACATCTACTGCAACTGTCATCTAACTGGCTTTTCATTCAGACCACTCTCTCAAGAATACATTCCTGCACCAGATGTATCAACATTACATCTAAATTTATGTTTCTCCACTTTGCAAAAATGTCAACTCCTTCCTATTTAAATGAATGCTACTTACCTTCAAAGAACCTAGCTTCTCCATACATCTCCACTAAAATATTCTACAAAAGTCATATTTTGTTCCAGCAGATGATTTTATGGTTTCTTTAGATCTGATTTAGTCCTTCCATGCTCACTTCTCTTGAGTAGTTACCAAAGTCTTTTCCATTAGGCCTCTCATTAAATTCCTTCAAAACTCCTTTTCATAGAAGCTCATCCTGCTCCTTCCTTACAAATAGTTGTTGAATATGTTATAAACAGTAATGAGTAGGAGAGCTGGGGCCCCAGTAGATAAGATAGAACAATTGGAGGTAGATAAGGTAGATAAGATAGAACAATTGGAGCTCCAGTGGACACATATAGAGACTTGATGCTGGCATAGAGAGATGGAGCCCAAATAATAAAGGAAAATGTGTTTCCTAGAACATAATATGAAGAAAGATGTAGTTCCAATAATTGAGAGGTAAGGGTGCCCCTATTATGAGGTTTGAACTCCAGTAACTAAAGGGGAGGTGAAGAGAATCAGTAAATAAGAAGAAGAAAATTCAATACGCAATCTGTTGGCTCAGAAGTTACAAATGCTAGGTACTTGCAATGCATTGTGGGTACCAAAAATGAAAACTAAAAAAAGTATTTTATTAACAAAAGAGCTAGTAATCCACCATAGCTATATGTGAATTTGTGATATGATATATTGGGCCATTTCTGTATATTTAAAAAAAGTATTGTTTTCTGTAAAAGTGGAGCTAATTCTTGGTGTTGATACAAGTTTTTAAAGGATTAGTTCAGTGTAAAAATTAAAACTGGGTAGATAGACTGTGCAAAATAACAAATATTTCTAATATAGTTAGTTAGCCAAAAATGTAATGTATAAAGAAAGGCTGGAGTGACTGGATGTTTAACATAACATAACAGGACACTATTTCTTGATCTGCAGCTCTCTTGGTATCCACTGATTGGTTACCACTTACCAGGCAGTAACCAATCAGTGACTTAAGGGGGGCACATGGGTCATAACTGTTGCTTTTGAATCTGAGCTGAATTCTAATGATCAATTGCAAACTCACTTAAGACATGTCCCATGTGGCCCCCCTTCAAGCAAAGCAGGAAGTAGTTTTCTGTTATGTTTCACATCCAGCCTTTATACATTACATTTTTGGCTAACTAACTGTATTAGAAACATTTTTTTATTTTGCACAGCCTATCTATTTACCCAGTTTTCATTTTTATACTGAACTGTTCCTTTAAGCTTTGAGAAAAGGCTCTTAGTATATCACCTTTGGAAACTATTAAAGTTTGGAGCAATATAGTAACACCATCTGTGCTGAATGCTGTGGATCAATTGCAAACTCACTGAACACTTATGTCCCATGTGGGCCCCCCTTCAAGTCGCTGACTTACTCAGAGCTGCAAAGCAGGAAGTAGTGTTTTTTGCTCGTGAGCCACATTTAAATTTAAAAAAGAGTTGGAGAGCAACACAAGCATGAAAAAGTCCATGTGGATGTCAAATAAGAGCTCTGATTGGCTTTTTGGTAACCCCTATATGGACTGGCAGCCTACAGGAGAGAATGTTTGGCAGGGCATCTGTTTTTTTTATACAACCAAAACTTGCCTCTAAGCCAGTAATTCAAAAATAAGCACCTGCTTTGAGACCACTGCGAGCAACATCCAAGGGGTTGGAGAGCAACATGTTGCTTGCGAGCTACTGGTTGGGGATCACTGTGCTAGACATTCAGTCACGCCAGCCTTTATTCATTACATTTCTGGCTAACTAACTATATTAGAAACATGTTTTATTTTGCACAGTCTGTCTATTTACCCAGTTTTCTTTTTATGCTGAACTGCTCCTTTAAGCTTTGAGAAAAGGATTTTATTTTTCACCTTTTGAACCTATTAAAGTTTGGAACAACAGTAGTAACACCACAATCATGCCTAAATATGTGTCATGCTTCATCTACTAAAGGTAACATTGCCTATCTTTTGTACATCCGATCACCAGAAATCTTTGCACTTCCTCAGGAGACCTGGCCAATGTGGAAGGGAGAGCTTCAGCAAGAAACAAGAGCTGGCCCAGAGCATATTCCCTTTAACTGAGACCTAACGTTTGTCAGCAGAGGATTTCTGTACAGAATTTCTTTTTGGGAAATGAAAAAAAAAAAGAGAAGAGACTTGAAAATGTTGTTACAATGAATAGGAACAAATTAGAAGCCATTTTATATGATCAAAGGCAGCAGAGAAAGAGAGTAAGAGCCATTGAATGGTTCGGCCCCATTCACAAGAGCCTTTGGAATAAAGGGCAGCAAGCGTGTCTCGGGCACAGAATGGCGCTCTATTCAGAGTGCAGGTGCGAGTGGCGGAGCGCATTCTATCACACCAGGCAGAGGTTGCTACAGATTAGTGTTCCCACTTAATAACCAAAGCTCCTCATTTCCACCCAAGGAAGAAAAAAAAAAAAAAAAACGGATCCGTGAAAGCAAAATGATTTAACTAGTGGTCATTGGGAACCGGCCCCCCCACCACCCCCTTCTACTTGTACTATTGTCTCCTGGAAACTTTGGCAAGAGAGTGGATCAATCCCGAGATCAACCAGAGACTTAAATCCAATGTACCCCTTGTATAATTCTGCAATGAGCACAGATATCTTCATTATAACAGTCGCCGCCGTATATTTATTTTTCAATGAATGATATCATTGTTTTAATCTCAAAAATGAAAGGCGGCCTCCTCCTTCTCAAGGTGCTTCAGGTAAAGAAACGGTTAATGTTCTGTTACAGATGCACAGCAGCCCTGATGCAGATACTATTATATATAATACATGAAACTTTATTATTTTCGTTTCAGATTGTATAAACGTGTAGCTCCACTGCTTCCACTCTTTGCCCTGGAGACTAATACAACGCAAATGACCCACAGCAGAATTTACAACAAACCTGAACCCCAATGTGCAAAAAAAAAACAAAAACTAAAAACCCACGAAAAGAAAACAATTATTGCCACGCACGCTTCTTGTACAAACAATGATTTTTCCTTCTTATCCGTTTCTTCGCCTGGAAAAGAAACGAAGAGAAAAGGTGAGGAAGCGATGAAGTGATTGTTTCTCAGTAAAAAGAAAAAAAGGTCGTTAAGTCAGGCCTGTAGCGATTGACCCGTCATAATACAAAGGTTCTATTCATACCCTCCCAGTATGGCCATCTATAACCAGTAGTCCTGGGATTCCATTCGCAATCTATTTCTCAAAAAATGAAGTGAAAAAAAAAAAAATAAAAAGAAAAATAAGAGGAAACGCTGACAGTAAAAGTCGATTTTTTTTTTTAAAACAGCAAAATTCAAACGGTTAACCATTTTCTTTAATATTTATACATCGAATTGCATCTTGACTAGACCTGCATTTTTATTTTTGCTATTGATCTGATTTTTAAAGACCATTGTGCAATAATTCCAATACAATCCCGGAATATGGATTACTGGCTTTTTGTTTATTAATCACATATTTGTACCGACAGGACTTGTTGGAATTTAATCCCAAATCGCTAAATAAAACGAATAGAAATCTAAAACGCAGTTTACTGGTGGAAAAAAAAACCAAATCAAATTGTTTATTAAAAGCTAAGCTAATCGCAGTGTCTAATTGTAGCTTAGTTTCAGCATCAATTTCCGGTCACTTATTTACTGTAAAGGTCAGTAATTGTTTTTTTTTTTTTTTTTGGTGGGGAGAATAATTGTCCTGGCAAATCTACACAATGCAAACACCCACACACACACTTACACGCAAATGCTTAAAAATGAACGAAGATGATTAATACACATATGCAGCTGTATTCACAAAGCCTGACACAAAATTCGTTAATGTGTTTTTAATGGATACTAACGGAACACAATTTTTCTTCTTCACCAGTCCTCTGACACCAGCAGCGTGTGACAAATATTTTGGGGAAATGCCACTGAAATAGATTTCCCAATAGTAAATCGGTATACATGGAAAATTCTGTGAAACGTTGATGTGTGATAACAATAAAGCCTAAAATATAAATCAGAGAATGAGAAGGGGATTCTGATGTTTATATTTGGAGATATTTGTCAATACAAAAGATCAGCTAGAATAGATGCAGCCTTCCTTGTTGCCCTCTTGGCACATTGGGGGAAAAATCAAATAACATAAAAAAAATCAGAAATCTGCAGTTTTATTTTCTTAAAACTTAATGCAATTATGTGCAATATATCAGCTGATAAATAGGTGTGTCAGCCAATCAATAAATACATAAACAATAAGAGAAATAAACAGCTGACCATACAGTCTAATATTCTATAAACTCACATTGGAATAGATTAATTATAGAAGATTGCAAAAATGGAAGGGATTAGTAGAGTTGTCTCTGTTCAAATAATTAATTGCTTCGGAATATTAGAATGGCTTAAATCCCTGAATCATATACACATAAGTTAAATGAAAGGAATTATCTGTGTAAGTACAATCAATGCAAAGACAGGCAGAGCAGCTAGGGAACTGCTACCATAGCCTTTAATAAATTGCATTTTTTTACATTTTATATCCAAATGTGATAATAGATATACCATTAAGGCAGCAGTTAATTGTTATGTTGAAATGCATAATCCTAATAGTAGAAAATAATATCAATATACTGAAAACTTTCTTTCTTTCTTTCTTTCTTTCTTTCTTTCTTTCTTTCTTTCTTTCTTTCTTTCTAATGTAAACAATGTCCTTGAGTGACTATTACTATTATTATGCCCATTCAAGTTATATTAATGGAAATGAACTGTCACTGGACAGCATAATCCTTATAGTAAAAATATCATCAATATACTGAAAACTTTTTCTTTCTTTCTTTCTTTCTTTCTTTCTTTCTTTCTTTCTTATGTAAACAATGTCCTTGAGTGCCTACTACTATGTCCCTTCAAGTCATATTAATGGAAATGAATTGCTACTGGACAGCAAAAGGTTACACTTGTCACTGGTGGGAGCTGTAAACCCGTGAGGTTGTGTCTGAAGTTGGAATATGCTCTAAAACAGTAGCATTAACATGTAATTAACAGCCCAATAAGATGTTCAGTGTCAGCATTAACTGAAGGGACAATGGGGAAATTGAAATGAGAGCGATAAAGAGATGTTAAGCAGATGTCATTTAAAGGGCCAGCAATTGGCAGCTAACAGTGTACATTCATGTACAAGGGCAGGGTGTCAACTTCCTACTTAACCTCTATTAGTGTTCTCTTATTTTTGACACCTAAAGCTGCCATATATGTTTGACACGTACAGACTCCTTCTGTCCCCATGTGTCATGCCACAGCATCATCTGAATAGCATCTTGCGTATGTAAAATAGGCCTAAGTGCTTTTAACAAGGCCGATTATGGGCCATGTTCTCCAGACAGCGGATGAAGTGATCGCAATAAACCAGAAGTTCACATTTATGAGGGCAATGTTTTAGGAGAATGTAGGAAAATAAATATAGTGGGGAATTTCTGGGTAATGCAGAATGTCACAAAATGATCTAAAGGTAAAACTGAACCTGATGTATCGGATTGACTCATACTGGGTTCCAGCCATTGCATAACATTTATGGGTAGTTTCCCCAGCAAAGTTTTACTAACCCCTCCCATCAGTAAAGCCATTGTGTGAGCAGAAGTTTTATAAATGGGAACCGTATGTACAGTAAGTAATAGGACATCCTACTGCACAATGTGCATGATATCAGCTCAGTTACATTATAGACATAACTGATGTCTCAAAGGCAATTACAAACTTTTTTTTAGAGGATCAGTGCTGTTATGCTGTTATGTGCTTACCGGGATATGCAATGTCAAAAATGTGAATGTCTTTTTATTCATGCTTTAGTGTGAAAAATCAGAAATTGTGCATCGGTGCTTCTTGGCTTCTTGCACATTTTAACAGGTCTAGTTCCTTGGTCTCCTGAGCCTTTTCTTACTCTATTGTATTTAGTTCATCTATCCTTTACCTGGGCTCTGTATTTGTTCCTGAATCCACATGGCTAGTTTTCCAGTAATGGCCATGGCCTGTTTGAGGCAATGCTTTCCCAACAACCAATTCTTATACTTACAAGCTGCACTTTTCTGATCTAAGCTACATGTTCTGGCTGCATATTGCTATGGCTTACACTTACCCTATCTAACTTTGCCTCCTTCAACTGTCTATCCCACGTAATATTCCCTCAGCAAATTACTCACGCTACCATATAAAATTGAATTCCTGAACCAATAAGTGTATTTTTAGTTGTAATATTGTTGTGTAGGCGCCATCTAAGGTCTTTTTGCCTGGTCATGTGCTTTCAGAAAGAGCCAGCACTTTAGGATGGAGCTGCTTTCTTACAGGCTGTTGATTTTCCTACTCAATTTTAACTGAAGGTGTTGCAGTGGGACCTGGATTTTAATATTTAGTGCTGTTTTTAGAACTTCCAGGGAGCAGGTTACCTTCCCATTGTTCTGTTGTTAGGCTGCTGGGGGAGGGAAGGGAGGTGTGAAATCACTCCAACTTGCAGTATAGCAGTAATGAGTGACTGAAGTTTATCAGAGCAGAAATCACATGACTGGGGGCTCCTAGGAAACTGACAATATGTCTAGCCCCATGTAAGATTTCAAAATGAAATACAAAATAATCAGTTTGCTCTTTTAAAAAATAGATTTAAGTGCAGAAGTCTGCTGGAGCAGCACTATTAACTGATGTGTTTTGAACAAAACATGTTTTTCCATTACAGTGTCCCTTTAACTGTCCTTGGGAGACCATTATTATACCATAGCATTAAGGCCTGGTGGTTTCTGAACAGCTGAGCTACAGACCTGAGACAAGAGGTAATAGTTAAACATCTCCAGGCCTGGTTTTGTGGAAAGGCCAAATAGGCCCGGGCGTAGGGTGGCAGGATTTTAGGGGGATGCATGCTGCCCAGCTACACCCACATTGGTTCAGAAACACTGGGGATAAGCAGATGACATGATCGTTTTTTTTACATTTCCCATGCGCCAATTCCCATTGCTCCGGCCTGATGATGAAAATTTGTTAATAAAGGGCAGAGTATGGGGGCAATGAATAGTGATGGGCGAATCTGGGAGTTTTTCTTCACCTAAATTTCACGTTTTGCACATTTGGTGACGTAGAAAAAACGGACACCGGCTTCCAAAAACAGACGCCCGTGTCCAAAACGAGATTTTTCCTGGCGTTTCACTAATTTATTCACCTGCGGCAAATCGTGGGAATCCACCTTGAATTCTTCCCAGGCAAATAAATTTGCCCATCACTAGTAACGAACGGCATTTGGCCAAGGGGCGCCTGCTATGGAAATCTGTCCCTGCACATGTAAGAGCATTCTGAGACCTGGACCTCATTCTCCTCATTGCTTTGGGTTGCCTTATGTGACTGGTAAGGATCTGCAATTTTATCATGGGAATTTTATCATGGCACAGATAAACTCTGTATAACATACACTGCTTTATCTCTTATTGAGTTGGAGAAAATATTGATAAGATATATACAAAACTATTCAATTTTTATTTTGTTTTCAATGAATTAGCCTTCTTGTTCAGCTTCTTTACAGATGAAAATGCTATTTGGTTGTCATAGGAACCAAAAACAACTGACAGGCTTGGCTTTAATGTTCTTGTTATTCTTATTTTTTATAGCTTATATTTCTGTTCTGGCACTCTCCTGTTCATCTTTAAGTTGACGTCCAAGCACAGAAGAAGTGACATTAAGCACATTAACCATCATTCTGATTGAAAGTACACTTTGCCTGCCAAACAGAAGTGCTTGCAAGCTGGACTACATTACCTACATCACCTATTCCTTATACCGTATACCATTCCATTGCACGTAAGAAGACTATTCCATATATTAGTTGAGGATCCAGCTTGAACCCCTGTTTGAGAGGAGACAGGCAGACAGAAAGAAAATGGGAGGGGAACAAGTCCATTGCTGAAAGGTGTACTTCTGCTAGTGGCATAACTATCAGGGGTGCACACGCCTTTGGGGACCACCAAAGCCCTAAGAAAGGGTAAATCATGGATGGGAGGGTAGGGTACTTTTTGCACAAGTGCATGTGCAGTGCATGGTGGTCCAGCGGGGGGCCTAGGTGCACGTCTTGCATCTGAGCTATATAAGTTATGCCACTGGTTTAAAGGGGTGGTTCACCTTCAGGTTAACTTTTAGTATGTTATAGAATGACCATTTCTAAGCAACCTTTCAATTGGTCTTCATTATTATTTTTTTATAGTTTATGAATTATTTGTCTTCTTCTCCTGACTCTTTCTAGCTTTCAAAAGGGGGACACCCTCAAAAAACAAATCCTCTCTAAAGCTGCACATTTACTGTTATTGCTACTTTTTATTATGCATCTTTATTTCCTGACCTTATCCTATTAATATTCCATATTCTCATTCAAATCAATGCAGGATTCTTAGGGTAAATTGGACCCTATCAACCAGATTGCTGACACTGCAAACTGGAAAGCTGCTAAATAAAAAGCCGAATAACTCAAAAACCACAAATAATAAAAAATGAAAACCAATTACAAATTGTCTCAGAATACCACTCTCTACATCATACTTAAAGTCAACTCAAAGGTGAACAACCCCTTTAATTATATGCATTTTAGTTTATTTTGGTTAGCTCAATGGGTAATGTTCTACCCATTATACAATAATTTTGAACAGTATATACCAATACAATGTTTGTATTACTGGACATACAGTAAATAAATTATTTTCAAAAATGCTGTAGTTGAAGACAAGTAAGGGGCTACCTCTAGAGAGAATAAAAAGAGAGAATAGCAGAGGCCCTAAAACAGACCCTTGGAACACACAAATAACTAGGTCAACAGCCACCCTTAGAAACCGTTACACTGAGGTATGCATAGAGAGATAGGATGAGGCCAAGAGAAAAACTTGTGTAAATGCATTAATTATGATTAGAACCAAAGAGATGGAAGGTTTCTCCATTAGCAGCCAGATTACCAGACAGGATGATTCCTGACCCAACAGCTGTCACATCACGTGTACAGGATAACCATGATTGCATACAGTACCTGGTATCAGCCTATAGAAACCTAAAGGACCTAATTTGAAAACCTTAGTAATCATTTTTTATACATAGACAATAATAAGGAATGTGAGACTAATTGCAATATTCTCAGTGTAAATGTGTTTGTGCATCAGTTCCCTGAATTGTGTAAAAACAAGTAATATGAGAAACAGCACTTCACAAATATGTCCCTAACAGTTGTGCATATCATGTGCAATTGGTCTTATTTTCCCAGACAAGTAGCCTGCTGTGATAATGAGGATCTTCTCCTTTTTTCTTTCCAGGGTGAATCTAATGGGTATAACGCTTATGGCGACATCTGCAACAAACCAACAACCAAGGGGACTCGGGCGGCAGTTTTAGAGCTTCAGACAAAGTCACAGCCAGAAGGCTTTAGCTAGATAACTTGTGTCTCATTTAGGGATGCACCAAATCCAGTATTCAGTTCTGGATTCAGTCTGTATTTGGCCTTTTTCAGCAGGTTTTGGATTCGGATAAATCCTTGTGCCTAACCTAATTGAATCCAAATCCTAATTTACATATGTAAATTAGGGATGGAAGGGGAACTGACATGACTTTTCATCACAAAACAGGGAAGTAAAAAAAAAAGTTCCCTTTTTTCCTATCTTGCCCCGCAATTTAGGATTCAGATTCAGTTTGGTATTCATCCAAATCTTTCACAAAGGATTTGGCTGAAGCCCAAGTAGAGGATTCAGGGCATCTCTAGTCTTATTAGATTGATATAAGTCTCAAAATATCAGGAATCTGCAGGAAAAGGCTGCAGTACTGTACTGTCTCTGATGAGTCCACAAACACTATGTTATATCTATTAAGTAATGGTAAAATGTTTGTTACATCAAATTGATTGTCTAATTGTTATTGCACAATTGAACCCTTTTATTTACAGTTTTTCAGGGTATTACAGGTTACATCTTCTAGTTTATTATTCATTATTAGGGTTTTTCTACCCCTGAGTGGACTGAAATGTTCCTTCTCCAATAATTTCGATGGCATTGGTTTCCAAACTCTAAGGTTACATAGTTAAATCAGGTTGCAAAAATATCAAAATCTATCAAGTTCAAGACCTCCAAATGAAAACCAGTGCACATACTCACACACACTCACACACTCACACTGACCCCTCCATACACTCACATAAACTATGTATACCAATATTTATACTAATTATAGTCTTTAGTATCACAATTACCTTACATATTATGCTTACATATTATTCTCTAGTCCAAAGGGGTGGACTCTTGTGTGATGATCCTCTTTATGGGAAAGGAAAAGCCCCTGGCTACTTGGCCTTCAGCACATTCAGCAGACTTGTTTTCT
The DNA here is from genome assembly GCA_024363595.1 of Xenopus borealis. Classification (NCBI taxonomy): domain Eukaryota; kingdom Metazoa; phylum Chordata; class Amphibia; order Anura; family Pipidae; genus Xenopus; species Xenopus borealis. Next base: position 132,814,300 of record CM044439.1, read on the forward strand.
ATGCAAAAATGTAATTTTTAAGAAAATGACTGATGACAATAACTTCGTAAACCCATAAACTGTTGTAAATCTTTCTTTCATGATCGCTCAACTTTTTCTTCCATCTCCTTGCGAAGTAATGAAAATTAGAGGGCAACTACATATGAAGTCTTGGAGAAATCCATAAATATCCCCAGACTCTGACTAGTAATTTGGATACCAGATCTCTGTCAATGAAAATTGAGGCCAAGTCCAATGTATCTATGTATTTTCCATTCCCAGCGTCCCTCTAAAGTTGACTTTAATTCTATTCCAAATGAATTCGGGCAGTCTTTCAGTTTTATAAAAGAAAAATAATAGACAGACAGACAAATGAATTGGAAGAATATGATTTTCGGTGGTGGGGTTGGTGGATTCAACAGGCTATGATAATATTATTCCCCTGAAGTTATGCATGCCAGTTTGCTAATCAACAGCAGACCATATACCTGACTACATTCAGAGACATATTTCATAGGGAAATGTAAAAATCATGCCATGTGATTATTCTTTTTTAGATTTCTCAGATGAAAAGGACTTCTGGGCTTCAAAGTTCAAAGCTTTCATCATTATCAAGAGAAGCAAGAGAACACTTCGCACTAAGCATTTGATCTGTTGCTTAGACATAACCAAGTTTGTCACTGATGGACTCCCCAAAAGTTATTCAAATTTGGCTAAACCACTGGCTGACTAAAAAATGTATTTCAATCAGCATGATATGAAGGTTCTTCCCACCTCTTTGCATGCAGGGAATGCCTAGAAAATGTGGAAATTTGGTTTACATCCAGGTTTTATTGTAAAAAAAATAGCAAGATGGATATACACAATGGGTCAAAGGAGAAGATGGAGTTTAGTTTTTTACTGTTTACTATTATCTTTCATGATTGGGCCCTAGGCCTAAGGTTTTTCTTCATAAAGGCTTTTTCTGCAATTTGGATCCTCATACACTAAGGCTACTAAAAACATTTAACAAAATTCCATTAGGGTTGTTTTACCATCAGCATGAATTTATGTAGCTTAGTTGCCATCAAGTACAAGTTATTGTTTTATTAATAAAATAAAAGGATTCTTCTCTTAAATAGGATGCTTTGGAAAATTATTAAGCTTAGTTGCCATGAAGTACAAGGTATTGCTTTATTGTTAAAGTAAATGGATTCTTCACAACTTAGGGAAACTTCAAAAAACAAAATGCCATCCACAGGCGATTTAGATTCAAGCCAGTGGGAAGGCTTTTCGAAGAGATTAGTTGCCCGAAGAAGAGGCATTTTGTCGGCAGGCGACTAAATCTCCCCAAATCTTACCATGTGTCCTCACCCTCAGGGTGGTTGCAGCTTGAAGGCTCTGCTGCCTCATGTTCCTAAATGGTCCAAGGCGACTGTGTTTCTAACTGAATTTATCAGGATTGGGGGGATTTGAGATCTACATAGGTGTTTTTTTCTCATTTTGTCCTGTCAATGCATTTGTCTTGGTCGCCTCTTTTTATCTTCACGCAGAGCACTCCTTTCAGATGTTTGCTTACATTGTTCTTATTGCAGAGGGAGGAGGTTACTTCCCAGGGTAGGGCAGAAATCATCCAGTGGATATCTGCTAATGGTTTTCTGCCCTGTGTATCCCCAGCCAAAACTCTGTGCTCAATGGCAAATAAAACATAAGGTGTTTGTGTTTTGCAACTGCATAAACAGGACAAACCTACTCAGCAACCTGTCCTGAGTCAGTCCTTTGGAATAATATGCCCGTGTCTACAAGAGAAACAGACCTTTAAAAATAAGCTGGAAAAAGTGGATAAACACAGAGGCAGATTTTTTTTTTCTAGAGATGTGGTGTCTTATAGCCCTCCTGTGACATTCCACTCAAACCAAAATCAAAACCATATTGATAAATTGACACAAGAGACTCATGCTGGACATGCCTCCTTAAGTATCAATTTTACCCCAAAAAAAATTCTATTCATGGAAAATTCCTATCGGGATGCTAAACGTAAAATGATCTGACAATTCTTGGATAACACAGCAAAATAGATGAAATATGATTTTTACAGTATGGAAGTAAATTTTGGCATATAACATTTCTGTGTCTCCATTGTGGGCACTTTCATTCTACTCTGATATATCTGTGGGAAAGTTTTAGTTATAGCACAGAATATGCATATAATAGAATACATCTGGAATAAGCGTCACGAATTGGATACTTAGCCATTCAATTGCATTTTACTTCCAGATTGAGTGCAATCTAATTCACAGCATCTTCTTCACATATGGATGTCACCCCTTACTCAGCTTATCCCCTGCAGAATTGCTCCTCAACAGCTATGGTGATTTTTTAAACATAATTTTTGAATTGATCTACAGTTTTTATCCTGGCTCTTAGTAGTGGAATTTGCATGGATAGTTAGGAGCCATGTTTTGGTAGATGAGCATGTGATTTACAGATGTATTTGGCTTTAGGAACTCACCACTTATCTGCCATTGATATGTTGGGCATCATCTATCAATATTTATTCTCATAGTAAAAAAGATTACCAATTTGATTGACATGGCCTGTACCAATGCAGTACTATGAAAGCCAATTTATCCATCTCCCTATCTATTAGTACTAACGTCAGGCATGATAATATGGTGCACTTTAGTTGCCATACAAAATCCCAGAGGACACCCTTTTATAGCTGGTTCCAGTGCAATCCAGTGCCATTGAAGATTGAAGTCCTTCAGAGATATATTTTTTGGGCTGTAGAGCTTCCATCGGACAGTCAGCAAGAATTTGGAAGTTAGAGTTTGAACATGTATCTTTAAATCAGTGCTGCATTGGTGATTAGGTAAAAATAAAATAAAAAGAGTATACAACCACTTTCAACAATCACTACAGCATTTACCAGAGTTGCCTGATTTCCATTACAGGTCTGGTGTACCCAGAATCACTTGGAAGTACGGCAAGATGGAAACAACAGTAGGGAAAATGTAAGCACATAGGGGTCTGTAAATGGAATAAATCATGCTTTAATTCCATCAAACGGGTTGTAAAACACTTAATTTGAGGGAAGAAGATCCCATCGTTCTTGTTCAAGATAGTGTGAACATGAAGAACGAGTCAATAACAATGAAGTTTACGGTAAATGCCGGGCATCTAACTTCATTAAAATGTTTTTTTAATAAAATCCGAATATGTCGTAATGATGATGCATGGTTATGCTGAAGCATCAGTCTGCAAGATAAATCATCTGCTTTACTGCATTTTAGAAGAGAAATGATGATTCCCCAGCAACAGTGTATATAGTTTCATGGAGCCAGCATTGGCAGTCTTATTGTAATTATATATTGGAAAGCCTTTTTAACCCATTTAGGAGTAATGTATACTTCTGTATTGCTTGTAAAACTTTAATAGTATGTGTTGTACACCTCTGAGTTACAGTTATACAATAAACAGTCGTATGAAAACGTTTGGGAATTACTCTCAGCCTGCACAATAATTAACAACACTTTCAACAAAATAGATAAGAGTGGTATTTCTTACATTTCCCAGGAACATCTAAGTACTAGGGTGTTTTCTGAACAAAGATGTTTAGTGAAGAAGTATTTAGTTGTATGAAATTAAATCGAATGTGAAAAACAGGCAGGAGGGGGGGGGACTCTGCCCGTTGCCCAATTAGTAGTAATAATAATATAATAATAAGTCTATTTAATATCCAGGTGTCCCATATTCCAGTGTAGAGCTCCATCTGGTAATCCAACTGGTATTGTAGTTCTTTCTGCACATTTTCGTTACTTTTATATCCACATTCATATCCATCCTGGTCTGCATTACTTTTACAAATCAAAAGTGTTTGTGTATTTCATGTGCGGCCCCAGACAATTTTTCTTTTTCCAGTGTGGCCCAGGGAAACCAAAAGGTTGGACACCCCTGGTTTAGGGGAAGGCTACAAAAAGCTAACTCAGAGGTTTAAACTGTCATTTTAACTGTAAGGAATGTAATCATGTAAAATCAAGGGTCAGATGAATTCAACCCAATATAAACAAATTCATCAGGATAATGTTCAAGCATCAGTCACAAAGTTGAAGTTATGCAGGGGTTGGTTATTCCAACAAAACAATGACCCTAAACACTTCAAAATCTACAAAGACATTTATGCAGAGGGAGATACAATATTCAGGAATGGGAGTCACAGTCCCCCGACTTGAATATCATGGAAAATCTATGGAATGATTTGAAGAAGGGTGTCCATGCTCAGCAGCCATCAAATTTAACTGAACTGGAGAGATTTTGTATGGACAAATGGTCAAAAATACTGCCACCCAGAATCCAGATACTCATCAAGGGCTATAGGAGGCATCTAGAGGCTATTACATTTGCAAAAGGAGGCTTAACTAAGTATTGATATTGATATCTATGTTGGGGTGCCCAAGTTTATGCACCTGTCTTATTTTGTTATGATGCATATTGCATATTTTCTGTTAATCCAAATAACTTTATATCACTGTTGAAATACTACTGTTTCTATAAGGCATATTCCCCCATATGTAATTAAAGGCACTAAGTTTGCCCAAGGACAGTAACCCATAGCAACCAATAAGATGCTTGCTTTTAAACAGGTGACCAGTAAATGCTACCTGCTGATTGGTTGTTATGGGTTATTGCCCCTGGGCAAACTTAGTGCCTTTTATTACATTACCCCGGTTATACAGTATATTAAAAGGAAGTTGCTACTTTGAAAGCTCAGCCAATGATAAACAAAACTCCAAAAAATTAAGAGGGGTTCCCAAACTTTTACATATGGCTGTAAAATGTACTGGATGTAGTTTACAGGAATGAATGAAGGAATTCTAGGTCATTTAAATTCACCCAGCTGCTGCTTTTGTGCAAACTGGTTTAAATCTGATGTTTTTGCAATATGTAAAATTTGTATGTAGGTATGCATGGTTGGTCAGCACCACATTACACCTCAGCCTGACAGTTTAAATTTTGGATCTTAGTGAATTTGCCCCATGGTGTTTATGCAACTAAACTGCCCTTTAAACCAAGAATTCAAATATAAGCTCCTGCTTTGAGGCCACTGAGAGCAACATCCAAGGGGTTGGAGAGCTCATGAGCCACTGGTTGGGGATCACTGCTTTATTTAGACTCATTTAGACTCTCATTTAGACTCAAAAGAATTAAAGATCAAGTACATCGCCAGCGCTACGCAAATTCACTAAAGTGCGAAGTTACGTTCAGGTTGGCGAACGGTAGCGTAGTTGCGCTAGTGTTACTTCGCCAGGCAAAGCGCAGTAACGCTAGCAATGCCTAATTTGCATACGGCGGGAACTTAAGCGTATAATAGAAGTATATGTTTCAGCCACTACATTCCACTACACAAGCCCAGGAAACCTTTAATAAATTATATAAAGTTGTCCTATTGCCCTATATCTGCCACCTATATATTTGAGTTGACATATGTTAGGAAATGTAGGGGGGAAGGAGGGTAACCCCCCTCAAAAAAAACGATCTTTTTCAGACTATCACACACCAGCGGTTTTTTTTGGACTTAGAACTTCAAACTCCTATCTATTGTATTGAACTTCCCTGGTCTGACCAGGCGAAGTAAAGTCTAACGTAAGAGGTAACGTTCAGTAAAAATCTTAGTGAATTTGCGTAATTATGATCCTTTGTCAGTGCGCAACTTCGCCTGGCATAAGGGTGCGAAGTTGCGCAAGTCTATCTACTTCACTTAGTATGAAATTTCGGTGTCGGTGTTAGTGAATTTGTGAAGTTGCGAAATGACGTCACGCTGGTGAATTAGCGTTAGCGTTAGATGCTTCACACTTAATGAATTTGGGCCCATGTGTATTGTCAAACAGAGCCTCCTGTTGGCTGCAAGTCAACATAGAAGCTACCAATTGCAGCTCTTATTTGGAAGCCCCAGGAACTTTTTGCATGCTTATTTTGCTCTCCAATATTATTTTACTCTTGAATGTGGCTCATGGGTAAAAAAAGGTTGGGGACCCATGAAATGGAGAGATCCCTTATCTGGAAAATTCCAGGCCCCCATCATTCTGGATTACAAGTCCCATACCTGAAGTTATAAGGAATCCTGCACACCAATTAAACCTATGAGATTTGTATGAATACATATGCAGTGAGCTACTGGAATGGGATAAACTTGGAGAGTCTATTGTGCAACTGTTCATACAATATAAATACAGTCATGGAGACCTGCTGTGTTCAGGAGATACAGAGGAGCTAAGGGAAATGACTGATAGGGTTTACTTGTGAAAAGTGTCAGGAATATTATAAAGACATACAATGGCTCAGTTTGGCACTGAATGTTACAGGGCACTCCGAGCGGTGATAGAGCTCCACTATCCATAGTGTAACACTGTTTTCTGTTCTCATAATGTTGGCTAGCCTTACTGAATGCAGTTAACACCAAGAAAATATATTGGGATAATGAGGGCTGGGGAATGGCAGGTGCAGACAAAGCAGGTCCCCTGTCTAACACTTCTATCCTGCCGTCAGTTTCAGCTGTGCACATGCTTTCATAAGGATTCTATCATTTGTATTCTGCCTGTTATATCCACTTTCCTATTAGGGTCAATAAGCTGTATGCATATATGTATGCAGGAGCTGTTGGGGGTTCTTTCATACAGTACATCTCAATGTAGAATAAACTACTGATGAAGCATTTGTTTATGTACTTATTTGCATTTCATTTACTCACTTATGAACATCAATATATTTAGCCCTCGGACAATGCTATGAGTCATGCTGGCTCCTAACAAGAAGAAGGAACCGATTTGCTCATTTTATCCTATGTTTTCATTAGCATCCTGCTGCTATACGCTTTTCTGATACACGTAATTTATTGTATGCACCGTATCTTTATGACCTTCCTGCATACATTTCACGTATTGTGTGTTATCAGTTATATGAGGTGCTTAGTGATGTCACCTTCATTACATGGACTCAATTAAATGTCTTCTGTATTGTAAAAATAATGTATGTACAACCCCCCGTGTAAAATATGTGCACTATTGTTATTGCCTATAATTTAGGTAGGAGGGGAAGAGGGGTTGTCTTTTATGTTAAAAGAAATGGAGTGCCACCTCCTCTTAAGTGGTTTTTATAGAGCAACCCATGCTGTACCTCAAAGTGGATTAAACCATAATATTTTATTGAACTGTTAGGTGGGAATTTTTGGAGTACTAATTTTTTTACCGTGATGTTTTAATCCACTCTTTCTGGCTGTAGGTTTGGGGCTTGGCACCCAAACCTAATGTATCGACTGGTCATGTTATATGTTCTATACATATATGGGATTACAACTCTCCTAATGTACCTCAAAATGACCACATTTCCTCAACTGCATATCTCTGAAGGCTTCCCAATCCATTTTAATTCCTACTAAATAGTGGTGAAATCTACACTGCCAAAAGGTATTCTCTAAAAACACAAACAATACCATTCATCCTCACCTTTTAAAACTATGGGTCTCAAAACCATTGACACAGCTAGAGATGCATCACATTGACTAAACGACATCTAGCACTACACACATTTCCCAGTGATTAACAATTGACAATTCAGACCATTCTCTGTTGGCTGAAAAACAAAGGTGGAGACAGGGCCGGACTGGGAGGAAAAATCAGCCCTGGCAAAAGTATCAAAGCAGCCCATGTATTCACGTGCATGCAAAGCATGATATAAATTTCTAGAACTAGTGTTTATTAATAGATATTTAATCCATTAATATATAATCCCCAGCAATATTATACACCCTATGTGCTGGAGCAGGCCCTTGCAACAAATATCTGATATCTGATGGATTAGTGACCCTATACTTACAGTATATTCAAAATTTTCCTTTGTGTGTTCCCAGCTAGACACATGACAGATAAGAGGACTATAATTACCATGTGTATCACAGGGCCAAAGTGTGACATACTTGAAGAGACTAGTCTGTCTCATACAATTAATGCTACATATCACAGTGTAACATATACAGGCTGAAGTGATTGTTCTGAGCATGGATCCTCCAGTTCCCAACATATCAATGATAAGCATAAGTGATTGGGTATATACGTAGCAAACAACTCTAATATTACTAACTGAAGTTGGTCAGAATTCCTGGTTCCTCCCATATGCCACTAACAAATACAGGCATTGGCTTAGCTGTGTCTGGCTATTATGGACAGCTCATTTACATTTCTAAAGTGATTGACTCATTTACATATTAAAGACAGACCAAATTTGAATTTTTTTAGGTGAGCAGCCCATTTACATTTTAAAGCAAGCAGCCCATCGGGCATTTGCCCGAACCTACAGATTGCCAGTCCAGGCCTAGCCGGAGAATATGTCCTGTGTGCCATCAGTCTTATAGATTTATACACAAATCTGTGGTTAAACCCCTAGTAGATTGAAACATTTACATCTGTAGCACTTTATTAGAAAGGTCTATATAAATACACTTCAGTCTAAAGAAACACTGCATTCCTTTCCTTGTACTGTACACATGGGCTTCTCTATCAGACTTACCTGTTTTCAGTATAAACCTTCAGGGCTAGGGCTTCAGCATGCTCAGTTTGTTCCTCTCTCTCTCCCTGCAGCAGTCTGAGCCTAGAGCTATGTGTAAGCAGAGAGGGACTCATGCAGGAAGTTATGTCACACCAAGCTAATATGGCATCTGCCATCCTAAACAAACAGAGAGAGATTCTAGAGCTATTTACTCAGGTATGGTAAAGCATTCTGCAAAATGAATATAGTCATATAGCTTGCACTATTGTGGCTAATCTATTAGCAATAAACAGCTTCAGTAGCTTTCCTTTTCCTTTCAGACATGAAAGTTAGAGTAACCACAGCTATTCACAACTTTGTTTTTATTTCCATCTTTGTCTTTGTTTTTATTTCCATCTTTGTATGAACTGTTCTCCCCAGCACTGCAGAATGCTATGCCAGTTCATAAAAATAGGGGTAATTAGTAGGTTACTTCTTACATACACATACTTCCTGCAGATGTCCTTGTCCTATGAACCTTCTGGTTTGAACCAATTGTTTATTGTATTCTGTGGAGCTGTTCATACTGTGAAGCGAGATCCCATACTTGGAGACTATAAATATTGTAAAAAGTTATGCAATAAAGGCATACTGTCAATTGGGAACTAGCAGACAGAAGACCAATTGCAAACATGGACATTTATCATTCTTATTGGGCCTGAGAGAAAATAGACCTTGTGGAACTCATTATTTATATAATGAAGGACAAATTATGTCCTTCGGCTCTTATTCTTATTCTACCTATTCCTATTCTACTTATTTTTATTTTGTTATGCCTGCTTTGTTACAGTCCCCACAGACTATTATCCCACTGCTACTATAGGCACAATCACTCCCTACTATAGCTGCTATCTCACAGCCACAGTCCCTCCCCAGAAACTATTATCCCACTGTTACTATAGGCACCATCTATCCCTACTATATCTGCTGCTATCCCACAGCTACAGTCCCTTTCCAGAGACTAGTATTCCACTGCTACTATATTCAACATATCTTTACTACACCTGCTATCCAACAGCCACAGACCCTTCTCAGAGACTATTATCCTCAGAACTACTATAGGCACCATCTTTCCCTACTATAGCTGCCATTCCACAGACACAGTCCCTTCCCAGAGACTATTATCCCACTGCTACTATAGGCACCATCTCTCCCTACTATGCCTGTTATCCTGATTTCTGATAATGGATGGTGCAGACACCACCTTACAGTATTATAACTTTATTCACACAGTTTCATTCCACTAATACAGACACCATCTAACCCTACTATACCTTTTGTACCTAAGCCATAGTACCTTGAAAATGTCCCTCTGCTGCCACTTTTGCTATCTTGACTACACAATAAAGAAGTTAGTGGTGCATAATAGGTTCTTCTCAGACTTTTCCTCTTGCAAATCAATAAAAGGCAAAAAAATAAAATCAAAATGTTACTTTCTTAAATGAAATAATAATCTACAATATACTTTAATTAATACATGTCTACAGTTTTTATAGGAAACCTGACTGCATGCAGTAAGATTCCCCCTTTGTTTTACTTGCTGCGGATAGGAAACTTCAGACCGTCCCTAACTGCTCTGCAGGGAAACGATCATACTGTCAAATAGTAGGGAGGGACCACTTTACGTCCCAGAACTCAAGCTGTTTTGTCTGTTTCCCTGTAGAGCAGCCGGAGACTGTGTAGAGATTTGTATCCACAGACCCAGTGCAGTCTGTTTGTTCTGATTATTAATCAGTCTTGCTGTATTGGCTTCTATGGCAGATATTATTTGACTTGTGCTGTTTTGATCATTTATCACGATCCCTAAGCTTAACCTCCCAACTGAAGCCCAGACCACACTGAGCATGTCCGTAGTCTTAGTCCTGCAAAGATGTTTAACAAAGTTACAAGATTTGTGCCAACTTTGAAAGCATAAATCATTTGTTTAATTAGGCTTCTGTACAGTAAGTTCATGTTTATATTTAGTATACAAAATACAGCATTTCTAACATTATTCTGTTTTAGACTTTAGTTGCCCTTTAAGGAAAACAGCTGTAACTTGAAAAGTGAATTTTTAATTCACCCAAGTACAATAATAGCTTTTCAACAATATTGTGTAGTGGTGGTGTCTCAGCTGGAGCAGAAGATTAGAACCCAAAGCATAACTGCCCAAAGTTGAAAGAAGGTGAAAGTAGATTTGGTGCAGAAACTAAGAGCCAAAGACAGTCAACCCTAAAGACATCTGTCTTACCAAGGGATATATATTTAACTAGATAATGTTATTACAGGAAACAAATGAATTTGAATACAATTGCACAGTATGGTGTAAAAGGGCATTTAACAAAAATTGGGTGAGTATTCAATGCAGAGCCCCATCCTAAAAAAAAGCTATTTCTATTACTGAATAGTTAAATTCTCGCATTGCTGTTGGAATTTTAACTACATGGTAAGTGTGACATTCTAAAATAGGAAATGATTAGTTATGCAGCATATATCTGAGCATGTTTAATGGATACCACTTGCATTGATGTTTAATGGCTGAAAACCATTTTACTGTGTGGGATTAGTAATAGTAGACACATTTCCCTTGCGCTTACTGTGCATATATAAACTTCTTTTGTCTGGTTGAATAAAGGAATAAAACACAATGAACTGAGAAATGTTACAGGGAAAACCAATAACATTTCAAAATGAGATATGCTTTCTTATGATTGATTTCACTTTAAAATCCTTTTAACATTACAGTTACGTCCATTTAAAGAAAAAAGAATCTGACACAGAAACACCTCCATTCATCTGTATATCCAGTTAGTACACTCCTGCAATATTCATGTCAACTTTTACACCAAAACTTCAGTCACAACTGCTCATATCATGCAGCTGTAGTTCCAGATGTTGAGCCATAAAGGCTTAATTATTCAACAATGGAAATGTCTGAATGACATGTCATAGAGCAAAAAAATACTCTTTTCACTGTTTTCCTACACAATTACAATATTTAGGGCACAGGTAGAGGGTACATTAAGAGCTTGCAAAAAAATAAGCTTAAGTTCATGGGGGTAAATCCCAATTGCTCAGGTATGGCTTGTATTCATTAATGCACACCTGACACCCTGAGACATCAACGTTTGCTGCTGTTGTAATGGGTCTATTTAGTAACACAAATCAAATTTTTTTCTCTAAAAAATAATTGTACAAAATTTCTCTAAAACTTCAAGATTTATAAATTGTAAAAACCTTGAAAAACCCTAATGCAAAACATTGCCATGTAAAAGCAATCGAGGTCCAAAAGAAGTCTGATCCTATTGGACCTTTTTTTAGCCATTCAAATTTTTTTTAAATTTTCTTTACTAGTTATTGCCCGAAAACCTGAATTTTTAAATTTTTTCATATTTTATTAGAGCATCCGTCAGTGTTTTTTCCATTTGTACTTTTTATAATAAGATCTTTTATTAACTTTCATGGCATTCGTGATTTTAGAGAAATATGGGGTAGTGTAATAAAAGTCGTTATCAGAAAAAAATATTCACAAACTTATGCCTTTGTGCAAATTTAATTTAGCTTTTGCGAACCCGGAAATTGTTATTATTATTATTATCATTATTATTATTAACACGTATTTCTCTAGAGCCAACATATTTCGTAGCGCTGTGTTTAGCGACCACTTTCGATACGGGAAGAACGTTTGCAAATTTTATAGTGTGCACCAGTATGCATAGTGGGAAATGCACAATTAAAATTTGCTATGCAATAACAGCTTAATGAAGCATATTAGATTGTGAAATGCAAATTTTTATTCTTGTTTGTGCAAATAGTTTTGCTCTTTGTGACTTACATTCCCCAGTAAAGTTTAATTGTGGTTTCAAAAAGCTCTAATACCACTAAAATTTGACCTTTAATAAATGGGCCTCTAACAGTCAAAGGGTCCGTTTTGTTGTTTTGGAGAAGCTTGATATACTCAAAAAAAAAAACATTGACTCTCTGTGCATTACAGATTTGGATGCTGGCCAAGCTAGTGAAGGTGGTTAGCACACTTCCAATAGTGCATTTATCTATTTACAAGATGGTTATATGTTTTTATTTTCCTACAGAACTGCTTTGTTTTAAAGCAGGTGTTTTTTTTCTTACCTAACCTAAGTCTTTAGATTCACTGCCCTCTTTGCAGTCAAGATCTTTAGTTGGGTCATAAAAGAGCTAAGGAATGCATGGAAGCATGGTTATAACAATTGTTCCCCTATACTTCCAAGTATATCCAAATAATAGGTAAGCATTCATCCTCAGATTTCACCCCGTCAATGGGTTGGAGCTGGCAACAAAGGTTGTGAACCACTGGTTTTAAGGTATCCTGTACAGGCTATGTGTAAACCCTGGCTGGTGGTGTATTTGTTGCAATTATTTTTTATATTTAGACTAATATGCTGCCAGATCATTCACAAATAAAATGGCGATGTAGACAGTAGAATTTTTTAATCTGATTAATACAAAGGGTTTTGTTGTTTCTAAAAGGTTTTTTTTTTTTTTAAATATTATCAGTGTTAAAAACTATAGAAAAATGCATTAATGGACTATTAGCCGCCAATTTTCTGCCATATTTGGCATTTATTCTATTTTTCCCCACAGGGGGGCAATAAAATAATATGCCTTAAAGTAGCCTCAGAAGCTTTGGAAGGGTTTACCTTTGGTAAATTGAGTTAATGCTTTTGAATAAACAGTACCATACATTGAGATAACTGAAGGTTGTTAAAGGAGAAGGAAAGCTACTGAAGCAGTTTATTGACAATAGATTAGCCACAATAGTGCAAGCTATAACACAATATGTATTAAGCAGAATGCTTAACCATACCCGAGTAAACAGCTCTAGAAGCTCTTTCTGTTTGTTTAGGCTTGGTGTGACATCACTTCCTGCCTGAGTCTCTTCGTGCTCACTCATAGCTCTAGGCTCAGATTACAACAGGGAGGGGGGAAAGGGAGGGAGGAGCAAACAGAGCATGCTCAAGCCCCTAGCTCTGGAGGTTTTATCTAAAAGAAGGAAGTCTGATACAGAAGCTCACGTATATACAATATAAGGAAAGAAATACTGTGTTTCTTCTGGCAGAGGACTCAGAGCAGCATCACTTTGAGGGTTTACTGGTGTATTTATATAGACCTTTCTGATATTCATTTTAGCCCTTCCTTCTCCTTTAAACATCAGAGGGAGCCACTTGAGATGACATGGAAACCTAAAGGGGTGCAAAAAAGTTATGGGTCAATAATTAAATAGGTGTTAAGTATATATATGGCTCTGAGACAGAATGCAAGGGTTGTATGGGTAATTATGAAGATTAGTGGTAGATGTCCAAATGGTAGAAAGATAACTGAGAAGTGGTTTTATGCCCCAAGTCAAACAGTATTATGAAGTCTAGTGAAAGTGGTGCCTACATTAGTATTAAATGTTACATTCCCTTAGGGTAGGGTAATTAGAGTGCAGGAGTGCATGATGGTACAAAGTTTTGGGAGTCCAGCTTGAATGATGTGAATTCTATGTATGCTTGGTATGGTTGGGAGGATTTATGTAGTCTGATGAATAATGAGAAGAACACAATGTGCACGTTAATGAGCAAAGCCTAACCTCAACAATGAGAGGCCTATTTATCAAGATTCTAAACTCACAGTTTAAAAAAAAACTTGAATGTTTGTTCATTTTTAAAAAAATTAGAATGTAAAAAAAAATAAATTGAAAACAATCATGGAAAAAGGCGTGACAAAATTGTGCACCAATTTGAATCATACAAATTGTCGCCCGAATGGAACAATATTTTTGAGTCGTTGCCCAAAACCCCAGACATTTCTCGGATTTAGCTGTAAAACTTTTTATTTTAACATTGATATTTACATTCCTCCTTTTTGGTTAGTTGTTCTTCTTTACGTCTGCAACAAGTAATATAAGAGAACAAGAACAATTTGTATTGCACTGTTGTTATTCCTATGTCTGTTTTATTCTCCCTTATGTAGTGTGTTCTGGGATGTACTTTATAAATTATACAAGTATCAGGTCCACCATAAAGGGATTATTATTTATTGATAACAGCAGATTGATTCAAATAGAAAGCTCTGTATTCTAGATTGGCTTCTAATAAAACACAAATACAATAGACCAAGTCTACACACAAAACCTGAATTTGCAATAATGTTAGAGCCTGTGTATATTTGTCTGCACACAAGATGTTTATGTTCTCAACAAGAAAGCAGCTTGAAAAACTGCAGCACAGGGAACTTTTCCAAACAGCCAGAAGGACCTGTCATTTTAATTCAGGCTGAAAAGAATTCAAACTGTAAGACTCTCTCTGACATGAAATTCCCTGACTGTAACAAGAATAAAATCTTCAATAAACATCCATGCTTGAAAGCCTTACATTGTTAAGATCCTATTTTAAAGAGCAAATAATGTTTTAATTACATATCTAATGTCAAAGGAGCTTTGGGGAATAACAACATTCTGCATACTCAAAGAATATGTATTGTGAGGATGTTTCATAATATCATTCTGTGTGTTGGTTGTATCAGGCAATGCTTAATATTTTATCGCTTTGTACTTCTCAAATATACCATCACTGATGGTTACAAAAAATTATTTTACATGGGGACGATATATCTGTCTACTAGACATGCCATACCTGCTCTCAAAGTTAACCCATTGATGTATACCCTTTTCTACCTCTTACAAATCTTCTAA
>CM044439.1:132900057-132916333 GCA_024363595.1 Xenopus borealis
CCTCACACTATGGAAAGCAGAAGGACTTCAAGTCCCAGAACCCACTGTTCACAATGGTGAGGGGGTGGGGATGCATTATACTCCTAACCTTAGGGATTTTAAAATACGGCTAATCAGAATATCAATATCAGAATATAATGATCAAGATCCTCTTTCTTTCAATTTGTGGAATCAGATATGTCTGTGTCAAAACAATCTTTATATTTAGTTTAGACGTTCAGATGCACATATAGATACAGTCATACATACACACACAAAATATACATTCAATAAAAATGTTCAGTGGTTTTAAAGTTATTTGTATATGCAATTGCAGCAGAAAGCAGAATTTTTCCTGTTCTCTTCTGCACTGCTGGTTCTGACTCTTGAAGCAATGTAACAGAAATCAGCCTTACATGCTTCTTCATGTGTTAATCAGCTGCAAAAGTCTCAAGCAGCAGTGTAAGGAATAGAAAAAGACAAGCAGAGACTGCTTTCAGTGGCAACTACATTTACAAAAAAAAACAACTTTCAACCACTGGAAATTTGAAAATAATGTATCCTTTTATTCTGATCAGAGTTCCAATTTCTTCATTTGGCAAAATTTTAATTTTAGAGTTATATCCCCTTTAAACACTAAGCTCCAAGTCAAGATGACATACTTTATTTGAAAGAAAAAGATACTGCAAGCATTTGATTGTGGTTGAAACACAAATACACTGCAGATATTTGTGGTCTCAGAATCATGCCTTTTTCTTAGGGTTACTAAACATAATTTATTTCTTTATTCACACGTATAATATAGTATAAGAGGAACAAACCCATTCAAATGTCAATCAGCAGAGCATGTGCTACTAGAGGGCAGTATCTCCTTTTTTTTAAAATTAATTTATATATTTTTTTTAATCTTCCCCTCTTTTTGTGGTTAATATGCATTGATTATCACAAGGTAAGGAGGGAAGAAAGTGGAGAGGAAATTTGAGGAGGGTAAAGTTTCTACGTTAAAGGGGTTATTATTATTAACATGTATTTATATAGCGCCAACATAGTTTGCAGCGCTTACCCCTTACCACTTGCCACAGGGCAAGCACATACCGCCAAACTGACCTAATGTTTGTGGGACAGTTCTGATTTTGACAGCTCATCCCACAGTCAGTATTATTAAAATGTTCAGCATTTCTCTTTGATCTCCTGCACTGAAAGCCAGAAAAAGATACAAAGTCTCTGAAACTTAATTAGATAAGAGACTTTTGCCAGAGAGCTCAGAATACCCAGCACTTGCACTTAGATACAATTGTAACTAAAGATGTCCATAGACGCAACGATCCTCAATTCGTACGATTTTTGGACCGTGTGTGGAGTGTCCCGACATTTGTCGTCCGGTGGAGAACGGTCGTTCGGTTTGAAAATTTCTTTGCATGTATTGATGGTCAGCGAAATGCGTGAATTGGCGAAAAATTTGCGAAACATGTCGCGCCATGTTTTCAACGCGCGCCTCGTCATTTTCGTTGTGTCACGTCATTTTCAGTATGCGTCGCGTTATTTTAGACTAATTTATTCGCTGGCGGCAAATCGCGGGAATTCACTCGAATTTGCGCATTACAAATACATTCGCCCATCACTAGTCAGGGCCAGAACGTCGGCTGATCTGTGCTTTTTACTACTAATTGATCTGAAGGTTAGTGGCAGGTCGGGAGATGGGGAAGTCCGATCGTTCAAGGATTCGAACGATCGGATCTTTGTGTCTATGGATAGCTTAAGATAAGATAAGCAGGTCTCTTGGGAGAACTGTGACTTGTAGATTAAAGAAGAATTTCACTTCCATTAGCAAAACTGTAATAGCACATAAAACATGTTACAAAAACCGAAAAAAAACAGAAACGGGTTCGAACTTTCCATAACCTGCCAAACTTAAAAAAATGGACGTGGAATTTAGGGGGTGTGGCCACAAAATGGGCATGGTCAAAAGATACACACAACAGATCTTTTTGGCACTCTTTCCAAATGTTGGGAGGGATGCAAACAAGTATTGTGGGGCCTTGCAGAGTGCAGTCAAACCCAGAAACAAGTGAATAATAATAATAATAAAAAAAGGCACAGAAACAAGGATATGCAATATAACATGCTTATCTGCATTTCTCTTTCCTAGGGGGTCATCTGATGATGGGGCCAAGGATTACTACCCTCTGTACCTGCTCCAAAACTCCCACTGCTCAAAGTAAATCAACCAAGTGCAGTTTATCACACTTTAAGAGATTTAAAAGGGAGGGGTTAAAGAAAAATGCCACAATTTTGCATTGTATTTATATCTTTGCATAATTAAATCTGTCCTTTTTTTGACCACTACTTTTAAATTTCAAATGTATTTAGTTTGTGCTATAGGGCCACCTGTTGGGTTGCATATGGGGACCTTCACCTAAATAGTACAGTCATATGAGTTTTAGTAATATTATTCCCTGTGTTGCTGCTAAATAATTTTTGGAACTATTTCATGGAGTCATAGTGAGTAAAATCACAGTCATTAGTATGTACTATCCTTGGAAAACTTGCTTCAAAACAACAGAATATGTCCATGATTATGAACTACTCACACTTTACTTAATAACCATTGGAATGAGAAGAAGAGATTCCTACATAGAAAGCATACCAAACACAAAAGCTGGTGAAGCGGGGAAGAACCCCTGCACGTTTATTCCGTCACAGATTCCTGACATTTCCTTCACTAGTACTAATTAATGGGAACAATAAATTATCTTTGTAACAGCTCTGCAAAATATGTTGACGCTTTAAAAATATAGAAGATTATTAATTTTTAACACTCCATATACCATAGTATATAACTAGCTCCACCAATAAATTGCATTTAACACTGAGAGGAATTATTTGGTCAGCTGTACTGTATTGTAAAAATAAAATCATTCTAAAAACTATTCTCTGTACGAGGTAAAAACGATTATTTTTAAACTCAAAAGTAATGTTCATTATGCATCTCAAAGGAACGCAGTCAGGAACAACTTGATAAATCCCATCCCATTTAATGTATTTAATGCATTAATAAAATAACTTAATTATTAGAAGCAAGTCTCCCCTGGCTACATTTCCTGTAAAATCAGATCACATGGCAGGTACCTAAAGCCTTTAGTGCCCTAGATCCCTTGCACTCATGCACAATGTGTTACAGGTCCCTCCGGTAAATCTGTTTTAAACGATTGCTGGAGAATTCAATTTGTGGAGGATTTGATAAATTACAGGCCACTAGACTTTAATCTTAGGACAGTACCCATTATATAACTGCCCTGGGAAAAGGTATTTCCGGTTTACCCCTTTGCCCATATTATGGAATTACTATCCAGGACATTTGTGACTGTTTGCCAAGTATCATTCATGGGCTACCAACTATACACTGATAAAAAGGACCGCAAAGAAAGTCATTAATATATTTTCCCCTAATGGGAGGACACAGCAACATTGCCATACAAATATGTTTTTTCTCCTATATAAGCTAACATGCACCTGTGTAATTTCCGTGATTAATTTGCTTTCTTTCTAACAAGCTGCAACAGAACTTCTCATATTAACAGAAGTAGGTCAGGATTTTAGCCCAAACAGTAAGTAACTACACCGTATATTGTCTCACTCTTCATTGGTGCTTCAAAATAGCAAAAACTGTCTCAACTTCTTTGTTTCAATTTGTCATATGTTCTTGAATCTCATTTAGGCTCTGAAAAAAACATAAATAAACTTCGAAGAAGTAGTTCAAGCCATCTAATTCTTTATGTGAATAGCTGGTCTCTAAACTGGTTTTGGCATTTATAAACATAACACTTCTTGGAATCATATTGCATATTAACAAATTACCCAGCACTGTGCTCCAAATAAGAAATGAGCTATATATCAGGCTCCTTACCTAATTACCCATCAGGCAACTTTACCCTCTATCATTTCTTCTCTGGTGGAAATACGTTAAGTCATTCAGTTGCTTAGTTAAAAAAAGATCATTTAACATTTTCAGTGAAGCCGCATGCACATAATCCCAATATCTATCTATCTATCTATCTATCTATCTATCTGTCTGTCTGTCTGTCTGTCTGTCTGTCTGTCTGTCTGTCTGTCTGTCTATCTATCTATCTATCTATCTATTTATCTATCCTTATCTCCAAAAATGTTTCATTTATTTATAAAAGGCTTTCTTATCTATCTAGATGCACAGATAAAACACATATATTGCTCATGTCCTTCCCCTCAATTCCCCTTGTATGCAGTGTCACATAAGTAAAAAAAGTAGCACATATTACCTGTGGGGGAAAATTGTGGGGGCTGTGTAAAGTGCAAGCGCAAAGCTTGTGTTTGCAAATGAACTGCCTCAGCGCAAGGACTTTGATCAACAGAGATGAATAGCAAGCTTTTAACAGGCTTTAACTGGCTAAAGTTTAAGGCACGCTAGGGGGAATATTTATTTTGCTGTGTAAATGAAATTCACAGAAAAAACTGTGTAAAAAAAAACTAAAATAAATGTTAAATAAATGGCGAATTTATCAAGGTGTTCGTAAAATTAAATAAATAATTCGCCATTTATTTAACAAATGATGCTGTTATTTTTCATTGCTTCTGGTGATAGTCACTCTAAAGCTGGCCATAGATGAAAATATTTTTAAAAGATCTTTTCGTTATCGTAAGACCAAGCTTATCTTCAAATGATCGTATAAATGTACGATTTGTCCATCAACTAAAAAGACCATTTCAAGCGATGTTGTCTAATTGAAGCCAGGAAAACTGAGTATAACTGCCTGCTTGGCCTTGCAAACAATTGGACAATAGATAGGTTTCACTGTGACAGATGAAAATCTTCTAACCTGGCTGATCAATTTCTGATCGATGTTGGCCGAAAAATTGTAGGATGCACGATTGTTCGATTCCCACTAACTTCACGATAATTTGATGGATTGGTTGGATTGCACTAAAATCGGTCTTTATCAAAGAAAAATCTTTGCGTCTATGGGGACCTTAAGGAAAAAACACGTCAAAATGTTACTCCATTTTTTTACACGGTGAAGCCTGGCAATGTGTGGTGTTTTAGTCCATTGTTTTTTACACAGCATTATAAATATGCCCCTAGGTGTTTTGACCAGCATGATACACCATGGTATATATAAAATTATCTGTTTTTGCTTCCTGCTACAAACATGGAAAAGTAATTAGGACAGGAGTGCCCATACTAATGTGAGGTCTACTTTTAGTCATGTTGTCCCATTATGATCTACATTCATAAAAGCATTGTTAGAATTCTGTTCCATGAAAAATATTACTTAAATATTGAGAAAATTTATATTGCTCTATTTAAAAAACATCTATTTCTTATGTAACCTTAACATATTATCTGATATATATATATATATATATATATATTTCTGATTGAGAACCTCTGAGTGAAGGCTTTTCATTACCAACATCAGCAATAGGCAGAGCAGTTTCCACAGATACACAGATAACACCATGACGTTGTTCTTTTGTAATCTGCAATTTTTAGATTCATAGATACGAATATTAATGTTTCCGTATGTTGAGTGCAGTTTAGACATGTGTCATGTTTATTATGTCAGCTTTTACATCGCCATTTTTATATGAACCATTTTTAGCTATGTGGCATTCTAGATTTTACAACAACATTTCCCTTAATCTGCAGTAACTTTACCCATGTTATCTGTTTTTGTAAAAATGCACATATTCAGACATATTTATCAGTCAAAATTTTTCTTTCACATATCTTACTTTGAGCCACCATTTTGCAAAGGTTTGTGTGCTCCCTCACAGATCACCTGACAGGAAATAATGCAGCTGTAACTGTAACAGGAAGAAGTGTGAATTAATAAACAGCTCGGTCCATTCACTGGCTCATGTAGCCTGGCATGTATGTGGGCCCTTGGCTTGTGTGTGAGCACAGTGCCAGGGTGACAGACTTTAGTTATTAAAGGAGTACTCTGGCTTCCAAACCAAAATGTTAAAAAGAGGCCCACATTACACAGAAACCCCTAAAATACCCATCACAGTTACCTGCGTCGTCAAAAAGTATTATTAAATGCAATTTTCTATGCTGAAATCCAGCTGTTTAACAGTTCTTCTCTTTCTGCATCATTTGAAATCCTGGCAGGGAAGGTGGGACTAATACACTGATGTTACATATTGTAACAACTTCTCCACAGCTTACAGACAGCATGCAGGAACTACATAACCCACAATGCATTGCACTGTGATGTTCCTTTGCTTATTGAATTCATGTGTGCAGGGAATTGTGGGGTTTGGAGGATGCAAGCTGAGGACAGCATGGCTACTGATACAAACTAACAGTAGTCAGGCAGCTCAGCAAAGTAGTCAGAAAGATCAGCAGGAGAGCAGGGGGTCAGGCTTAGGGAACTGTTCCAAACCATTAAAAATCACATAAAGTCTGCATATATTTCAAATGATGTCTATTGCAAAGTTTCTTGAAATTATGTTTACTTTTCAAAAAGCTTAAGTTATGCTTGTGGGGCGTTCCCCTTTAAAGGAACGGTTCAGTATAAAAATAAAAACTGGGTAAATAGATAGACTGTACAAAATAAAATATGTTTCTAAGATAGGTAGTTAGCCAAAAATGTAATGTATAAAGGCTGGTATGACTGGATGTGTAACATAATAGCCAGAGCACTACTCTGAGTTAGTCAGCGACTTGAAGGGGAGTCACATGGGACATAACTGTTCAGTTAGTTTGCAATTGATCCACAGCATTCAGCTCAGATTCAAAAGCAACAGTTATGGCCCCTGTGACCTCCCTCAAGTCACTGATTGGCTACTGCTTGGTATCCAGGGTAACCAATCAGTGGAAACCAAGAGAGCTGAAAAGCAGGAAGTCACTCCAGTCTTCATACATTACATTTTTGACTGACCAACTATATTAGAAATATTTTTAATGTTGCACTGTCTATCTATTTATCTAGTTTTATTTACATCCTGAAAAATTCCTTGTGGCCATATTCCAGTGTGAAATTGTCCAATGGCAGCTTTAGAACATTTTTTTTTCTTTAAACTTCTTTATATATGAAACAGTGTTGGGTTGTTTACTGTTATATATAGATATATATATGTTAATATGATTCTAATAAAGGCTGAACATTTTGAAAAGCATGTGTGGTAATTACAATCATGACACATGGCATGTGTGCATCATTTCTTTTTTTTATATATGATGCACGTAATGTAATCTTCCAGGATTATCTGTTTATGTTTCATTGCTACAGTGGTAGGACTCATATAGCTGTGATTATCTTGTTCCAAATCACACCTATACCAATCATAATTAGAAAAGGTTGCTGATTGCTGGAGGTAATTTCAGTCAATAAACAAGGGTTGCAGTAAACAAGAATTAAAGAGCAAGTGGCAATGTCATTGTATTATAAAATGTTACAGATGTAAATATTCCGATTATCAATAATGGTTTATTGGCTAAAATACGACTTAAATAATTCCTTCTGTTTTCATGCTGTTGGAATTTATGGAGGAAACACGCAGGAAAGGTGCCATAATGTTTTAATATGCACCAAGTAAGTAGCAAAAGCATTAGCCTCAAGGATTGAAACAATACATGCTCTTCAGCTTTGACATTTATTTAAAGGGGTGTGAATAACAATTGTTAACAGTAGTATACTGCTCAGGGTTATGGGCTTTACAGTTCATAACAGCAAGGAGGTGTAAAGATTACACAGTAAGCATATGGTATTCATAAAGTTCAAATGTTTTGAATATTCAATATTCTTCCTGTGCACAGCTCCATGGAAAATCTGTATTGGAAAACCAAGGATTTTAGCAACCTATATGAAAAGCTGAGAAAGATAATACAATACATTATAAAAATCATTTCTCATGCTTTAAATAAAAAAAGTCAGACCAAAATAGCATCCACAATTTACCTTTATTTATCATTAAAAACACAAAAAATCTGATTGTCGAGAGAAAAATCAGAATTTTTTGGATTTGTTAACTGAAAAGTCTAAATTTTCATTAAATTGGCAGAAAAGCCCGAAATATTTGGATTATCATACAATACCCAACACAGACCATAATATCTTCAAACAGTGTCGCATTGGGGCCTCAGGGGCCCCCCACACCATCTCCCGGGCCCCACAGCTGTGTCCTGTCGATACCTCCTGCATGCTTTTCCGGCAGAAAGGGGGTGCAGGAGCGGGTCCAGGCCCCCAAAATCGCAAACTATTTTGTGCCACCATCCTGCACCCCCTCCACAAGTGCGTGCGCTCGCTGGTATTTTTTTTTCCAGCAAAAGAGGGAATGCAGGAGAGGGTCCGGGCCCTCCACTTGAAAACAATTATGTGTTGCTGTCCTGCACCCCCTCCGCATGCTCTCTTGCGTGCATACGCTGGTATGTTTTTCTGGCAGAAGAGGGAGTGCAGGAGAGGGTCTGGGCCCACGGAGCCCAAAAGAGCCTGGGCCCACTGGGTTTTATCCCGGTGTCCTGCTGGGCCAGTCCTACCCTGCCTTCAAATTGCAAATGGGACATCTGCCATTGAGTTCTACAGGACTTCAACAGGTTTAAGGATTTTTGCATCCCCAGGGTATAATAAATCTCAAAAATTAGGGTTCTAATTTTCATAAAAAATCTGGATTTTACAGTAAAAAAAACATTTAGACTTTGCTAAATAACCCCCTTCATCTTTATTAGTGACTCTCAATGCATTGCATGAAGGAATATCTGCTGTAATAACACAACTTGCATACATATATACAGACTCCAAGAATCCTTAATAGTTTCATCCAAAGAGTTTCTGCTTGATTGGAACAGATATATTATGTGCTGCTTTTGTTGAAATGTAGAAACCATAGGCACAAAAACATGGCACCTGGATTAATGCCATATTCATAGTTTGCATATTTATGCTGGAATAAAAAAGCAATGTACTACAAACACATGGATAATTGTATATATACAGATTCACATAGCAACATCATTTTGAAGTGATAGTGACACTTAATTCCTTGGACCTTAGGTTGTAGAGCAGGCAAACTGTTATATTACTAGAAAGCTGTCTGAGCTTACTCGAATTTGCTAAATATTACCACCATTACCTACACTTGTAATGACAGCAACCTCAAATGGCTGTTCAGCTCAATTTTTGATAGTTTTCTCAATTTAGCACCTATTTTTGTACATCTGCCCTGAGTGAGACCCATTGCAGCTCTACAAAAGTTTGTCATTGTACTTTGAAGATGTTAAAATCTTAAAACTGTCTTCTTTGGAAGCAAGTGCAAATAACAAATTTACTGGCAATGTTTTTCCGTTAAATTGCCCTTGGCCCACCAGCAATTCCTGGTTCTAGGCAGGCCATCTCCTTTCCTGCCCTTCTCCTAGACCAATTCACCCAATGTTTGCTTACTTGGGCCCAGTCTGTCCCACACTACCTATGTCACTATCTGCCCAATTTCATCATTGTCCTGCCATTATTTAATTGGGCTTAAATTTTGTTTTACAGAAGGTGGTACCCCTACCTGCAAATTAAACAAGATAAATGAACCACATGCAGTTGAAACCATCAAAATAGGAATATGCACAGCTTCTTGGAACTTTTTTCAACTTCATGTCTCTGGTTCATTCACCATGAATGAATGGAACCTGCAAAGTTTCTAAAGTCACACACACTGTGTTTACCATTTGTCTGTTAATAGGAATTAGTGATTTACAATAATAAACCTTTTATACAGTTTAAAGTATTTATTACCTAAAGCTCATAATACATACATTTTCATTGTAGTTATCAGCATACTGAGATGTATGTTTGGTTCACTGGTTTAGAACAAAAACAACATTTGATGATACGTTTTATGGAAAAAATTGTAGTCTGTTTTTTAAAATATAAAATAAAAATACTGGACAGGAACTGTAACATGTCCAGGCAGGCCCATACAGGCAATAAGTAAATACTTTTCCTTAATCAGTCCTTGGTCTATGATAATAATTGTTTGAACTAACATAGCAAAGTAACCCTCAAGCACTGACATGCCTCAAGTCAGGAGGCCTTATTAGAGACCAAGCTGTCATAAGGCCAGTGCAGTAGTATTGCTATTTTACACTATGTAAGTATGGGCAAATTTATTTTTAGTGCACAAGATTACATTTGAGCTGTATTTATTTCCAAGAGGCCTACTATTTCTCTTGCTACTAATCCTCTAAAGTGAAAGCACTGCCAAATTCAACAGTATCAGATCTGTCCCCTAATGATCATGAGGCACACATAGTTTTATTGAATTTACATGCACGCTGTCTCATAGTGGTGCTAAATTTCACAGAAAAAAGAGCTTATGATTCTAAACTAGATATTAAGTCATCTGGTCTGATGATTCATTTACTTTTAAAAACAGACTATACATCAGAAAACAGCATTCCAAAAATTAGAACAGCAACACTTATATTCGTATAATGCTGTGTAAATTATGTAACTGTGGTGATTCTAAATACCTCTGAAATAATATGCCTCTCCATCTATTGTTGATTCCATTAAATTCCTTAGATTTCACTGAAACAATACTGCTTTTGTGTTGGTATATTTTAAGGCCTTGTTCAATTCCATGAAGGAAAGATAGATCTAGTAGTTTGTGGCTTAAACAGGGAAACAGATTTCATGCCAGTGATTAATAATTTATAGAAAGTCATGTTTTGGAGTTCTCATCTTTAATCCAGAATATTCCTATTGTATTAAATATGATGCAAGTAAGGTTACTAATTCAAAGTATTGCGAGAGGTGAGAATAACTATGATAAAGGTCTTCTTGTGCCACATGCAGTTAAAATTGAACTCTGAAATTGAGTTTGATTATTCTCCAATTTAAAACAAACCAAAAATTTAAGAAAAATTAAAAAAAAAACTCATAGCAATTCATTTTAAAATAACCTAAAAAATATTATTATTTTATCCTCAGATTCATGTATTTGTAATGACTGTCTTAATAAATTTGCTGTGGTCCAAGAGCTGCTTGTTAGCTAAGGTCAGTAAATGATAAAACGAGCCAATGATGTCAGTCTTGGCAGATGGATCATTATATGGCTACCTACTACAGCTGCTTGGAAGGAATTTAACATCAGGTTAGTCCCATATATTTTCATTCCCATCACCTTCCTATTGGTAAAGCCTTGCACTGACTGTGTATATAGAAGCAACAGGGATAATAATAACAGTCATAATAATATGGATTTAGAAAGCAACTTTTCTGTAAACTGCATTCAAAATGGATTTCAAATTATGATCCTGGTAAATGCCCCTTTATTTTGAATACATTTCGGTTCCCAGCATCACGGCAGCCACTTATTTCATGTGTTTGTATTTATTTGAACTTAGCTTGTTAATATTCCAGTTTCTTGTGGACTGCCATAGTTTATTGATTTTTTTTCCCTCTTGGAATAGTTTAAAGACTTCCCTGTTGTCTGTACTATTCCAATAGCTTGGTCAATGTCTGTTCCAGGAAGAACATCTGTCCTTTTCCTTTTCCTGGAAGAATTCACAAAAATATTTACTCAGGTGACACTTGGTCTAGGGAAAAGAAATCCCCAAAAGTCTCTTCTCCTATTGTGTATTAACTGAATTAAATGGGCATTACTGATTTATATCATAAAACAATGTAATTATTCTTTAAATACTATACTGAATACTAACAATTCAGAAATTCTTCTTTTGTACTTTAAATACACAGATTTTACATAATTAAAAAAAATTTACTTTTCTTTATTTCATTACTTAGATTAAAATAATTAATGTTCAATGCATGAAGTGTATAAACATGCACTTACTAACTGGGGGATCTAAATAACTTAATAGAAAAGTATTCACAATGTGAACATAATGTGAACAAATAATTTTCCCTATGTACGTACATAATTAACATTTTGTGACCATATTTTTAGTTAAAAAAACTCAAAAATGTACCAAACTTGAATGTGTGCTTATTTATTAAAAAACTTTAATCCCAAAAACTCAATTATATCTACTCATTTTCAAGTATACAACCACAAAAAAACTCGAAAAACGTAACACTTGAATTTTGTCAATCTACTATATGAAATGGACAACTTTTAGATGCCAGTTTTTTATGTTCGAATTTTTGGGGGTTATTTACTAAAACTTAAATATATCTAATTGTTTTATTAAATTAAGCTCAACCAAACTTCCATCAGTGATTTTATCTTGTTAATAAATTAAATAAAATTGAATAAAAACTCAAATCAAAAATTTTTTTGGTTTTGACTCTCAAATTTCTTGATGTTTTCAAGTTAACACCAATAAACCCAGTATTTCTTAGATTTTCAGATGAAACCATACGGATATCACGATATCTTATAACTGTAAAAAGAACCTCTACCATTGACTTCTACATGACCTTGGCAGGTTTAAGATGGATTTAATGGTTTATTTTTATGTAGTCCTTTAGCAGCTTCAGGGTATGCTAAATCTCAAAAAACAATTTTTCCCCAAAAAATCTCAACCAGAAAAAATTTGAGATTTAGGGCCAGATTTATCAAGGGTTGAATAGTCAAGGGCTTTTAACCCTCGAATTCGACCCTTGAATAGTTTTCGAAAAAAGTCTGCTTTTCGATTTCTCGATAAAATTCGTATGATTGAACTATTTTACGAAAAAACAAAATTTCCTTTGATTTCTCGATAAAAACGTACGAATGGAACGATCGAAGCATTCGATCGTATGAATAGTATTCGGTAAGAAAACTTAAAAAAAAAAAGTCTATGGGGGATTCTGATAGGCTTGTATTGCAATTAGGTAGGTTTAAACTGGCAAAGTAGGCAGTCGAATAAAAATTTAAAGGGCAAGTTCTTCGACCATCAAATGATCGAAGGATTGAATAGATTTTTATTCGATCTATTCGATACAATCAAATTTTGCATATTCGATGGTCGAAGTGAGCTAAATGCATATTCGAAACTTCGGAAAATCGAAAATGGGCAATTTGATCAAAATTCTAATCCTTCATATGAATTAAATAAATCTTCCGCTTAGTGAATAACTCCCTTCATGTTTGTTTGTGCTCAAATTTGAATGTTAAGAAATTGACCTTATAGGGACTCAACTCAAATAAAAAAAACCATCTTAGTCAGTATGCAGTGTATGTAATAATACATTTTACTGAAAAATCTGTTCTCATGCACCCAAAAATGCTGATACTTTTAATCTGCTCTTTAATAGTTACAGTATAATAAACTGTGTAATGATCCCTATTACATTGTGATGTGCAATAATGTGTTCACAGTTTTGCTGATTTTTATTCAGTTACTTTTTTGATTACAGCATATTGTCAATATTTAATAAAAAAAAGTGCTTGTTCTAAAATTTGGCAAAATCCCAACACTTTATGCTTTATAGAATCCTTATTATACAGCTGAACTCATACATACCATTAATACAGAGAGGTTCCCAAACAGTGGACCCAAGCTGGGGTGAGAATTGGAAAGAATACTAGATACTTTAGGAAACCCAACTTGTAGGTCAGAGGTCAGGTTGGGAAAACATGGAATCACTTTTTATATGTTCTGTGAACTCTGTCTGTTTGATAGAACAATGTGTTCTTGTATCTGTAACCTTGATTTTAGTCAAGGGTCCCGACCAAATTATGATTCTAAAAGGGGTTTAAAAAGTTTGAAAGAGTCAGGAAACCTGCAGGTGATTATTCTTTTTACCAAAGGTAATGCAAAATGTTGATTTTATTCATATTTGAATAGATAAAATAAGGTTTGGATTAATAGCAATAGCAGTAGCAGAATTACTGACTGATTGGATTCAGTGCATCAATTAAAAAAAAAAATAAGCCAATGTCAAGTGTGACAAAGTTAGTACAGTCTTCCTGTTTAACGTTACCATGAAAATTAGAAGCAGCTACTGATAATCAATTGCACTTGATTATTCATATAAATGACTTAAGGGTAGAAAGTATTGCATTTGTATATTTTGTCAATCTGTTGCATCATCTCAAATACATATACACTGTAGTTGTCAATGTTGTCAACTGCTTCTAAAAAACAAAGAGCATCTATAAAAACATATTAAAATTATTTAGAAAAAAAGCAAAAAGGATCATTTGGTAGGTGTTAGAATAAACATGAAATTACAGCACCCATGAGGTGGGAAGCCAGTGAAGATAACATTCTTTGGCTATGTTTCTTTTTGTTTGTAGAATAAGCAGCTATACAATTTTGTCTATTGACAGCTGGAAATCATTTTTTTGGAGTATGCTTGTTATTTCTTGTAATATTTCTAACATGTATTTCTTTATTGGAAATTGATTTTTAAAATGTATTCTTTTTCTCATGACGTTCTCTGTGATGTTGACCGTGCTGTGAGGGGGCTGCCACCTGCATGGTAGCCCTCTACTTAGCTTTGTGATTTATCCATTGATGATGTCATATACCTGGTATCTCAACATTAATAGAATATATCAAGAAATAAAAAAAAAAACACACATATTTAACAGCCCACAGAGAGAAAACTGGGGGCACAATTCTTAGTGAATCCGACAAAATTGTAGGGGAAAAACTAGCTGGTTTTGAGCGCTTTTTGATTTCTTGATAAAATCGTACGATCAAACGGTTTTACAAAAGAAATGTAAAATGTCCTTCGATTTCTCAATAAAATCGCACGAATCGAACGATCGAAGTGTTCGATCATACGATTAGTATTCGATAAGAAAACTTTTAAAAAAAAGCCTATAGGGGATTCCCATAGACGTGTATTGCAATTCGGTAGGTTTAATCTGGCAAAGTAGGCAGTTGAATAAAAATTTAAAGGGCAAGTTCTTCGACCATCGAATGATCGAATATATTTTTATTCGAACTATTCGATTCAATCGAATTTTGCATATTCGATGGTTGGAGGGACTAAATTTGCATATTCGAAAATTCAGAAAATCAAAAACGGGAAATTAGATTGAAATTCGAATCCTTAACAGGAATTTGATAAACTGCCCCTTTGTGTCCATTAGCGAGTTTAAATGGAAAGAGTGATACAAATAAGTGTACTTATAGTAAATTAATGAATAACAATTAACTGATATTAATTCATTGTCCAGGAATTATTTAATCATCACTCGCAGAATTATTTATACAACCTCAGCAGATTACATAACCCTTTACATTTCTATTAGTTACAAACAATTGTTTAACATTCAAGGGTTACAGAATACATTTACATCAGAGAACCCTGCTCACAAGAGTTTAGGGTGAGGAATAGTTGAAACAGTTGGTGATTCTTTATGCTAAGTTGATTTCTTCTCCATCAGGGTGCATTGAATACGTTTTTTGAAACTGGTGGGAGTGTTTGAAGGTTTGAAGGAAGTGGGGAGACTGTTTCTAGTAGGGAGTGGCAAGACAGCTTGAAGAAGACTTAATTGGGAATGGGATGAAATGTTGAAACAAGATGAGAGGCAAAGACTGAACAGTATGTTGTTAGAAACTGAGGTACAGGGCAATATATAAATTAATTACACTTTAGAGAGGTTCACATTCAGGTTGTGCTGTGACATCCAACAGGGAATAACAGAATTGCAATATGTAACGCTAAAAAGGACAGCAGGAGGACAGAAGGAGGGAGGTTATGGCTCATGAGTAGAGAGGCAGATTTAGGTATTATCATATAAAGGTGGTATTGGAGTCCATATGACTTCTATAGAAGTAATATAGTGTGAGAAGAGCAGTAGACCTAGGACAGAGCTCTTAGGAACTTTACCAGAGAATCAAGAATAAAAACCTGTTACACAAAAACACTTATAATCAGTCACACGGATTGCTACCTCGTTATTATGTTCCAATATTGAAACAAAATGATTGAAATCAAAGTCATAATTGTTATTGCAATGTGTTAACATCTACTATTTAGCATTATATAATTTATATTTATTTATATTTCATTATAAATTAAAAATAAAATCTTATCTATAACATCATTATGCATTTTCCCTAAGTTATGAACTGCTTATAACTACTCTTTCAATGAAACTTTTTAATAAAGATATATATCTTTACAAAATGAGAAGGAGAAAAAAGAATTGAATTTGAATAAGTGTTTTATTACCTTGACAAAGAATTAAATTAATGGGCTGGGAACAAAACAGAAATTACTGTACCTCCGTATTCACTTGTTGCCAAATTCAAATTTACATACAAGGAAATGAGAGTCATTTTGAGCATTTTGTCTTCCCACTAATAACTAATAATCATATGGGAGACAAATTGTTATGGGCTATTGTCCCCAAAAAAAAAAAA
>CM044439.1:132918519-132942581 GCA_024363595.1 Xenopus borealis
AGGTCAACACCACCACCACCACCACACACCATTACTGTTACATATAAATGTTCATACATGAAGGATGCAGGCTAATATATTTTTCAAAACAATATCTGTCTAGCAATTGTATTCTACAGATTCTGGAATCTTCATGAGGAATTTCCTTGACTACTGCCAATAGTAATTACAAAACATTTTTTAGGCCATAGTCTGGGCATTCCTTGTTTTAAGGCAATTTGTAAAACAGTAGAAAAAGTAAATGCCACTATTTTCAAGGTTTTTATAGCTAAAATATATAAGGAGTAGAAGCACATATATTTGAAAAATAATAAGCTTTATTTAGAGCTTAAATTGTAGAATTAGGATCCCTAATGGTGACTTGTTGGACAGAGTAGGTTGACTAAGAATTTCTTTTCTTTGGGGCGGACTGAATATTTTTATTCTTGGCTCTAATTGCTTGTATTGGAATGGACACGAGAGAAAATAATGAAATATGGTTACCTTAGTGGAAAATGCAAATTTCCTGAAGCAGACAAATGATTAGTTGACTGGACTAGATCTTTTTCCTCTGCTGGAGAGTATTTCTTGCTATCAATGTGCTGCTTTAGAACTTCTGTTGCATTTCTGTCTTGTTTGGAATTTTTCAATAATTTGCGAATTTGATTTGTTTTCCCTTGGGGGCCATAAATTATTAAGGACTGTAGAATGTGCTCTTGCCCAGTTGTGGTTAATATAGCATGTGGTTATATAATTGCCATATGTTGATGGGTACAGTGTATTTAAGTCCTTTCTTTGGTAAAAGGATTTTTGGCAGTAGATGAGATATATAGGATTATTTCACAGCCTCTTTACTTTGCTGAGACACAGATGTTCTGCATGTGCAATATTAGGAGTCTCTTCCAGTGCATTCTAGAAGTGCAGTTCAGTTCTTTGAGCATGTTGTAGCATGATGATTTGCGGATGTTTAGCATTTTGGATAAAACAAACAGTTCAGTGAAGAAAAGACTTTATTTGGATCTACTATTGGATCATGTTAAAGTGATGCATCGTCTCTGTAATCCTACTTCCATGATTTTTCCCTGATATCAATAATATTTATATAGGCAATGATACCACAAAGTTATGAGTTGATGAGACTATGTTCAAATGTTTAACTGAAAGTGACAATAGATTGTGTCATCATTGTTTAATATACATAATCTAAAAATATATATTTGACAAAGTACATTATTGTAAAGCATTGTAATTTTCTAGTGATATATAATTATAAATAAATATATAATTTTAGGAGCTGATACACAACCACATCCAAAATGATCAAATAGTTTTGGCCCCTTGGCTAAGAATCAGTGTAAAACAAAACACCCTCCCCAGTGACAGGTACGGAAAACAAATAGGAATAAGTTGCATCTTATGGTCATGTTTTTTTTTAATAAACCAGGAGGGGAGAACTAGTTGGATGAATAATGTATTATATGCAGAAGATGGCCTAAAAAATTTAAGAAACATACAATTGTTCAAAACTGAGAAACTTTTAAGTGCAGCATGCCTCCAAGTTGCTTGTCATTCAGAATGGACAGGCTGAAGACTGCTAGTGAAAGGAAGGTGCTGAGGAGCCCTGTACTTACAACCTGCTTTTGAATTTGTACTCTGGTGTAGGGTGTGAAGGCTAGATGCTATGTGTGATATAATTTAATAAATATTTATGAAATATTTATTGTAATATTGCATCAAGAGAGTTACACTTAAGTAACTGAAACATAACACTTTTGGTGCAGGGTGAGTCATATCTGACCAATTTGGCATTGAGACAAGTACATAGGAATATATAAATTCTGGCACAGTTTTATGTTATAGAAGTTTGATAGACCAACCCCTTTGCCAGCAGGTCAAGTTCCTTGATGCAATATTACATTAAATATTTCATAAATATTTATTAACTTAAGTAACTGAAACATAACACTTTTGGTGCAGGGTCAGTGATATCTGACCAATTTGGCATTGAGACAAGTACATAGGAATATATAAATTCTGGCACAGTTTTATGTTATAGAAGTTTCATAGACCAGCCCCTTTGCCAGCAGGTCAAGTTCCTTGGTACAGTTATGTATGTAAAAGCATGGTGGCTATTATGTGCTTTTTAGTTACATACAAGCAGTGAAAGGGTGAAATGAATAGCAATTGCACTGAATTTGTATTCTACATAATTTTCAATGGGTCAACCAACTCTAGATATTTTGACGCATGAGACTCGTCCGATTTGCCAATTTGTCTGCGTTTTGTTGCCAGGCTTGTGTAGTTCTACTCTAAGGGGTAAATTTGTTAATATTTAAGATTGAAATTGTAAACACCAATGTTTGCAGTTTAGCAAACAAATAATTGTGAAAATCCAGATGAAAACCCTAAAATCCAACAAGATTCCATAGATTTTAATGGGGAGTATCTGAAGCATTCAAGAAATCTGTTCTTGTTGTTTTTGATGTCATTGCCTTTTGATGTCTACATCTTTGATGTCTTTTTAGAAGCTCACATTATGGACTCCATTTCTGATCTTGTCTATAGCAGACCGTTGCTTTGACTCCTGGTGTAGACGCTGGCACAAGAACTTCTGACCACTGCTTTGCAAGACCAAACCCTGTATATGAGATTTATATAGGTTATTCTCACTAACAACCAGGAATCGGCAGTCATTTAACCAAAGAGGAGGCACATATACATAACCAGACCCACCCTAACTGGCCCAAATATCTGAGGTCTATACTACAAGCCTAGAGGTGAACAAGTTCTATGACATCTTGGTTTGAAGCACATTTCCTCTTGCTTTGAACGCAGCCAAACGGAACGCAGGGGAGCGCAGGTCAAAAATGCCTGTGTGTAAGGGCCCTTAGAAAACAGCTATTTTTACTTAACCACATCCCACTTGAAGACCTTGCAATCATAGAAACCATTTTATTGTAGGTTTTCAATATTTAATAATTTTAAATTCTAAGTTATGAGCTGTATGTTAACTGATATTTTGATCACTTGGGACAGTTATTTTTATTATATTGCCTACTAAAACAATAAAAAAGCAGATATGTAGAATCAGGTCGGGGAATCCAGAAGGACAACTTTCTAATTGTCTTTAACTTTTTAACTTGTCGTGTAAGAAGAATTTCTAATAAACAACCAACTGGCTCACCAGTAAACCAATTTTTTGGATTGCCAGTTCAAATGTATTTCAGAGTAATTTATTTAAATGTCTTTTAATTATCATTTGTAATAACAAAAGAATGTGGCACAATTTATGCTTAATTTGTTGATTATTGCTGTGTTAGCACTGTAGTAACATGATAGCATTACACTTGTTAGTGTAATAGTATGCAGTAAAGTACATTCCATTCAACTGAAAAACATACAAATATGAATCCCTATTTGAACCAAAATGCATCTCTTTTAAGCTATTTGATCTAAAAGCAATCACAATACACACTTTAGTAAGAAATAAAACCAACATTTGTAGAACAATTTTTTTTTAGAATGCCTAATGCAAACCCTATTTAACTTATGTTGAAGACAGGTATATGTTATCTGTTTATGCATGGTTAAAACTGACATTGCTACGTGGTTTGGAATTATTCATAGATCTAAGCAGCAATTTTAGTGGTAATTAATAGATAAATAAATATATCTATTAGAATTGTTTTCTGCAGTGGTGAAACTACCATGATGACATGGCCTGCCTTTCCATTGAGCTTGCAGAAGATACCAGTATAATCCCATAGGAAAGATTTTTAGGATGTGAGTGTGTGCGGGTGCTGCAGATGGGGGGTGGTTGAGAGTGGTGAGGGGGGAAGGTGCAAATAGCCTGTGGGCTATTGTTATGATGTTAAGCAATGTGGAAGAACCCTCTTTTCTCTATATACCCCTGTAAGCTTCCAGGCTTTTCTGTCTAAATCATATAAATGAAAGGTTAACCATAATTATAACAAGGGTTCACAATTTTCTATGTTTGGCTTTTTTTTCTTGGTCATGAATTTTAAGGTTATAAGTATTCAGTATCTATAGTAACAGAAGAAGCTTGTTTGTATTTACATTTTCCACTGTGTTGCAGAAATGTTTGAGCCTTATGTATGTTTGCTGTGTTTGTCTGAACTTTGCATTTAGCAACACCATGTCCTCCTTCTCCTACTCCTACTATTGTTCTTTTTTTATACTATAGTTGTGCTAATTTCCCTCAGCAGAGCAATTTTGGGAGATAAGTAGAAAGCTGACATCTTAAATACATTCTTTTCTTCTGTATTTACAGGAGAAGAACAACTGTTTTGTAAAGCTCTGTCACCATGAAAACTTCCATATCTAACAGTGGAGAAACTAATAATGCAGATAAGAAATACAACTAACAAAGCAACTGGTCTGGACGGTATGAATCTACAGTATATCCATGTGTGCTAAGCAAGTAATAAATGGATGGCCATTTCCATCTCTGTGGACTTCTTTTCAAAGCAGCCTGTACTTTAAGGAAATCCGGATGGAAATCAGCTACAGATTTTTCCGACTTAAGAAAAACACACACATGAGAAACCCCAGTAGACTCAAATCAACATAATAAATAGTAAAAGCTTGAAGAACCAACTCAGAGTAATATTATGTGAAAGAAAAATGTCATTACGCCTGGTAGGTGTGACATCAAAAGTGTAAGGCTCCTCTTTTTTAAATGACTTAAACATGACAAAAGAATGTTTCATAAGTCAAGTCATTGATCATGTTTTAACCATCATAAATGACATCCTTTGGAGCATTCAGAAGTGTGCACTTTAACATCAACTCCAGATGGATATGTATTAATCAACAGGAAGATCCTTCCTACAGGATCACATTCCATTGTCACATATATTTTATTTTGGGAACACAGTATATATGCTCTGGCAGTTCCATGTATGCCTTCTTGTGTTGTGCAGAAAAGGGCATTTTACACTCAAGGAGTGTAGAAAGAGCAGAAAAATTTACCGGCATTTCCTTAAATAGATCTAATAGTACACTAGCAATAACTGAAATGTCAATTTTTTTAAGATCCATGTAATTTTTTGAAACAATATTACAGCTCATAAATGACAAAAAAGCAAACATGATTTTCTAAAGGCAAACTAGACTCAAAAATTGTTTTTGTCAATAGGTGCTTTGAATGAGGATAAGAATATGCTAGACATAGTTATTCAGGTATAGGACCTGTTATCTAGAATGTTTGGGACCTGGGGGTTTTCTGGATAATGGATCTTTCCATAATTTGGAACTTCATAACTTAAGTCTACTAGAAAATAATTTAAACATTAAGCCCAATATGCTGGTTTTGCCTCCAATATGGTTTGATTATAACTTTGTTTGGATCAAGTACGAGGTACTGTTTTATTATTACAGAGAAAAGGGAAATTATTTTAAAATGGGATTATTTGAATAAAATGGAGTATATTTCTATAATTCTGATCTTTCTTGATAACGGATCCAATACATGTATATGTATATCTTACAAAACATGACAACAGAAATAGGACTGGATCTTCAGTTGCATTTACTAACCAATACACTGCCCTCTGCTTGGAACTAATAAGAGATATTGTAGTTTAATTATAATATTACTATAAATATTATAATCATATTATAATAAAACTATGCTGTATCTTATATATATATGTTCTCTGTTGTGAATTCCAGCACTTAGTGGGCTCCAAGGAACACCATGGCAATCAAGTGGTTGGTTGCTTATTATTTTGTCCCTGAGTACCTCATGGCTTGCTTTGACCCTGTGAAAAATACTCTACCTTTGCATTGGTCACTGTGGAGTGTAATGGCTTAGTGTGTATTTGCCACAGCTGACTACCCAATGAAATCTATTTGGAATTAAGCAGCTGGTAGATATTGTTTGGCTTATGGTCCCACTGCAATTTGCAACTGATCATCAACAAAACAGTCTAAACAGTTCATGCACCTTCTACAGTTACTGAAAGACCACATCTGGGATTGTTGGTCAACCTGACCAAAAAAGTCTTTCCAAATAACCAATTCCCTGTTCAATTGCCTGTTGTCTTTAGGGAAAAGTAACTACTCAGTAGTTTAATGCTTGAACTTATTTCAGTCACGGTATCATCTCCATTTGGAGTTCTTAGGTTAATGTTACACCGTGGTTTCTCCACTGACATTTTCCTGCTGGAAAGAAACTTCTCATTCAGCCCCATGCCTTCCTATGTGAGACTGCAGGGATATGGATGCAATCAGCCTGTGTTGACACAAACAGGGAGGAATCCAGCCCAAAAATACACAAAAGACCAACTGTGCCTGCAAAATCATTGTATAATTAGTACAATTAAGGAACAAGCAAACAGTAAACAAACATAAACAATAATAAATATCTTTAAGTCAATTTGAGAGTGCTGTACATTTTTTTGTAAGTTCTGCAAGCACAGCGGGGTGCGTGCATAAGTATTTTTGTGACTTTGGAATTTAAAAAGTTTATGTTCCTCAGGCAAAATAGCTGTGTATCAAGGGTGCCTTCAGTATGAGGGTCACCTTGCTATCTTTCCTCAGCTGAGCAGTTTATATCTGTAGGTATTTTTATGGTGAGACACTCTTGGGATCTGAAAAAAAAAACAATAAAGTGACTTAAAGGTGATTTCATTATTGGTTAATTGATTAAATATGCATTGCAGGCTCTGAGGGCTTCCAGTATTAGCCCTTTGCATACTCCCAACTGAAAGGCCTTAGTGCCTTGCTAACAGTAATTATCAATGCAGCCAATAAGAGGCCACCTTTAAATCACTTTTGTTATTTTCTGCATCACACGAGCATTATACCCTGTCATATATAACATGGCTAACATGGCTTATGACAGATTGCTTCACCCATTGTAGATGAAAAGTACATAATAAAGCCCTTTTGAAATATGACTACTGTCTTGAACTCACTCCCTGAAGAATGTTTACTGGGGAATAACACACTGCGTGATGTTTTCTATTTACAAAGAAAAGCAAATTGATTCTTGAATGCATTTCTTAAAATAGATACATATTTAAAAAGGTTTTAAAAAGAAATCATAGAAATATGACATTAATTTTTTGAGATAGAATGTGTAATACATTTATACAGCTTTATATATTTAATTCCTATTGCATGCAACGAAGTATGCTTTATGGGTTTCATTAATTGGGAGAAGAGGAGTTAAATATCTGAGGTTCAGCCCCACTTGAAAGTGTATTGCCTGTAATGGAGACTGAAGGAAACAACAATTTACAGAAAGACCATTTCACATAGACTCCATTTTATCCAAATTATCCAACTTTTTTCACTGTAATAATAAAACAGTACCTTATATTTGATCCAAACTAAGATATAATTAATCCTTATGGGAAACAAAACCAGAAGATTGGGTTTATTTAATATCTACACAATTTACTTGTAGGCTTAAAATATGAAGATCCACATTATGGAAAGATCTGTTATCCAGAAAAAAACAGGTCTCATGCATTCTGGATAACAGGTCCCATACCTATATTGATAATGGTCTATTCAGCTAAATGTAGAAGATGGGTGATTTTGAGCCATATATTTTTCTAAATATGCTGATATATGCTTTTTCTTGCTGCCACCTTAGATCTTCATTTTAAAATATCAATTAACAGTTTGGAATAAAGATATAGCAACACAACTTTCCCCCAAGATAAATCATGAACTTCATCTAAACAAGCTGTTGTGAAATAAAAGATACTCTCTTCAGTATCTGAAAGAATTAGTTAAAAAACAAGTTACAATACAAACTGTTACAATTTGTCATTTACTGAGTAGCAAAACAGTATTTTATCCTACGCAGAAGCCTGAAATAGTGCTAGTATTTCCTGAATCTAGACAACCCCAAGTATATTTTAATTGCGAGTACAACACTGTATTTATAAGGAAAGATACACGCCCAAGGGAAGCTAGTTCTTTTATGAGAAATAAAGTAAAGGCGAGGAGCACAAATATATTTTGAAAGTTGAAAATCACATGCAACATATTTTTGGTCAGCTGTATACGTTCTCTAAATATGGATGAATGCTTTTTTCAACTTGTGGCAATTGTTGTTTGAGATAAAATTCCCTTATTAGTGTTTTTTTTTTCAAATAATTCCAGAGTACAAAGCCCACCAGTGCCCACTTCATTTCTTGTAAGGCTGAATACTGACTAGGACTCATTTACAATATTTAGGCTCAGCCATAGGTACTTCCATGTCCAAAGAACACTGAGCCCCTGGACCTCTGCTGAGCAAAATGCTTGTTAAGCTCCCTCAACCCCCAAAGCCCCCTAAATATTTTGTCCCTACAGGGCCACCCTTGAATGCCAGTTGTGCCTAGGCATGTAATTTAGACATCAGCACACACTACTGATGCTAAATTTCAGTGATCTTAGTAATCTATTTATTGTATCCTTGGGCTGAATAGTCAGTTGTTAAAAGTAGATGCACATATAATGGGCAGGTCAGAGAAGAACTGCACACAAATAACAACAGTTAATTGGGGTAATGTTATTAAAAGTATTTTGCTTACCCATATCTATCAACCCATAGAAATAACTAGCCAGTAAATGATACCTACTGATTTGTTGCTGTAGGTTTCTAGACAAGTAGCAAACTTTAGATCACTTATTACATTACCCATAAATAAACACAACAATTGACAATTTTATCTTTCAGAATGATTGCCTTGGGGTCCGTATATGTAGCTGTCACCAGCCACTTTAGTCCTTATCTGTCTATAAAGGATATGCATGACCTGGCCACAGTTCTGGCATTGTTGACCAAATCAGGAGTCTCATATACAGTAGGTCCCAACTGACAATGTATTGATTGGGCCATGAATGAAATTCTACATGTCAAAATCCTCAAAACATTGTGTATCCAGTCCTTGGCCTATGATTTTAAACCAGACCCAGTAAGAGCAATTAATGGCCTTGCACCTAGCCCACTAAACAGGTATTTTAGAAAATTGTGGCTGGTGTTTTCCAAGCAATACTTTCTGATAGAATAAAACAATGAGCTCTTTAAAAGCTTGTAAAACTATAATACTTTTCTTGAATTTCCATCCTCTGGACCCTCCAGTAGCTGGAGCTAAGTAGCTAGTTCCTTAGTTTGCCTAGGGTATGAGCTAAAAGTCTGTAGAGCATGCCCGTTTCAAATTGCAATTTATAATAATGTAATACAGGTTAATCATTGTAGTCATTTGGGATAGTTTCCCCAGTGGTCAGATTATTGAGAATTTGTACATACTAATTGGGATTCATTTATAAACATTGAGCACATTGACAACTGGGCAGCAACCAATCAGTGATTATCTTTTTTCAGCCGGCTGTATGTTCAGCATTGAAAGCAATCATCTGGTTGGCTGCCATGGGTTACACCCCAGGAGCATTTTTGCCGACGGTTTATAAATGACCCAATGTTTTCCTGGCTTCACCAATCAGTAACTCATCAGTTATACAACAATGTTTTTTAAAAATGTAATTTGAAAGTTTATGTGCTTGTTTATTATGAGCTTGCTGTGCCACCATCTGACCTTCACACTTATGAAACATGTCTAATCATTATAATAATTGCAGTAATTTAGGGAACACGTCAATGTATTATGCCTGTGGAAATGACAGCTCATATATTTAATAAACAAAAAGCCAAAGAAAATGATGATGTTAATCTATTTCTATACTCAGGGAAATACTACAAATAAAATCATGAAATAAAAAATTAGCCTGAACATGTTTTGTGTTCTTTTTTGCACACCAAAAACAAATACCTCTACCTTTTACAAATCAAGTACATGGTCATTTCCAGTGCTGAAAGCTCCAGGATATAATGTGACTAGTAAGTACTGCAAAGTAGGCAGGACTAATTCATATAATTACATTGTATTTATATGTTTCTAGCCTTTAATCAAATTAAATGAATAATACACACCAAATGCACATGACTAGGAAAAAAACCCATTAATACAGGGCTTTTTTTTTTAGGAATGTCAGAATAGTTGCATGTATACAATTTTGCCCTTTTTTCAAACTTCTTAAAATGTTTGTTTTGTAATATTATGTATTGCATTGGATCTGTTCAAGAAGACTTTTTGAGTAGCTTATATACAGTGAAAATTTTATTTTACAGTCTGTTGATTTTAAGTTTCCCTTTATTTTCCAACATTTTTTTCTGGTCCCACCAATATATATTACATAATTACACAACAGATTTTACACCATTTTTTTCTATGTGTGAAATTGTGATTCTGCCAATATGTATTTGTAAAGGAATACTACATTAAAGAGTTGGAAATGAACCACTAAAGGATGAAGGAATTTGAAATAAACTGAAGGCATGCATATATTTTGTATTCAGAATTTACAGGACCACCAATGTCTGTAGTGAGTCTAACATG
Organism: Xenopus borealis; assembly: GCA_024363595.1. Classification (NCBI taxonomy): domain Eukaryota; kingdom Metazoa; phylum Chordata; class Amphibia; order Anura; family Pipidae; genus Xenopus; species Xenopus borealis. Next base: position 132,928,920 of record CM044439.1, read on the forward strand.
TGTATGGTCTTCCTAAAAAGTCAGTTGACATGGATATTAAAATCACATGGTTCAATATCAATGCTGGAGTGTAGAGCATATTTTGCACTGTCTATAGAAAGGCCATAATGCAAGGCAGCTGCGTTAATAACATTTGCTCATTTAGCCTTTCTATAAAGAATTTCTTCAAAGCATTTACTTAAGAAGTGATTACATTTTGGTTTTACAATTTATATGTATAATATGGTTATTGACTTCTAATCAAATTGGCATATTGAAGTGTGACTACGTACTGTTTAGTACAAGTGCTCACACAGATGCTGTACAAATCATGGATGACATCTGTTCTTCCAAAACAGTTAAGCTGCAGGCCCAAAACACATATATGCTTTGCAACCACGGTCTTGCAGAAAACTATTAAATCAGAGAAATGAAAAAAAAAAAAAATTGTAACGATAAAACAAAAAGCTAACATAAGAAACAAGAGACAGAGCTGGCTACTTGAAAAAATAGATACAGTGATTGTTTCCATCTTAGCTCAGGGCGGTACCAACTGTTCATAATTTACTGTTTGGCAAGCTGGGTGTTTTCATTTCATTCATGGTTCAGGAGTCAAAAACATATGCTACCTTTAGTAATGAGCACTTCTGAAATGTAAAATTATCCATATTCTTGTCACTGGAAATGTTTACGCCAGAGCAAAATGCCCCAACATCAAAATAAATCAGGAACCTTTCAGAGTTTATATTACCATATGCTCACTAGATGTAATGAAACAAGAAAACACTGCAAAATGTGGCTTAATTAAAAGCAAAAATTGAAACAAAAATGCTTGGAGTCTTTTGTGGCACAAAAAGTGTTCAACATTAGCTTAAACTTGTGGGTGCTGGAGGGTTCTTAAAGAAATGTAGAGCACCTACCTTTTTAATGAATTTGGCAAAGCTATGCTAAAAATGAAAGTTTGCATTCGGGAAGATACAACAGTGTTTTGTAGGATGGATTGTGCCACAGGAGGGGGACAGTATATTTTGTAGGAAGAATGTTTTATACAGTATAACTTTTATCCACACAGCATCCACATTACAGTTAGAAATGGTACAGCGATATAATATTTACTTCGTATTCACATTGTATTGGACAGAACCAAACAGTAGCCAATCAGAGCACTAGACTGGTGACAACAAAAGTTGAAAAACATAATTTAATTAAAATTTCAACATTTGCAACAGGTTTATAATCCATCCCCAAGCACTATTTATGAGGATATAATATATAGCAGGGATCCCCAACCAGTGGCTTGTGAGCAACATGTTTCTCTCCAACCCCTTGATTTTTGTATTCCTGGCTTGTAGGCAAGTTTTGTTTGCATAAAAACCAGGTGTACTGCCAAACAGAGCATCCTGCAGGCTGCCAATCCATAAAGGGGCTACTAAATGGCAAATGACAGTACTTAATTTGCACCATCTTGGAACATTTTTTATGCCTGTGTTGCTCGCCTAGCTCCATTTACTTCAGAATGTGTCTCACTTGTAAAAAAGGTTGGGGACCCCCGATTTACAGGTATTCATGCCTCCTTTGTATGGACGTGATGACTTTTAGAGTGCACCATATGCAATATAGCCCTGCTCCATAGAGATTTTCTTGTAATGTACAGGGCAGTTATTTTATAGCATCCATTTACATACAAAAATACAATATTAATTGGATGGATGCATGAGAACACTTCCATCCATAGTCTAATTTTGCTTCTATATTTATAATTTTCTAATATGGCAAAAACTTCTTCAAGCATTGGCTAATATGTTGATGACAGGCTCAGCTGATGTTTTTGGGAGTCTTTGCTAAAATGTAAAGTATGGAGGACTGATGAATGAGGTAAATGAAACTGGCAAACCCATGTTGGCTGCATTGGAGTACTGACAGCTGTGAAAATGTAATTTAGACTTGCAGCAGTCAAATGAGAACATTGAATGTATTATGCTCTTGGTGGAGCTCTGGGTAAGCTATGAGCACATTTTAAAAGTAAATGAAGGTTAGAACAAAAATAACTGTTGGCAATGGAAAAGTGTAGATATTATAGTGACATTTATTCACTGGGGAACATTCTGTTTTGAAAGAGCTGGTAGAAAAAGTTATGGGATATACAGTATCTACTTGGGATTACAAGTTTAGGTTTACCCCTCATAATGGAAAAAAGGGAATTTTGGCAAAAATAATCAATTTTAAATCCTAAACTGAGGTCAGCCTGAAGCCTGCAAACAAATGGATTGATTAAGTATTAACAGAACAATTAATTGAATAGTACATTAATTGGATACAGATATTCATTGTTTTTAACTTTATATAACTCAATTAATTTTTTGTACATGATTGTTTTAAAAGTTATATAATGAATTCATTGGTTATTGGAGGGGAGGATGTATTTAGATTTGGGAAATGTAACAGGAAGTGAGGTCTTTGAGGAAGTGCAAATGGGTAGTGTTAATTTGCAAGCATCCACTTGCATTGACCCTATAATGGTATTAGTAGTAAATCCCTAGGACTGTATCTAATTGCATTCTTGCAGTAACTTACAGGTGAGCAGCAGTTTTCTCCTCACTAATTCACTAGGTTTCTAAGCTTAATTTTGGAGATGTAAATTCAGGAATTATTTCTTTCTTTTCATAGTTACATAGTTACATAGTTAAATCCAGTCCATCAAGTTCAACCCCTCCAAATTAAAAACCCAGCATACATACACACACACACACACACACACATCTCCACTCTTTCAAACACAAACCATATATGCCCATAGCTATACTAACTATTCCATCTCTTCTATCATATCATGTAATTTTCTTCAAATCTGAGTCAGCCCCAACTACTTCTGTGTTTTCCCCATCACCATGCTGCCCCTAATCTTTGCCCCTCTCCATTTTTTATTCAGGCATTATTCTGCTCCACGTGTTCTGTTTTGCTTCCCTATGTGCAACAACCCCTCAACCCTGACTATGTTCTCTTCTTGTCCCTTTATGCACATGCTTCCTATGTCTCTCTTTTGATTTTCTGCTAACAATTCTGTCTGAAATAGTTTCACACTGTGAGGGTCATTTATGAAAGCAGAACACAAAAATAAATAAATCTATGATAAAAAGCTACTTTCGATCTAGTTGCAGAGTCTTTGTATTTCCTTCATGTAAAGTAAGACCTTGGTTATGGATGCTTGTCATAATTTCTTAGGATAACAATAATAACACACCTAGAAAATACTATACTATCCCACTCTCATTAAATGCAGAGTCACACTTACATTAATGAGCCTGGTGCTTTATCTATGTCAAAGTTGAGCAATGCAAAGTGTAGAGAGAGTTAGACTGGACACTATTCTGGAGCAACTCTTTTGCCATTATGTCATTATTTATGCATTCACCTTATATACAATTATTGTAACTATGCACCCCTCCCAATGTCTAACATTTTGGAGACATTTGCCCTATGTATATAGCTAATTACTAAAAGACCTTAGAATATACCCAGTAGTTCCAATTGCCTCAGATCTTTTTTTTTATTACCCTCTGGATGTAACACAAATCTCATAAAAAGCTACCACTCCCTTATATGTTGAGAGTAGTGATGTGTGGGACCTGCGGGTCAGCAGGTTTGGGCTAACTTCCTCACAACTTTCACAGGCCAAGGGTGAGTTTAGGCTGAACTTCATTATGTGCCCATCCTGCCCACAACCTAAATATGCCCCACTTCCACCTCCAGTGATGACTTTTTATAGTTTTGAGTCTGTGCACCCCATCCATTCGGTGATGTCAGAGAGGGGAGGGTGGATGTAGGTGTATAAATACCAGCACTCTTCAAGATAGGGTCTGTTGTGGGTGCTGAATAGTGATGGGCAAATCTATCCCATTTTGCTTAGCCAAAAAATTGGCAAAAAATTCACGAAACGAAACGTGTATCAATATCGGCGCGCGTCACGTTGTTTTCTTGCGCGTTGTATTTTTTTAAGCGCATCTGTTTTTTTTAACGCCAGCGAATCGCGGGAATTCAACGCGAATTCACGCCTGGCGAATACATTCGCCCATCACTAGTGCTGAATGGATGAGTTAAGGTTGGGTAAGGGTCAACAATATCACTAGTTGGAACCACTTTCATGTATGAATTGCTTTCAGCTAGTTAGAGCTCACTACAATATAGTTGTATCCCCTACAATCACCTAGACTTTATTTTGTATTACTTAAATCCTTAAGAACATTCTGGATGTCTCACCTTTGCAAGTGTGGTCTTATTTTCATCAGTGTATAATAATTGCATGACAAATGGGCTCTCTCCCATAGTGTTTCAGGAAAATGGAGGTCTATTTGTGACAGATTCCAGCTCTATCATACCACAATTTGGCAGGACTTCAAAGGGTAATATGCTGATTATCTTGCCCGTTTAATTTGAAACAATTAATTTCAGTTTGGCAACATTCATAATATAACAGCAAAAAAAAAAATGGGAGGAGTTGAATGAACCAGTCAACTGTGTTATTCAAATCATACAAAATGTATTTGGAGAAAATATGAGCTCATTATACATCAGCTTATTATATTCAGTGTGTATCTGTAAGCTTCATGAATGTCATTATGCAGATCTATTTTTTTCCATTTAGATCCGCAGATAGCCTGGCACAAAGTATGTGAAGTCTTAATTGTTCAACTTGTTTATTCCACAGAGAAACCAATGGAGCACTTAGAGTAATTAACATATTTTCTCTGGTCTTCTCATTTTGTTAATGATATCTTATCGAAGGCTGTGAAGTAATTACTGCCCACTGAGGTATATACTCTAAAACAAATTAATGGCCAATGACCAATAATGATTACAGTGGTAATTATCTATTGTGAGGTATAAGCAGGAAAAAAATAGAAACAATGTGTTGATTGTAGTTACATTAACTCACATTCTTGCATGAGATAAATCTGCTTGGAGTAAATAAAAATTAACAATAAAGAATGTGGTTTTCTCTGTTTTTCTTAAGTATTTGGCATTTGTAATTACAAGTTTAGAAAATATGTTTTCATTGAAGTAATTTATCAGATATGCATCACTTCCTCGTTAATAGCCATTTACTAAAGGGTGAAAGTAAAAATTTGGAGTAGTTTCACAAAAAATTAAAAAACCAAACATAATAATTTTAATTTACTTTTCTAAAAGAAGAATAAGATAAGTTAATATGGCACTGGTGAACATTTTCTTTGCAATGGCGTAAATTCACATCTCTTCTCCAAGTAAGATTTCTCTACTGAATATTTTCCAATGTACTAAGAGCACAAGAAAAATTTTTCACCAAGAAAAACTTCTTCAGTTTAAGGATGGTGAATTATGAAATTTATTATCCAAGTCATCTCCTCCATGCTAATTTTCCAAATATGTAATTTCTTCTTGATAAGAGAAGGGAGCCAATACTCCACTATCTAACCCTATAAACACAGAGGGGCAAATTTACTAAGATCATATTGGACCTTTTTTAAAATAAAATTAAAATTAAAATTTTTAAAAGTATTCTAATTATAAAAATTAAAAAATTCGAATTTCGAAGTACTGTCCCTTTAAAAAACTTTGAATTCGACATTCACCACCTTAAACCTGCTGAATTGCTATGTTAGCCTATGGGGACCTCCTAGAACTTATAGGAAAAATCTGGCTAAGTTTTAAGAATTCAAAGTTTTTTATTTTAAAATCGTTCGATTGATTAAATTGTTCAAATCGATCGATTCCAAAAAATTCTATGATCGATCGAACGATTTTACTTCGAATGAAAATGCCAAATTAAAAAAAAACTTAGATGGTCGAAGTTTTTGAATTGGATGGTCGAATTTCAAAGTTTTAGCATTTCGAAATTCGACCCTGAATATATCAGCCCCTCAGACTACAATAGCATTAATATTATCTGAATATTAGCTTCTAAGTATACATATAGGGGCCAATTTACTATGGGACTATTGATTTATTTTTTTTAATTTGCCAATTTTCGATTGAAGTAAAATCGCTTGATCGATCGTAGAAATCGTTCGAATCGATAGTTTCTAACAATTTAATCGATCAATTGAATGATTTTAGAATAAAAAACTTTGAATTCTTAAAACTGAAAAACAGATTTTTTTCAATTAGAACCAATCTTTTAGTCAAAGTAGCTTTAGTAAAAGTCTATTTATTAAAGGTGGAATTTTAGTGGTATTAGAGTTTTTTTTCCCTCTAAAACCACAGTTGCCATGAAAGTTATTTCAAGATCAGAATATATAGGGGGGTATTTATTAAAGTTTGAGACATGTTTCCCACAAAAATGTGATTTTTTGGTCAAACCTCCAGTGAAAAAATACTAGAAAAACTAGGTCCCTTGAACCATTTGAAGATGTTAATAGTGTGTATGATGTTCGAGTTCAAGAGGTTTTTGCACAAAAAATTTGACCAATTCAAGTTTTTTCCCACAGAAAATTTGATAAATTTTTAAGTTTTTGGGTTTCAGAACTCAAACTTGCAGAATTGTGTTTTTTCCATAAATAAGAGATGGTTCAAGTTGTGAGTTCATTAGAGTTCATTCAAAGTATAAAAAAAAACTCTAAAATTCCACTTCCAATCATTGTTAAATAAGAATAGAAAAAAGCGCTGAACAACTTGGAAGAAAGACCACGAGTATTCCTAAATCCTCTCAAAATATGACATTTTTTAGACAATTACAAGTAAAAAAAAATTCCAAAAACATCTAAAAATTCGATTGGCTTAAAAAAGGTCCAATATGATCAGCACAACTTCCTTGACTGGTTTTACTTGGCGGATGTTTTGTGTTTATTACATCTTGAATTTTTTGAGTTTAACTGAAATACAAAAACAAATTTTTTGAAGAAAAACTACAATTTGTGAAAAAAATAAAAGTACAAATGTTAGTAAATGGTCCCTTAAAAGATATGCTATAGTAACCAACTTTCGTAGACATCCTGAACATCTCTGGAACATAATGACTGAGCAAATATAGTAAAATATATATTGGAAAATTTTCACCTGGAGAAGAGATGTGAATTTACACCAGTACAAAGAGGATTTTCACCACTGCAAAGTTAATTCTTCAAAACTTGTTGAATTCTTAGTTTTGCTAAGTAAATTGGTGATATTGTGGGGGGGGGGTTCTTTTTTGGAGAAACTGCACCATATTTTCACTTTTGCCGTTTAATAATTATGCCCCATTATGTTACACATTAATACAATATTTTAACTTTCCTTCATTGCATGAGTAGAAGTTAAATGGACAATGCTAGTCTTTTTAGTTCTTATTTTATACTTTGCAGGGCATCGGTGTAATCGCAATGCTAAGAGATTGTAGTGGAACGTCTGGTATTCATTTGCTAAATTTACTGTGCTAAACATCCAACAAACCTTGATAACTGTACTAGCTGTGGTATGTGTTATTGCTAAGTATACCTGGATATGTAATATTGCTTGAAGATGTATGCTTTCTGAACTCAATTGGTAGATCCAGAAACAGGTCGTTTTAAGGATTATGGATACATTTGAATGCTTTAAAGATTTCTTTAAAGTTATTATTTGAACTTAAATGTAAAAAAATATTAACTAATAAAAAGGGAGGTTTACAATGTCTGTTATTGCTATTGTTATTCAAAAGTGAAAAGTCCATTGGAAACACATGGCAGTTATTCTCTTTACATAGTTGTAAACTTGAAGCAAAGTTCAATCGAATTTTTTTATAAGTGGAAAAATATTTTGTTCTCCCCCTTCCACAATTTATTAAACAAATACTTTTTGGTCCAGTAGTCAAAAGAGCATCATGCTTAAAGTGCTCTGAGTGAAAAAGAATTCTTACTGCGTTCATATGTAAGTAATTTCTTAACATGTTTATATCTTGTATAACAAACTTAGCAGCATGTAGGATCCCGCATAATTGGGATGAATTTAAGCTTTAAATCCATACTCATTTCCTTAGTTACTGGGCATAAGCCCATGTATCTCATTTATCTAACCAAATTACCTATCTTATTGGTTCTTGGAGATTTTGACCACTTCCTGTCATACTGTTACATAATTATTTGAAAGGGGTGGTACTTCCACTTTGTCCTTCATCTGTTTATTAAGGTGTATTTATGGTTTTATGCATCCATTCCTTTGCAAGAACTTCTTGCATCCTATATTTTTATTTCACACAACTGCAAGAGAAGTGTAGTGTACAACATCCTCACCTTCCCTCTGGGGTAGAGAGTCCAATGGTAACTGTTTTGTCTATCTTAAAGGAATAGTAACATAAAAAATAAAAAGTGTTTTAAAGTAATAAAAATATATACAGTAGTAGTGTTTCCCTGCACTGGCAGCAATGGGGGCACCCACTCAAAGGAGAAATGGTGTTATCTGTTATCCACTGTTTAAACTGTGCCATATAGCATTTTTTCAATTTCCACCATTGTTACACAGCAGCTTTTTTATATGAACTATACTAGTGTTTCTGAATTTTTACCAGTACAGGGCAACAATACATGATGTTTTCATTACTTTAAAACACTTACATTTTTGGTGTTACTGTTCCTTTAACTAGCTGGGAAAGTCTGTTTTAGTACTGCAAGGGTTAGACGTAAGAACAATGCAGCTACATGTACTCAAAAATTCAAAAATATACTGAATTATGCTGCAAGAGAAAACAATAAAAATAAGTACAGGAACAATTTCAGTCAACAACATCCTTTCACTCCAGATTTGTCACTGTCTGACTATAATTTTGAAGGCATGTCAAAGCCTGGCTTACTGAGGGTAATGGAAATTACCATTCACAACAACTGAACAGCTGCATTTTTGGCATCCTGGAGTTAAGGATACTGTTTCAACAACTACTTACCTATGTTACACATTTAGTTGATCCTACATTTTATATGTAGCTACTCAAAACATCATCATTGTGTTTATTGTTTATTATTCATGTTAAATAAATCTCTCATTCTGATCTAGCACTGTTGTATTCTAGTAGCCCATGGATAGGTGTTAAAATGTTTTGGGGATTTTTACCTCATCCAGACTTAGCAGTGATTCACAGACATCTTTGAATTTCATGATCATTTTACTATTGTACTGCCCTATGTTATAATGAATATTTGGAAAAAGTGCAATAAACTATTTCATACAGGGTCAGATAGGTCAACAGTGTTCCAGAGGATTTCCCAGTGGACCCAAGCCCAAGTGGGCCTAGCCAAGGACTATTCCCCGAAAAAAAGGAGGATTGCACACTCAAATGAAAAAAATATATCGGTTTTATTACAAAATAAAATGAGGCCTCTCTTTTCTGTTTTTGTAACTTTTTCCCTGATGAAGACAGTTGTGGTCGAAACGCGTAGGACTAATGGGCTAATGCTTTTATGCTATAATCGTTTGATGTAATGAAACTGATATATTTGAGTGTGCAATTTTCCTTTTTATTGGAATAATCGTAAGCCTTGGTGACTCTACTGGGGAGTTCCCTTTGGATTAGCATCTCATACATTTTTGGGTGTGAGCCTTCTAACTATTTTTATGTAAGGACTAGTCCCTGTCATTATTTTATTATTTCAGTCATATGACTATGTAATAAATGTAACATGATCACATACATAATTTGTATCTACTTGCCTTTCTTGTTTGATATGTCTAAACCTCAAGGCCATGTCTCGCCAGTCATATTATACCTGCCTTATTTTTCAGTGTAACTGTAAAATGTAAAATACAATAACTTGTCCCACTTCCAACTTTTTTTCCAGATAAAGGGCCACTGAACTGTACTGTACAATAGATAGCCAAATACATACTGAAAATGGTAGCTGCTATAAAGCTACGAAAGAGGTTGGCGCTATAGAAATACATGTTAATAATAATAATAATAATAATAAAAATAAATACTGACCCACCTACACAAAAATCTCTCTTATCACAAACCCTCAACAGGCAGCATGTAAAGCGAAGAAAGTAAGGATTAGCAATGCGTGCCATAAGTATTATTGTGTGAATCATACCTTGTCATTGAGACCTGGATGCACCTGATGTTAGAATAAAGATAATGTGCTTTATGTAAATAACAGCAAAGCTCAGGTGGAGACTGAGATGGGTTCAGATGAAAAGAAGTAAATGGTGGGGGGTTGGAATAGACATTTGTTTATGCAGGTGTAGCACTTTTACCAGCCCCAACCATATGCATAGCCTGAAACAACATTCTGGAAGTGAAGAAGAGAGAGGACCATTGTGTAATGAGATGCCTGGAAAACACGTCAGTTGTGTAGGAATATCCAAATATAAAATAGTTGTTTTTAATACTGTATGAGGTTAAACAACATGCTTTTGTTCTGCTGTTTCTGTTTTCTGAAGGGCTCCGAGTTTAATTACTTTACCTTTTCTCTATTCCCAGAGATTGTTTTCTGGACAGAAATGTGCCCCTGATTGCACTTCTGTGGAAACATTACAACTTTTACAAACAAGGATTGAACGGATCGTGTCATATTTTTCAAGGGCATCTGTTTCTTAACTGCAGCTAAATAAGGTACCTACTGAGTGGGCTGAAAGGATCCACCTTGTATTTGTTGAATTAAGTTTTTGCACCTGGATATAATTGCCTGGTTGCTGTGCTGGGGTTTTTTAAGCTACTGGTAAAACAAATTATCTCAATTTAAACTGGCACCCAGGAGTGGAGCAACCACTTATCTCATAATGTTTTTAAAATAATTATTTCCTATTTCGAGTTTTGCTTATTACTAGAGCGCAGGCAACAAAATATGATGGAGGTTGATTAGTCTCACACTATTTGTGCAGCGCAATGCCTTATTTTACAAATGTTTCTGTAATTTTCAGTGATTTCCAGGCATATCATGTATACAAATGCATGAATAATATAAGCTCAGAAAGAACATTTTTATAAGAGGAAAAAGACAAAACACAATACATGGTGTGACAATCAAACCACACATTTAAAATGTAACAAAAAAGTGCAAGTACTAATGGGGTGATTCATGGGCAGGATCTAATGACTGAATTGCAAATGTTTCATGCATAGGCCATAATCTTACCTGTTGGGCCAACTTTGAAGGACCAACAAATAGGGGTCAAATTCATGTATTTAAGCCTATTGCTGGTCATGCTGAAAGTGGGGCATACATATACGGATTTTGCAAACATTTTGATTCTATGGTTACATGCAGGGGATACTGGCAGACCTGGACCTAAGAATGTAAATGGTCACACCAATCTTGCCATCTGACCTGTCTATATATTTGATTGCTATCTTTTGAACAAACTGCATTAGATATTCTACCTACTGGCTAAATATTAATGGTACAATCAGCCTGTCGGATACCATCTTTTTTGGGCAACAGCAATGCTAGCTCATACACATTCCTCTGAACAACATCAGAATTGTTACATAGAGACTTCTTGTATAGTACATCCTTTTTTCAAAAGTGATATACTTTATATTTAACAGTTATTGTCTGCTTAAAAGGGTGGTTCCCCTTTGAGTTAACTTTTAGTATGTTATAGAATGGCCAATTCTCATCAACTTTGTAATTGTTCTGTATTATTTATTTATTTATTTTTTTCCAGCTTTCAAATGAGGATCATTGACTCTATCTAAAAAAATCAAACACTCTGTAAGGCTACAAATTTATTGTTATTGCTATTTTGTATTATTCTGCTTCTATTCAGGTCCTCTCCTATTCATATTCCAGTCCCTTATTCAAATCAATACATGGTAACTAGGGTAATTTTGACCATAGCAACCAGATTGCTGAAATGGCAAACTGGAGAGCTGCTGAATAAAAGCTAAATAAATATTAAAAAAACTAATAATAACAAATGAAAAAACAATTGCAGAATATTACTGTCTATGTCATACTAAAATTTTACTCAAAGGTGAAAACACCCTTACAAAATTATTATTTCGAGCAGGACATTAGGGGGTCATATGTATATGACCACATGTGCAGTGTGCAGAGTGCAATTGTGGTCATAATCACCACATTTCTTAAATCCAATATAACATTCCCCTCCCTTATAGGCATAATTACAATCACTATATCAAAAAAGTTGGTTTGTGGGAGCACTCTAAAGGCTAAGTAAAAGTATATTTAAATAATGCAATTGCTACTTACTAAGCACATTCGCTTGGCCCCTGTCTCATAAGTAATGCAGTATAAATACAAGTGCATATTGTTGAAAAACAGGGGTTGTCTACAAAGTTATGATCATAAAGTTGGTAAGCCACCATACCATGTCACGGTAAACCCCATATGGTGGTCCCTAACTGGGTTTATATAGTGTATAAAGTATTTTATTTATCTGCATAATAGCATTAACTGTAGTCACTGGGGAGTTGTGCCTGATGCAATTGCATGCAGAAGCATCAAAACTGATGCGCTTCAATGTGAATCAGATGCTATTGCACTAAAACAATTTTGTCTGGTTGGTGTCATTTTGCCATTTGGAGTGACATGTGTGTGCCCTTTGTTTTGGCTCCAATGTGCTACGATGATTGATCTAGGCCTCTTCTGAAACTCTGGAGATATTGCCTGTTTCAAAGATGGTGCTAAACAAAGGCACATTTGCTTTTAATTAGGAACAGGAGGCAGGAGAAAGGCAGCAGAACTGAGCATGACAATACGGAAGTGCAAGAAATGCACATTAGCGCAAATAGCTGTCATGGCTAGAGATAGGCGAATTTATTCGCATGGGGCGAATTCGCGGTGAATTCCCGCAATTCGCTGTTGGCGAATAAATTCGTGAAATGCCAGCGAAAATTCGCCTAGCGAAAATTCGTTTTGCGAATTCGTTTTGCGAATTTTTTCGGCAAAGTGAAACTGGGTAGATACACCCATCACTAGTCATGGCTGCCGGATATTTTGCAAAGCCTTATCTGCACTTGTGGTGATTCGTAACCTGTGTTATTCTCCATGACATGTAAATGACATTCACTAACTCACTGTATGAGGGTTCCAGGTTAGCAATATGTTCAACTGCCAGTTTGTGAGCCATATAAATATTTTGAGAGAACATATTCTATATAACAAGTTCACCATTGTCTTGGTAAGAGTTTTTTCTTAGGAGTACAAAATAATTAGGACAAAGCTTGCCTAGGCGGTAATCTTTTTATTCCGGTGAATGCCAGAGGGGTTGCTGTAATTTGCCTTAGCCTGGCATTTTTATATTGGGCCTTTGGGGAATGTATGGTCCTTAGTGAACTTTCAATGCCAGGTCATATCTTGAAAATGCAAAGCATACCACTTAATCCAGTCTGCTTCACTCTGAGTTCTATTCTTTAAAAGGATGCAGTTACCAGAGCTGAAATGCACAGCAGGGAGCAATATCGTGGAACATCAGAATATAGCTCTGCTATATAGAACATTTGGCATTTCCACTATGGGAGACCGCAGCTTCAGTTTCTGGATGAAATGTTCAGCTTATATGCAAATATGGTCCTATGTTTGTTGCAGGAGGGTTGTAGATCAATCATAGCTGGAGAGCCACAAGTTGAAAAATGACAGTGTTACACACAGGACATATAACTCCAGCAGCACTCTGACATGTGTGTTGATAATTGTCAATGTTAATAAAGCTGCACATAGGTGGGGCCAGAGGAGACTGAGCTGTACAGTCAGAGAGCCATGCTTCTTTCATGCACTGTAATTTAATAAATAAGTT
>CM044439.1:132943356-132960480 GCA_024363595.1 Xenopus borealis
GGATGATCAAGGAAAAGATGCCACTGGGTAATAGGCAGTTGCCAGTAGATAACAGTGAGGACAACCAGATGGACACTTCAAAATCTTATTGATACTGTGCCCATCCAAGGAACAGGAAACTCAGTTCATGCACAGTTAATACACAAAATACAACTGACAATAAATAGTCACTTATAAACACTTACGTGCAAACACGTTATGGTAGTATTATCAAAAAACACTCGACTAGTTGAAAAGTGTTAAAGGAGAAGCACCCTCAAGTAACTACTTTTACCTACATGATACCCCGGACCAGTGCTCCTATCAGCCCAAAACCGCACCAGTCCAGGGTTCTTATAGCGAGCACCACAGAGAGATCAACTTCCTGCTACTTTGATTTTTTGCATGCGCAGTAGAGAAAAATAGCCTAGGGCAGCAAACTAATACTGGAGGCATGCCGGGCAGCCGCTTACTTAGGAGCACTGGGGACTCTCAGCTCCACAGTGCTCCAGCGTGTGCCCTTGGGAAAGTGATGTGCTGGTGATGGGTGCTAGGACCACATGGTCAGCCCATGCTCAGGCGCTAGGACCGTGCGGCTTTGCGGGCGCCCGCAGTCGAAATCCGGCCCTGAAAATAGCCAACTTTTTCGTTAAAGTTCGGCTTTCCCCTCTACTGTGCATGTGCAGCCCTGAGACGATGAGGAAGCAGGAAAGTAATTACATTATTATATTAAGTTAACACAGAATAATTTAATTAAATTCTATTCTGCTGCTAATATTGTACTGTGTCTGACTGGAACTACAAACACCCCCAACCAACCTTTACCTTCTATGTTGTTAGAACAAAATAATATGCACAAGCTTTCTATTATCTGAAAAAAAATTATGCAATGGGATATTATGTCAACATTTTTTTCCTGTCTGCTGATCCTGGATTTTGTCATTACTGCAGTAAAGAGCTGAGCTGAGACACAAGGGATCCATACAATTAGAATCCTCATACAGTGTTCTCACCTCTATTATTATTTAGCTTGACTTACAGCTATAATATATTAAAATTCACACCCAAATTCTTTGTATATAGCCTGTATGTAATTGAAGCCAAACCCCTTTTAACCATTGTGAAAGCCTCTATCTAAGTGTCATGTTTTCATTTTTAAAGGACTTTGCTTTGCAAGAAAATGTGGGTATTACGTCCTTCTCTTGCAGTTCCCTCTGACTGCTCATTATAACTACTTTCTGCTCACAAGAATATGCCAGTGCAGGGGAAACTCTGCTTTGGTTTAGGCACCTTTACCACTCAAGAGTTCTATTTTTTTGGTACTCCATTATCAACCATCATTTCCTCATATTTTTTATGTAGAAGAGTGAAATAATTAAAGGGGGATGTGTGTGTTATTTTGGAAGCCTGGGCCTCCCTGTAAAATAAAAGTCACACTGGGCTATTTTATGAGTGGAGGAGGATCACAAATGAACCGTGATTTTGCTCACATCATGGGCCATCTGCCAACTCCCTGCACAAAAATTGTGTATTACTACCTGGGCCCCTGCAGTGGTGAGGTATGTTTCCTTAGTAGCAGCATTGAATAAAAAAAAAATAAGGAGAGTTTGCTGTTGCTTGCCTTAGGATTAAACCCAGAGTCAATGAGAATGAATACAAAGGTGCAGTCACAAGGGTATGTGGTGACGAGGCCACTCTATCTGTGCTTTTGCTGTTTTCTGGACCTAGTGGTCTTCTAAATTGTTTCCTTCCAATTGGCAAATTCCTGTGTAACTGTCAGTTCCTATCTGTAAAATCCTGTGCTGTGTTGAGTTGTCCTCCTACACTCACATTCTGGGGTGCCCATGAACCCTCTTGTTTCTCTATTTTTATATCCTTGCCAGTTCCTTTGCAACCAGCCAAATCCAGCACAATGAGTGGCTCCCACAACTTTTCTATTTGTATAACTGTTGATATGATCATATTCACATGGGCTACTCTGCTTAATGGTATGTATCATGACTGTGTGCTAATTGCTTTGCTATAACGATGGTCAATATCTATGTGCAGTGTCAGACTGGCCCACTGGGTACCAGGAAAACTCCCAGTGGGCCCAGGTGTCAGTGGGCATCTTGCTTCTAACAATTTATTTCAGGGTTATTCCCTATTTCTTTATAGGGAAAAAATGCTTAATAATGGAAGAATATAGTAAGTTGATATAAAAGACTAGGAGAATGAAAAGGAGGAGGAAGAGTTGGAAAGTGGGTCCATGGTCTAAGGTATTCTTTTGGGCCCCTGGCATCCCACTCCGACACTGTCTATGTGGCGGTTATAAGGAAGGGAATGAAGGGTTTCCATAACAAATATATGGGTATCAGAAGATAAGACATACTAGTGACCCCTAGAAGCATTTGAGGAAATGGTGTCTCAGACTACTTGTGGCTTTTCCCATGTGTTGTGTGTGGTGAGTCCTGTGTTATTACATTATGTTTTGATAGGGGCAGGGTTTTTGTGCAACTCTCTTGAAATTATTCTTATATAATACACAAAAGTCATGAATATCCTGTAAATTATAGCCTTAGAAACGGTGACTAGTGATGTCATCAGTTATAAATGGCGAGTAGTGATGTTGTTTGTCACATGACTCACTAAAACTTGTGTATTATAATAAATAAAGGACCTCTTGTTGGAGCATATGAGGATATTCGAAGTAACCATGGAGTTCCACTCCGCCTTCGGCCTCATGCTTATATATGGCCATGGAACTTGTCTGTGACCTATAATATCCTTATATTTTACAATATTACAAGGGTGTACGTTATTCACTATATTGATACCAACTGCCAGTAACCAATGGTAACTGTCTGCTGTGCCATAGCCTTAAGGTGCTCATTCTTATTAGTTTGTTTTGACTTCATGACCTGGGCTGCCCTTGCATTTCAGGTTAACTCCAGGAATTGACTGATTTCACAGTATTCTCTATACATTCAATATAAGAGCAAAATAAGTGTGATATTATCAACATTGTGCTAATGCTGATAATCCTTTCCGTATTCTAAGTGGCACAAGATGCTCTTCATTGGAAGAATGATTTGCCTGTAAATGAATGGCAGATGGGCAGAAGTGATAATATACTGTATGAATTTAAGGCTTAGACCAGATGAGAAGATTCGTCTTTGAGGCGACTAATCTCCCTGAATGGCTGGCAGGTATCTGGCACCCGCTAGCGCTAAAGTCGCCTGCACCTATTCACACGCGGCGACGCATTTTTCAAAGCCGCTCAAAATTGCCTTCTGAGCTCATTTTGGTACATCTCCCCTGGCTGCTAATGGTGAATGCAGTTCAACTGAGGTAGAAGTCTCCCTTTTTTCTTGCTTCCATGTAAGTAATACAATACACTGTACATTAAACTGGGGATTACATATTACTTTGCAGTGAGATTCTATTGATTTGAACATAAATGTACATACAGCCGGTGCAAATCAAAATGGAAACGTCCTACAGGAGACCAGAAGGAAGGTTATTATGTTGCCAGTTTGTAAATGAGTGACTTAAAGGGGTTTATAATTAGCAGATCAGTCCCTGTAAAGTCTTAGCAGTGTGGGGTGTATTTGCTGAGCGGCATGGGAAATAGATCTCTGTACCTGAATGGTTACAAAGCATTGCAATCAGAAGTGTTTGTTTTTGTAGCTGTAGTGACTTAGGGAACAAGTAAATATAAACAGCAGGAAACACAAATACAGAGACGCTGCAATTGGAGCCTGTCAGGAAGCAGTATGGTGGATGCTGAAGTTGAATTTTGCTCAAAATAAGCTTTGTCTCAGTATGCGTAAGAGGCTTTGGCACTGTATCAGACCTCTGGGGAAGCCGCACAGCAGGATGAGGATTATCCAGTGGTTTGCTTTAGCTATAGTGCTTCCTTCTTCCTTAGAAACTCCTCTGTCAGTCTTATGCCTGGACCCTGCTGTCGATAGTTTGTATTTCTTTCCACTTACACCATTTTACTTACACAATGCCCAATATGGATTTCTAATATGTATCTGATCTGTATGTAAGGCTGGATATGTTTTAACTGCCTCTGCTGCTTTAGTGTTATCAGTAGTTGTTATCAGTGATCTTTAGGCTGATAATAATAGGATTATCATTCCAGCTCACAATTGCTCTATGGAACTGCACCTCCCAGTCAACTGGTGGCTAAAGATGGTGGTGAAAGTTATTATTCCTTACATAGTGCTGACATATTCTACGGCACTTTACAGAGACTGTGCATTATACAGTCCCTGACCCAGTGGAGCTTGCAATCTAAGCATACTCCTTGCAGATAATGGGTTCCCAGGAGTCGTAGCACTAAGTGTGACATCCTAGAGAACAACTATAATGCTAAATCTAAATACTGGTATGACGTCACTTCCACTCACCAAGCTTACCCCTTTAGCGGAAGTGACGTCATGCGCATGGCATGCTGATGTCACTTCAGTGCTGACTCAGCCCCTCTACTGAGGGAATTAAAAAAATTATTTTTTAAAATGCAGCAAAAGTTAAGGCACCCGAATCCCTCCCCACAATCCTGCCGCCCGAGGCACAGGCCCTCGGGTGTCTATATAGAAATATGGCCCTGTATGAGGCCAATTTTCAAAAATTCTAAACAATTTTCACATATGGAGATTTCCACAGCGCAGCTTTTCAACTTATAAGCAGCATAGTTGTTTGGAGTGAACCCACATGTTCAATTATATAGAAGACAATATATAGGGGTCAATGCGCTGATTTGATTAGTTTTTTTTAGATTTCCGCTCTCTGGTTTAATAAGATTTTACTAGTTGGAGTACAAAAACTACTCACATGTGTGTTTCTTGGTTAACTGCTCATCACTTTCGTGCGGAGTCAGCTGATCGTCTGTAGTGTTACCGTCTATGATTAGGGTTGCCACCTGGCTGGTATTTTACCGGCCTGGCCAGTATTTTTAGTGGTTGATCCCAATGTTATTAATAGGAAAAAAAGCTAAATATATAGGAAGGCCGGTATTTTTTTCAAGAAAAGGTGGCAACCTTATCTATGATAAAAATTAGTATGATAAAAATTAGTAGTATAGACAGAGCTTAGTGAGGGGCCCTGCAGGACGTTTTCACTTACCAGACTGCAGGTAATGTGAGAGATGTGTCTGACTTATTTGCACCGTATTTCCTCCTCTTCCAATTGCGGTTCTGGTCTGTGTGAGTGCTCGATGTTGTCCACGTCTGCTGGTTTCCGTTGTTGAGGGGCAGTGATGGAGGCGATTCTCTCGAGTGGGTGGCGGTCTCTTCTAAGTATGTGTGCCAAGTCTCTCAGCCTTGTCAGCCCAGTGGTCCGGTATTATGTGAGGAAACTCTCCAACAATCAATTTCTAGACACTTAATTTCTACTAAAATCTTAAACTTTATTAATTATCACAATAAACAGCCCAATGTCTTTTGTAGTGCTCTACTTCATCAGGGGCACCATCTTTCCCTACTATGTCGATCTATCTATCTATTAATCAATCATATATCTATCAATCATCTATCTGTATATTATCTATCTATTAATAATAATCAATTATGTATCTCTATCTATCTATCTATCTATCTATCTATCTTTCTGTCTGTCTGTCTATTTATTAAACATTATCTATCTATCTATCTATCTATTAATCTATCAATTTTCTATCTATATATTATCTATCTATCTATCTATCTAACATTTATTATCTATCTATTTAACATTTATCATCTATCTATGTATCTTTTTATTATCTATGTATCTATCTTTCTGTCTGTCTGTCTATTTATTAAACATTTATTATCTATCTATCTATCTATCTATCAATTATCTATCTATATATTATCTATCTATCTAACATTTATTATCTATCTATTTAACATTTATTATCTATCTATTTAACATTTATCATGTATCTTTTTATTAATAATCTATCTATCTATCTATCTATCTATCTATCTATCTATCTATCTATCTATCTATCTATCTATCTCTCCTTCTCTCTCTCTCTCTCTCTCTCTCTATCTATCTATCTATCTATCTATCTATCTATCTATCTATCTATCTATCTATCTATCTATCTATCTATCTATCTTCCATTTCCAGAAATTCAGTGTTTCTATCTATGACTTGATCCCAATGTATCTGTCAGACAATTTGGCAGCACACACTTGATTATCCTTCTCACACGACTACCAAAGAATCAGATTAGCTCTGGGAAATGGGAAATGCTTTCAGTACTTCCTGCCTCTTATTAAAACTGAGATTTCAAAGAGCTGATTAATCCATGAAATTTCCATTGTGGTCTTTCCCTGGAAAATCCTGCTGGCACTGTTAGCGCTGCCTGCTATGTATCGATGGCACACAGCGTCTTTGTTTTTAGTCAGTTTATCTTCTGGTTATTTTGGATATCTGGAATAAGTTGTAAAAAGTAGAGTCTTGTTACAGAACACAGCTTATTAACCAAATCTTAAAAATCTGACTCTATTTCAGATTGCTGAGGCACACTGAGTATTTTGAGGTGAGCAACTGAAGAAAACAATGGCAATTGTTTTCCATGCACTGTTAAAGCAATAAAATGTGGATTCCTTATGTAGGTCCAAATGTAACAGCTGGATTTAGCTTTATGAAGCATGGAAAATAGTTCCCATCTGGAAGTTGATGTTGAATAAAGTTGCAACAGTAAGACAGCATCTTATATGAAGCATTTATTCATTTCCACCACAATCCCAGACTGTTACTTGTGTTTTACTGGTATTTCCTCTAGGGAATAGCAGTGAAATCTGAAGCATATCTCATCTCTCTATAGCGTTTCAGTGTGAAAATTATATATATATATATATATATATATATATATATATATATATATATATATATATAGATTGACAAATTACACAAATGCAATAGGCAACACTTTTCTCTTCCATGACCACTGATGTGCTGTTGCATAAAATGATTCTTTAATCTGAGCTGGGATGTAGATAATTAAGATCAAAGGGACATGCTTTATCTGCATTTGGTTGATTTTATAATTGAGTTCATTTGCATCTTGGAAAAATAAACACAAGGCTCATTCCTATGCAATCTTTCACGTAGAAATGTGACATGAGGATTTTGCATGGATTGTGGGTATTCCAAATTATATGCTATACGGTTTACTCTACCGCAGCTCTTTTTTTGCCAAATGGAAACAATATTTGGATTTTGCAAGGGATGTCAAAATATTGGCTTGCTACTATCTTTCATTGTGTATTTTAGTCCACAGTCTTTTTATTGTGTTAACAAATTATATAAGGAATGCAATGTATGTGTGTTTGGGACAAATGCTATCTTTATTGGTGGAGGGGCATGGAACATCACAGACTTTTCAGGGCCTCATTATTTATATAAAATAGCATTTTTCCATTTACTTTCCTTTAGATATTGCACAAGTAAAACTTCCAGAAGAACCTACCATTAAACAAAACTATAGATGTTATGCTACAGTCATGTCCTTTCTCAGAGACTATTATGCCACTGCTACTATAGGCACCATCTCTCCCTACTATACCTGCTATTTCACAGCCACAGTCCCTTCCCCGAGACTATTATCCTACTGCTACTATTGGCACCATACCTCCCTATTATACCTGCTATGCCACAGTCACAGTCCATTCCCAGAGACTATTATCCCACTGCTACTATAGGCACCATCTCCCCTATTTTACCTGCTATCCACAGTCACAGTC
The DNA here is from genome assembly GCA_024363595.1 of Xenopus borealis. Lineage (NCBI taxonomy): Eukaryota > Metazoa > Chordata > Amphibia > Anura > Pipidae > Xenopus > Xenopus borealis. The sequence continues at coordinate 132,951,060 of CM044439.1, forward strand.
CCTATCTAGAGGCTTTTATCCCTCCTGCTACTATAGGCACCATCTCTCCCTACTATATCTGATATCCCACAGCCACAATCCCTTCCTAGAGGCTAATATCCCACTGCAACTATAGGCACCATCTCTCCCTACTATACCTGAAATCCCTAAGTCACACTCCCTTTCCAAAGACTATTATCCCACTGCTACTATAGTCAACATCTCTCCCTACTTTACTTGCGATCCCACAGACACAATCCCTTCTTAGAGGCTATTATCCCCAATGATGCTAGGCGCCATCTCTACCTATTATACCTGCTATCCCACAGCCACACTCCCTTCCCAGAGACTATTATCCCTCTGCTACTATAGGCACCATCTCTCCATACTTTACTTGCTATCCCACAGACACAATCCCTTCTTAGAGGCTATTATCCCCAATGATACTAGGCTCCATCTCTACCTATTATACCTGATATCCCACAGCCACAGTCCCTTCCCAGAGACTATTATCCCACTGCTACTATAGGAACTATCTCCCCTATTTTACCTGCTATCCACAGTCACAGTCCCTACTCAGAGACTATTATCCCCATTTTTACTATAAGCACCATCTCTCCCTACTATACTTGCCATCCCACAGCCACAGTCTCTTCCCAAAGGCTAGTATCCAACTGCTACTATAGGCACCATCTTTACCTACTATACTTGCTATACCACAGCGATTGCATCTTTTGGCAGCAATTTCTTCAAACTTTAAAAAAACAAGCCCCTTAAAGTACAACATTACAATTACAGGACATATAACTATGTCACATTGGACATGTTGAAAACCTTTACTGGGAATGTGCATATCTCACTGAAAGGGAAGCAAGTTGCTTGTATCTGCAATACTTGAGTCACTAACCAAATCAAGCCTCACTGTAGAAACCTAATGGAGATTTGAAAGCAGGTAATTAGAAAACCTACAGTAAAAATTCAAAAAGTTGTGAAGTGTTAAGATTATTTATTCCTACTTGATATTAGAATACCATTTTAAAGTCAGCTTTTCCTTTAAACAAACCATTTTAAACATATTCTATGTGCTCTTTTTCTTCACATTTTTATCCCCCCACAGAAACCCAGCACACAAGCATGCTCACTCATGCGCATGAATATTGATTGCTATTTAGTATTGATCGTAAAGCTAAAATGAACAAACCCGTTTTGTGGGGAACTGGGCAAATTTACTCTGGGCAAAAAGGGACGTGAAGCATGAAGTGTAGAAACATTGGTTTGTTCATCCCTATTTGACCTGATCTGTTGTGGGTTAGTGAACAGGTTATTCTTGGCAGTTTTATTCACGTTCCCCTCATCCATTGTGATATTGTAATGGAGCCCGAAAGGGCTTCATAAAATAAATCTCAAGTGGTTTTAGTAACCCTTAATGTATTGGTGTTAAAGGGAAATGCTTTATGTATGAGTCCAGTTGTCATTTCTGCTTAAGTTAACAATACAGAGGAAGACAGGGTTATTTCATATGCACAGCATATTTTCTACTGCCTGTGTTCCAGTATAAGAATAGGGACAGACAAGTGACTTTCTCCTGGGATTATACATTGCCAGAAGGGAGATGAACATGTTGGAAGGGTATCTGTTTGTCTGCAACTCTTACTAGGGAACTTGGCAAGAAATGTTTTTCATCAATATTTGTGAAATAGGGAAACACTGTCCTTGCTTTGTGTATGTGGGCCCAGGACAAACCCCACATTGGTGGGCCCCAGCACACACACCTCCCCAACTAAAATGTGTAAGTAATTTCATAAAAGTCCACAGTCAAAAATAGCACATCATTTGGAACTTTGTTACCAAATATTCTTTGTATTACATCTAACAGACCCCCAACCACCCTGCACCTATGCTGTATTTTTGTAGTGAAAAAATTATAGAGAAGAAAGAGCAAATCCTTAAAAAGAAGAAGTAATTATATTTCATTATATCCATCTGATTTGTTTCTTGAATAACCATTTTCTGTTACTAAATATGTATTCATTCTTCCTGACCTGCATTTGTTTTGAGCTGAAGGACAATTAATAGGGGGATCTTACATTCCAAAAGAATCTTAAGAAGGTAAATGAAAATGTAATAGAGAACTTTTTCAGCTGTTTAATTGACAAGGAATGGCTAATCACTGGGGGAATACATTTGTTAGTCACAAATTGACAAATTGAAAATTTGTTAGTCACCCCCTGTAATTATAATTCCTAAACTCAGACCCTGGCCTGCACTCCTGAATAAGCTGCCATCTTGTCTCTTGTCCAGGGATACCTTGGAGTCCTTGGGCAATGCACATTGTGAGTAGAATAAAAGTTCAGACTTTTATAGTTGCAATTTTATCCATTTTGGTCATGTGCTCCACCAAGGGTATGCTGTAAGAAAAACCTGTAACAAAAGATAAAAAGGCGGCATTGTGCTCAATAGAATAATACCCTGGGCTAGTGCAGGAGCACCTGGGTCTTCAGTTATAAATAGAGGAAGGTGTCTAACAAACTGCTACCCCTATGGATAACCCTTTCTTGTCTTTCATCGTGAGCATGCTGCCATTTTGGGGATGCTTTATTTATAAATTATTGCACATGAAATAGTTGATACTGGGCCTCAAATTATCATTTACCCATTTATTAAAAAGGCTCTGAATGCTACAGTGGTTTAACAATACTATCCGCTACCCCCTTCTGATGAGATCCTTTTGTGTTTGCCTAGTAGTCATATTCTTTCCATGTTAGTTTTTCTCCTCCATGGCCCCCATCATCATCATCATCATCATCATCATTTATGTATATTGTACCAGCAGTGTTTTACAGTCATTTAAAATAAAGGTATCACAGTGGTTTGCAGAATAAAAATAGGATGTGAAAGCCCTGTTCACAAGAGCTTGCAATCTAAAGGATTTATATGTATTACTACAAACTGAGAATGAATTATCTATGAAGTCACTTCATCCTCATACTGCTTAGGAGAACAGAGTAAAAACACCATGGTAATAAATAAATACTTCCAGCTAGGATGTATTACATTATGCCAGAACCTACAAGTAATGTTGGGTAGGCTTTTGCTTGACAAATATGTCATTTTATTGATGGATGTTTCTACTGTTCATTTTATTATCATGGTTTCAATATATCTGAAGAGAATAAATTCAAAATAAAGTGTGTAACAAATCTTAAATTGCTCCCAAATGGTCCATTCCTTAATTCTATCTGTTCTGTTCATTTGCAGTACACTCCGCGAGCGAGCAGAAAAACAGCACAAAGAAACTTATTCTAAAATAAACACTTTAAAAAGCATTTCATAGAATTTGTTCTGCTGCGCGCATTATTATTTCATAGATCAGCATTTTATCAGTTGATAGACAAGTTCAAGCAGATGCTGCAGCTAATGAATATCATCATTTTGGGAATTCGGAAGTGATATGTAGACAAAGAAGACTGTAGGGATTAATGATCCATTCTGTCCCACAAACCCCTACGAGAATACCACTGGGGAAAAAAATGTCTCAGTTAAAATTTCTTAGTTTATAAAGAAAAAAAGAGTTTATTTGTATATTTCTCTACAAGAACTTACAGATTCTTTCAGTTACCTTGGAATAGGGTTCACTTTAATTATTTACTCATGTTATTGGACAGTATCATATTATTGCTTGTTTATTTACCCAGAGGCAAATATTCCACTACAGAAATGTAGTGATACCAACTTTACCTAAATACTGCACTAACAATATTTTATCAGTAACTATATATTTTTTTCCAGATATGTTAAATAGAAGATCATAAAAATATTTTGGCCTAGTCAGCTGGATGTAATGTAAGTTTGGGCTTAAATGTTGTTGCAGGGGATTTTAGAGACAGGGAGGCTGATATATGAGAATGTAAAAAAAATTTCTAATTCAGAAAAAAATAATATTTAATATGAGTATAGTTATTAAAAAACATGAAACACAAAAACGCTATCATCTAAAAAGTAAGAAAACAACTTGATTGTAGTGAAATCACATTTTACCATTAACTTTTACTGAGTCCCCCAAACTTGATCTTGTAAACTCAAATTGAAAAATACCTTGAAGTTTTCTATTATAACTTTTGAGGTTGTAAATACTCTCTTTAGCTTTTAGAGGCCAAATTTTTATATATGACTTGTTTAAACTTAGTAAATCTTAAAAATTTGAGTTTCTGCAATGCAATTTTTTGGTGCAAAAAACTCAAATTATAAAGCTAAATTCTAATGTTGATAATATTTTTTTCACAATATTTCAATAATTGAAGAACTTCTATATCTGTATGGTGTTCTTAGACTAAGGGGCAAATTTACAAAGTTCATGTGAAGGATTCAAATTTTGATGGAATGTGATCGAATACCGATCGTACGTTTTTTTTGGATATTCGAATATGCAAATTTTGCCTCTTTGATCATCGAATACCGAATTATCAAATAGATTGAATGATCAGATATTAGATAATTCGATCATTCGATGATCGAAGGATTTAAAATTTTAAAATCCTTCGAATGCCCACTTCACCAGATTGAACCGACCGTATACCAATAGAAGCCTAAGTCCTGCTCGTATACCATTCTTACGATCGAACGCCTCGAATCATACAAATTTTTCAGATGCTCAAAGAAAAAGTATGATTGTTTCGTGAAATCGAACGATCGGTATCCGATCGTGCGATTTCATCGAGAAATCGAATATCAAGCAAAATGATAGCCTAAAACTATTCGATAGTCGAATGCTTATCGAATATCGACGCAATTCAAGGGATTTTTGGGGAATTTTAGTACATTTGCCCCTAGGGTCACAGGTTGATAAGAATTCCCTAATGTACTTTCTTTATATTTATTATTAGTAATTCACATTTCAGCAACAGTTTCACCACATTTTCCCCACAATTAAAAGATTTAATAAATCAACCTATATTAGTAGGTTTTCTTGAGTGATACTTTTAACCATTATATTTTATGGACCAGGAAGCTTCAAATGTGCTCCAAATCAATTATTTTGAAAAGGCACAATAAAGTTGTTGAAATGCTTATAGACATTAATGCTTAAATTATTCATTAATATAGTTTTTATGTGGTTTTGGAGACAGAATAACCTTGGAAAATGATTGATGCAATGAACACTAGAAAATGTTGTATTGGCTGCTCAAATTTTTGTCCTTGGTGCTAAAAAAATCAAATGTATTCAAATTCTGTAATTCATGTTTAATACAACTGCTTAAAATTGTGGAATGTTATTTAAAAGATGAAGGGAAAATATATGAACAAAGTTAATTAATAAATTTTCCTGTGTAAATTTAATATAGTTTTTGTGAACGTAGGAAAGTATTTACTGGCTATTCACTTCAACCCTTAGTAAAGCAGCCCCTAAGTAAACGGGCCCTTAAATTCATTTTAATTCTGCTTCTGAAATCTCCCTAATAATATTTAAAATCACATCCTTTTAAATTACAATTTTACTTGACATTCAGCTGGTCTGTGGTATGCACTGTCATTTGTGTTTTCATTAGCTTTGACCTGAAAGGCCCATAATTCCAAGGAAGCATGGTCTGGATTAGCTTTCTAATTGCCAGAATACTTTATTACACCATAAATGATTGCTATTCTTGTTCATGTAAAATCCATGGCAATGGAAGAACTTCTTTAAAATGTTTTCCTGAACATCAGCCCTTATTTCCTTTCCACAAAAAAACAAACAAACTGAGAGGAACTGAAACAAGTGTTAATGAACCTGTGCATTGCCCAAACTTGAATTTCAATGCCCACAAAATGTAAAACAAGTTGGGTATTTACTTGCAAATGCGTATTTAAAATGCATACCTTTGATTGCACCTTTTTCTTTGCAACTCTAAACAAAGTAAAACTTCCGAAACACTCTGCTTTAACTGAACTTACTGATAGAATTGAACAGCACAAAACTTTAAAGTAAAAACCTGCAGCACAATTTTTTTATTTGCTCCTACAATAAAACAGTTGTTTTAAAAAATCTTTCTACAATCAAACCTAACATTGTAAAATCCTGAAACTTATGATGCTTAATGCATTCAGTAGTACGACGTCCGGGGCTGGATAAGTATTTTGGTTCTGAGGGAAAGGGAGGGATAAAGGACTTCAGTGGATATTCATTAGTGTCCATTAACACAACTGCAATGATGGATTTATTATCTCCACTGGATACCTTATTGTCTCAAACACCACAATCACTATTTAATTCAGTGTTTCACAGGTATATCAATAGTCCCACACAAATCATTTTGATTGATCTATCTGGTCTCAAGCAGACAAATCATAAAATTTACTTTTTCTGTGCTGTAGAAACCGGGGTTTTAAAACTACCAATGAAGGACCCTGGCAGATATATGAAAACTTTTAGCAGTATCTGCATACATTTATAGTAGGTCACCTCATGTACATTTTGGGTCCAACAAGGAGTAGAGTAGATGTAGATTAAATGTAAGAGTAAATGTAAAGTATACCATAAACATATGAAAGGAAGAAGTAACCCATGAAATAATGTACAATTAACTGTGCACTGGTATAAACAGGGCTGGACAGGGCCGGCAGAATGATGAGAAAAAACTTGGTTGGCCCAGCCCTCATGGGTCCTGCTATCCAAAACCGATCTCAATGACAAATTGAATGACTACTTGAATTATTAGTAGGTACCCACTGGCATTGGGGGGAGAGAAGGAGATGGGGGGGTGTTTTGGCAGAAGTGGGGGACCCCAGTCTGACACTGGGTATAAAACACACTTTTCCAATTTTCCTTTACTTGTGGGCATCTGCATCACATACAGTAGCTGTACCTTGCAGTAGGTGAAGTTATGGAAATAGGACCAGTGATCATTACATGGCTGTGCAATGGGGGAATGTATATAACTTGGTTTTAAGTATACAGAAGACTCACCACATGCAACTTTGGGTTTATGTGCACATGTCCCAGACCTTCAGCTACAGAAGAAATCCATAATCCACCAATCCACCATTAGACAAAATGGACTGGCACAAAACCGAATGCCATTCAAAGTTTTGCTGCTTAAAAATATTTATTATGTGAACATAAACATAAAATTCTTCAAAAAAACTACTGCAGTTTGAAAGTCCGCCCTATGCTCAATGATTTGGTCATTTACGTGTGGCTGATTTGAGGTGAACACGAAGGCAACTGTTTTTAGTGTAAACAGTACACATGCATTGATGAAGTCACAGGAAACATTTCCATTAAAATACACCACCACATTGTCAGTTGGTATTTTCCATTACTAATATAGTTACCATTCACAACAATGTCGAGCTCTGATGAATGGAGCATCAGGTGTTGTGTGAAACTTTAATGAATGGGTGTTATGTACATTGCTTCATTGAAATAAATCAACCAACCAGAGCACAATAGTTTATCACCCCATACAAAAATATGCAAAGAAACAACATTACAGGCTTTGTGTACTAAAAAACCCTATGCAAATAACCATGGTTTTTCCACACAATGTGCAATTTTTTTTATCACAGAATATACTTGCAATTGGCCACCATAGTTCTTTAGGGGCAAAGATTTGTGACTGGTGATGTACATTCATTGTAATGTGGCTATGGCATAGGTGTCCATGTGCAAGACCATTACAATATGCCATTCCACACAAATGGGGCCTAGTTCTTGAAGCCCACTCAATGCAAGTATTAAGTGCAGAACCACAGCATGCTGTAATTAGGGTTGCCACCTGGCTGGTATTTTACTGGCCTGGCCGGTAAAAATGTTGCTTGATGTCAATGTTTTGTATAGGGAAAAACCATAAACATATAGGAAGCCGGTATTTTTTTCCAGAAAAGGTCGCAACCCTAGTTACAATCTATGTCTTGTACCTGATGCACTAAACCAAGCACTAAAGACACAAGAACTCAGACACAAGAGCTCAGATTTGCTGGGTGTGTAGGTGGGTACAATTGCTACACGAACAAAGTTTATAATAGGGTTATGTTACTCCAATTAAAGTGTCTATTAACAGTAAATCTGCCGTAAATTAAGTACGTATTACAAATAGGAATATGCATTTATGCAGACACTCTACTTTACACCCAATATTTGGTAATTATCTGCCATTTCCTTTTTTAATAACCATGCTTTTTTATTTGAGAGAAATTATAGGAACTTAAATCCTTAAACACATTAATTCATTATTTTAAATGCAAAAACATATATTTTGCCTTTTAAAACAAGATTTTCTTTCTGTTTAACACGTCCTTTTTTGCAACTCTCTCTGTGACTTTCAGTAAGTGATTGAAAGTAACGACTTGCTAAAGATGCTGGACTCTGAGTTTAAATCCCCAGTGACTGATTTGATTAGTCTATTTGAGTGAGAATAGGGCAACACAAGGCTATGCTAATGGAACCTAAACAATAAGCCATCACTAATCAGAGACCTCAAGGTTGAAGTGAGGTTAATTGTCATGCGGGTGGTGTTTGAAAAGAAGTGTTGACTGGTATATTGCACTTTGGGATTGTTATATTTGAACATGTAGCCCTAAGGCCAGAGGTTTTGTTGCTTTTTACTTCTGAAATGTAAAGCCTCATTAGGTACATCACTCTACTGTTACCTTTAAAAATACAGTTGAAAGGCGTCATAGCGGGATTGTAAATACACACTGTACATTTAAAATCGCAATGATTTTAGAAAAAAAAGAGGTAACAATGTCTTTGCAGGTTTGGTAACACAATTAAACATTCCAATTCAAATGGAAAGATATTTCCAACAAGACTGAAATTTGGTATTCTTCAATGGTTATTTTGTTTAATCAGACTCTGCATACGCCTCATGCAGTTATTTGCATCTGTAGCTTATACAAATCAGTGGGAGCAACCATATTGCTTAGCTTTGATGTTGTAATTTTTCATAGAAAACAAGTTAATAATTATATTGGTAGTTTAGCTTAGTGATCCTTGATAGTGTTAAGACGGAATATGATAGCTTTGTAGCAAATAGTGTTATTGAAAATAGCTCTTAGTATCATGTTGATCCAGGGACTGGTCCAATTGATCATCACCAGGAAGGAATTGTTCACCCCTCTGAGGCAAATTGATGAGGCTTCAAATTGGTTTTCATGTCTTCTTATGGATCAGCTAGCAGTTAGGCAGGTTCTATATAGACATCAAAGGTTGAACTTGATGGACATGTGTCCATCTGTTTTCATATGTTATTATGTGTGTGCTTGTGGTTGGGATATTAGACTGTAAAATTAGACTGGCCCTGAAAGCACCATTTTAAGAAGCAATACAGGAGTCGCTGATATTGCAGTTTCTGGATAATGTTGTTGTTTAACAGCATGACCACGCCATCATATATTGATATTTTTATAAATTCATATTGGAAATACATAGAACTGTGTTGTATGTATTGTGCATGCTGTATTA
>CM044439.1:132983889-132996102 GCA_024363595.1 Xenopus borealis
CTTTAATGAAAAAAAGCAAATATTTTTAGTATGTTTTTATTTATTATTTGAATACTTAAACATCACTATTGTGAATGCAAACTTTTGTGTTTTCTTATATTTACATATTAAAATAACTATGCATGGTGGTGAAAGAGGTAAAAGAGAATGTTTTTTTTTTATAAAATACTGAGACTTATTCATTCCTCATTGCAATAACATGTACCTTTAAATGTGGTGAGGTACTCCATTGTATTCTACCCTATCTTATGTTTATTTTCTAATGGTCCATAATTAAAGGAATGAGTTCATCTCTGATCCATAGTGTTAACATGAACAAGCAAATATATTTTTATCATTCGTATATACTGTAACTTAGCAGTAATTAACACCATTACCCGCAATTAAAAGTGTGGACTTGGGGGAAATGGTGATAGGACTGGAGGCACATTCACACTATATATACAGGTATGTAACCTGTAATTTGTATCATAGTACTTTGTCTACTAAAGAAATAATTAAAATGTTAAATAAACTCAATAGGATAGCTTTTCCTCCAATAAGGATTAATTATATCTTAGTTTGCATGAAGTGCAAGGTACTCTTTTATTTTCATAGAGAAAAAAATAAGTAATTTAAAAAAAATTTGAATTGTTAGATAAAAATGGTGTCTGTGGCGAGACAGCCTTCTTCCAATTCTGAGAACACGTTTCTGGATAATGGATCCTATACTTATATCCTTGATCTTTGATCAATGCCCTAATGTGGGCAGAAATGTTGGATACATATTTATGTACATTTAAGTATTATTATTCAATTAATATGGAGTCAGAATCCTTCTGAATTACTGTTCACTCAATATTGGCGATAATGGTAATTAAAGACTGACTTTTTAACTATATATATTTGTCATAAGTTCTACTTTTAGAGAGTATTCTCTCTTAATATAATTTTGATCTTTATACTGGTGGGAGGGAAGAATAAAAATCTGCATGGATACTTCTGATTGGTGTGCTCTTGGTTTTTTATATACACAATTTTGCAACATAAACTCATAGCAGGGAAGTGGAAATCACATTATATTTCCCTGTTTTGCTATATATTTAAAAATGTTAAGCTTTTTACTTAAAAAAGGCATTGTTATCTGTTTTTTTAGGAATATATGAAATGTACTGAAAACATTGCATGCTGTGTGATGAAATTGAATTTTTGTTACTCTTGAAAAATGCCTATACTGTTCACTCATATTTTTAAGTAAAAAAAAACAAAATAATATGAATCTGCAAAAATATTTTGGTACAATCTGTTAAAATCTGTAAGGGCTCTGAGAATCATAGATATTTATTTTCAGCCCTCTTTGAATAACTCATTGACTTTGCCTGTCCTCATTTAGCACAAGTTAAATTATAAAAGCAGGTTATCATAAAAGGGATTTCCTACTATCACAAGGCCCTGCAGTGTCAAAGGGCAAAATACAAAACAAGCATAACGTATATATCTATATATCTACATATATATATATATGTATATATTTATATATTGAAGAGTAGTAGTCAGGAATAAGTAGCAGGAATCTGGAGCTAGACATGAGAAATAACAGTAAATAGGAAATAGAACAATAATAAATTAATACTCCATGCATCCATAATACTCAGTGGGTGCTCTGCATTGGCACAACTATATACAACACAAAATGATCAAGCCAAAGGAAAATGAAAGGACCTGGATGCAAGTACAAGTGCAGCAGTGCAGCTAACATGCACAAGAAGGGGCACATTTACTAAATTCGTGTGAAGGATTCAAATATTCACTCAAATAGTCTCTTTTCAATTGTGCGACTATTCGAATATGCAAATTAAGTATTTTCGACTATTGAATATGGAATATTCGGTCGCATCGAATGGATTGAATAGATCGAATAAATATTTATTTGATCGCTCGACTATTCGCCAGTCAAAGAACTTGCCCTTTTTTTTATTCGACTGCCTACTTCACCAGATTGAACCTACTGAATTGCTTTAGAAGCCTATGGGAACCCCCATAGGCTTTTTTTCAAGTTTTTGTATCGAATATTATTCGTACAATAAAACGCTGCGAATATTCGATTCGTACCAATTTTTGCACAAAATCGTTTACTTTAGCGAATATTTGAAAACCCTCAAAACCGGCAAATATTTTATTCGATTTTGCGAATTTTTATTCGCCATTTATTCACCAGTCGAATTCGAGGGCTGAAAGCCCTCGACAATTCAACCCTTAGTAAATCTGCTCCTTAGTGCTCATGCATAGAGCACTTGCACCATACTATAATTAATTTTGCAAAGGGTAGAAGGCAGCCCTGTACATAATGCCTGCCATGCCTCTGCCCTGAGCACATTTGAATGTAGAGTGCCCCACATATAAGCTTAGGTCTTTTTCTTTGATTTCATAGTTTTTGGTTAACGAACGCAAGATTCACATGGAAGAAGTGCAGGAAGCAGTTGTATTGCACCATAACACTGGCAATGGCAAAGGATGATTTTGAGTGTACTGTTGCTTTTTAAAAACAAAACTAATAAAATGGATGTATGATTGTCAGAACATTTACCACAAATAATTGTTTATTATGCTTTAATTCTTGGGACAATGAGAACACCTATAGTCTGATAGGGGCTTCTCTATGTTTACCCAGGGCACACGTGCACACACCAAGAAATTTAAAATTGCCCCTCTATGGGACTCATTTACTAACAATCACATTTAGTTTTTTTAACCTAGATCCCTCTTTTAAAAGCTCTCAAGATTTATAAAGTGTAAAAACCAGGAAAACCACTAATACAAAACTAAACAGTTAAAAGTTGTTGCGGTCCTATAGAAGTCAATGGGAGCTGCTCTGATCCTATTGGACTTTTAAATTAATTAAAAATGTTATAGGTTTTCTCCCCTAGGAATTGTGTCAAACACTTGCATTTATAAAGATTTAGAGGTATTTGTATTTTTTAGTGCATCGTTCAGTGTTATTTTCTATTCTGACATTTTTTTGGGAACGTTAAACAAATGTCATGACATTCGTTGTTTATAGAAAGTGAGTTTAGTCTTGGTTCAAAAACCTTTAAAATCACTAAAATTCGTCCTTCAAGAAACAGGCCTCTACGTGTTCCTGCATGTTTGTGTTTGTGGTAATGGCTGTGGTCTACACCCATGTCAGACTTCAATGTCAGAGTGTTTGATATTTAGGAATAATCTTGCTCAGACATAAATTCCCCTCTGAGGCATTTTGGGAGTTGCACCCCAGCATTAGTGGAGTACAAAAATTAATTCTGTCACTCTCTCACATAAGGCTACAAAATATTCTTTAAATAATTATAGTAGCTTAGATTTTAAAAAGTTAGGTTGTAAAAACATTGACAAGAACACAAGAAAGGCAGTAAAATAGTTGTAAGTGTTAGCTACTATTGAGCAGATTGTAGTTATTGACCCCCCTATGATTAGAGAGTGAGGAAGGAATATACATCTGCACATGTATGCCCCAGGTGCTTCCTCATTGTCTTGCAGTCTATAATAACTATTGTGCTTGGGGCTTCTCAGTAGACCCCATGGACCTGACAGGTAAAATCAGGGCCATGACAGACAAAGAAAAAAAATTGAATTTCCACCAAAAACTCTGGGATATGCAGCTCCTTTGTAATTTACACTAATGACAAATGCCATGCCAGCATCTGGAAAAACCCAACTAGTTCTCATTATATTTCCCATAGTGGAACGATTAAAACATCTGTGTTTTTAGGTTTGGCATCTTATGTAAATAAATCATTGTAGTGTTGTTTCTATGGAAACAAATAGTTTTTGGTGAAAGTGAAATTTATCTTCACTAAATGAGTACCAATTATTAATTTTTTTGTTCAAGTGAAAAAAAAAGGTTTATTAGAGAAAAAGGATATGTACTGAATATTACCGGATTAGTAATACCAATTCATTTTCACATCGTGACTCCAAATTTAGACGTAAGGCCTCTAATCTGTTAACAAAACATCGGCGAACAAAAGATTTTCTTGACTCAAACAGTAATTGTTAAACGTATGATCAATCACCCCAAATGGCCGTGAAGAGTTCTGTTGAAAATGGTGTGAAAATACAGTTCTTTTTTATCTTGTTTGAGTATTGAGAACTGAACTGGCCACTTTCATCCAGTCAAACAAAACGAATTCAATGGCACACTTTAGATAAATACCTCTGCACTGTACATTTGCCAATGCGGTTTCTAAGATCTGCTCTGTAAATGTCATGATCCTTAATGCTATTGTGGAATAAATGAAGAGTGTTCCTTGAAGGCCATTTGGCCAAGCTCACTAGCGTACTTTGTTTCCTCCAGAGAAGAAAGCAGAGTAGTAAACCATTTTTGCAGAATGTAATTCTCCCACAACAGTTTATGAAAGAAACATCTGTGACAGGAATCTCTAATGCTTTTCTCAAAGCCAAAGCTGATGGTGGAAAGCACTGCTGAGAGAAGAAACCAGACTCTCTCCCTTGCTTCCAGACATTATACTTAATTTGCTATGTATCAAATGCAAACTTTGAAATATGTTTCCTTGCATAAGATGAGAGACGATGGCATTGATACAATGGCTCCTTTCCAAGCTTAAAAATTTAAATAAATCCTACCTCAGAATGTATAGGGAGGATGACACAAATAAACTTAATACACTTTTCCATGCCCTAAACTATATAATATTTTTACTCAAACCCATATATTTGATCTAATGCTAAAAATAAGCAAAGGTGAATTGATGGAAGCACAGCCAAGGCTGTAGTTAAAAAATCTCATATTTTACAAAGATAAGGAAGGGTCTCACTGTGTATTCGTACACTGCTGAGATGACAATAAAGTTTACTTTGACTTTTACAATATAAGGCATAAATGTTTTTTGACAGGATTAAAATCTTCTGAAATATATCCATTTAAAGCTTGAAATACACACCTAAACTAATCAACATTGTCCAAACTGCACTCAAGGATGGAGTATCTGAAGGATGGAGTATCTGAAGCCCAGACCAAAAGTCGTTTTGGCGCGCGTTGCATTGTTTTCGTCGTGTCGCATCAAAAAGCGAATTTCCGCAAATTTATTCGCCAGCGCCAAATCGTGGGAATTCTCAGCGAATTCGTCCCTGGCGAATAAATTCGCCCATCACTACTTACTAATAATACACATCAAGGAAACCTTCAGTATTGTAAGATCAAACCCACAGTATGTACACAGCAGAATACAGATACATGTGGACATGTGAATAAATTAGTATGCTTCTTGAATAATGAGTTTCTTAATTAGGTTCCTTATCTTTTTAACAGTCCTTGCAGAGTGAGATTGTAAACCATTTCCAGCTTGCTTCAATTTTGACACTAGTATTGGGCTTCTTATTTCCTGGCATCATATCTGTGGCAGAGGGGTATGTCAGGTCCTGGGACATTGTTGATAGACCCCATTTTACTTCTTACTTTCCAGGATTAGTGTTGGGCGAATTTGCCCTGTTCAGTTTCGCCAAAAAATTCACAAAACAGAGAAAAAAATCATGAAAACACGAATTTTGACGCCAGTGTCAATTTGTTCGAAATTTTCTGTGAATTTTCACCTGGCAAATAAATTCGCTCATCACTATCCAGGATATTTAATTTCCTAAGAGCATTATTCTAAGGCCAACTCACATTGGAGAGTCTATATTTAGCACAGCTTCCCTTGAAATCCTGGAATAAAGTTATGTAATGACATATTATTATGAAAGATGGTGGCTACTACCCCAGTGTGGTGCTTTTCTGTCCTACAAAGAAATTTATTTTACTAAAAAATAGTGCTTTTTTTAAATAAACAAATGTGCTCCATCTCCTATATTTCTTTACATTTCTTCCACTGTTTTTGCATGGAATAGAACAATTGTTATAACCTGTGCTTTTTTTTTATACTAGTACATATTTGGACACTAATTGGAAATCAGGCCAGTAAATTTTTGAAACAGAACTGCTTTTCAGTTATAAAATCCATCTAGTTCTGGGCTTTCTGCTTAATTATTCGGAAACTGTCCATCACAATTTATGTATCTGGATACATTTGTGCATTTGAAAGTGGTTAGCATTCAAATATTGCAATTGTTTTACCACCATGGGCTAAATTATTCATCCTCATTTTTGAAGAGAAAACACTGAACATTTGGGATCACAAAACAGCTCTAAAAATTCAAGAGAGAAGCAAATGTATTTTTTGTTCAGATGCATATTTTTTGTGAAAGACACATACGTCGTTTTATCCTTCTCTCTCCTTCTACATCAGCCAAAGGGATCTGAGCTCTCCCACTGCCTACATAAGGACATACACATAAGTATATAGTTTATTAATTTTAATATGGGATACAAAGTACCAAGATACTATTGGCTGCTGGTCAGATTTATTATTAGTTTTCAGTTGTAGTTCAAATTCACTAAAGACACTCTGCCACACTTTGCCCCAAGTCTCCAGGTGTAAATTCATCACCACTATGCTAATTTTCAAAATGCAAAGTTGTATCTCAGCAGCCAAACGCTGGCAAAGTTTCTATAGATTTAATTCATCAGCGCAAGCATTGCTTGGCGATCTTTTGCTAGCGTTCAATTCTGCCTAGTGAAACGTCGTTAGTAGACGTTGTGGCATGCCCTTCAAATTGGTTACAAAAATTGTTAACTATTGATGGGCGGATCTCCCGCTTCGCCGAAAAATATGAGAATTTCCAGAGAAATTCGCTAATTGGCGAAAAATTCGCGAAACAAGTTGCGGGACACTTTTGACGCGTGTCGCGTCAAATTTGGCGCATCGCGTTGTTTCCGACACGCGTCGCGTAGTTTTCGGCGCGCAACGCTTCCGGCGTAGTTTTTACGGTGAATTTTCGCCAAGCTAAATTTCGCTGCCGATTCGCGAATTTATTCCCTGGCGAATAAATTCGCCCATCACTATTGTTAACACAAAAATCCTTAATATTTAGGACTTTTGGAGGCAATCCTGTTTTAAAAATAAAAAGACACCAGTGTTGGTTACAATTTTTATGAGTTTCCGGCATGCAGGATATGATGCCACTGACATGAGATTGAGGAGGATGTAGCTTTTTTTATCAGTTCACCAGGTCTAAGGTGGTGAAGTAAACTCTGGCAAAAGAGGAAAAATTCTGAAAAATGTGCACTTTAGTGAATTTGTGGAGTAACGATTGTTCATCTAAACAAAAATGCGCATATTGATGAGGCATGAAAACTGCAATAGCAACGGTCTTTTCACTAGCGATTTGTCATCTACACTTTAGGTTATTAAATTGGCAATGTCCCTTCAGATGAGATTTCTGGCAAATTATCGCTAGTGATGGCCACTTTGCCAGTAAATCTGCCCCATAGTGTAGCAGTAGAGAACACTACCAGTCAATGAGAGGTAATGTAAAAAATCACAGACATGTTTTTAAGAAATTTGCAACCATTTTTTTGTTTTTTTCAGTTGAAAAATCAGTTACAGCCTAGTGAATAGAAGTTCATATAACAATGTACCGCATGTGTGTGTAGCAGCATGTGATTTTGTCCTCTAAAAGTAGAAACAATGTGCCATGAAAAAACATCCATAGAGTCTAATTTTTTGGCAGTTTTGCGAATTTGTCGGTGAAACAGGACAGATTTGCTTATTACTAAGCACGACATTACCTCAAAACAGAAGGGCATTAATACTGACACAATTAGTAGTACTCGGAAACTTTTTCATCATTTTATCTGTACTGAAAAAAATAATCAACCTGGGAGGCTTATTTATCAAAATTTGAATTTAGCATTGCCTCACAATGAGCACTATGTAGTAAATGAAAATAAATTAAACTTTTTAAATACAAAACTCTTCCTTGATGAGTTTTAAACATTTTAAAATTAACTTTTAGAATACTGTAATGATATTTTATGATAATTTGCACCTGATGTTTAATTTGTGTGGTTTTAAAGTTACCTGCAGCTTTTAAGCTGCAATGGATACTGCTACTGGGTTCTTATGGTCTCAGATCTAGTATTGTATGGATGATAGGAGTTGGATGAAATGAAAGTTAAAGAGAATGTCTCAATAGAAATAAAAAAATAAAAACATGGAATCACCGCTGCTGTCCTTGACCCCAGCAACTACGTAATTTTTTAGATTTTTGAGAGAAAGCAAATATGAATATAGAATTTTGCCACATAATAATAGAAAATTAAACAAAACCTTGAGAGATAAAAAAAAAATTAAAACCCAATCGCAAATGTGCTTACATTAGGTCAGTCTAAAACCATGATAAAAAATACATTTTATTTCATAATAAGTAGAGGATTCCTTTAAAAATGATACAGGTTCAGGTGCTATCTTAAATGTTCAATTTAACATTTCCATTTGCATATTCCATTAAGAAGTTGCTTTCTTATAAATACATAATTTTCTCCTTAAAGAATGTCAGGGTTTATGCTTTAAGAATGTCAGGGTTTATGCTTTCTGATATGGAATGGAATACACATCAAGTGACAAAGAAGGAATGTGCTCCCTTATTCAAGTGGAAAGCTGACCATAGTGTTCTCCAAACCCAGGAACAAAGAAAAAGATTATATTAACAATGTTATCACTTTAAATGTATATTAACAATAAAAATTCACCACATTTATGTAGTCCACAAAGAACCTGAGTTCAGTGTTATTATTAGTTCAACAGGTTTTTGGACCATAAGCAAAATGATTAGATAACCTAGAATTTGATTACCCTAATGCATAGAGCAGGAGACAAGCTAGATTGTAAGTCTTTGTGGTACATACTGTATTCTAACTGGGTACTGAAATTCCTACTTATGTATTTATTTTCATTAGATAAGTTGATATTAATTGCATAAGTTGTGTGCTGACAATCAAAAGTGGTACATGAGTAATTCAGAGGTCCTGTAGAACATTCATTGATAGTGGCAATTTTAATTAAATTAAATTTGCCACTGAGCCCTTGCACCCATTTTGACCACTAGAGTAATGACATTTTTAGATCACAATAATCAGTATTTCTGATTTTGAAGTGTGTGTTGCTGTAGGCCCAGATTCATTTTATGAAGAAAGCGTCACACTCACAGATGCACCTTTTCTGTCTTTTTGTTGTTACTTTATAACTCCTAGAGAGGTAAACATTACCAGAGGTAAACTGCATGTATGGAATGTTATATCAGCTATAAGGCCTTGGAAGAATTATCATTGAGTCCCCCAAGATAGAATGGAGTCCATGACCACAAACGCAATTTGCATTTTGAATGAATTTGCCCCACATTTTCTGATATGCAAATAAAAATACATAAAAGCATGGATCTTCAAAGTTTACTGGTGCATAAACTTTAACATATCATTGTCAAGGTTTATTTATGTTTTTATATGCCCACATGCTATAGCCTTATCTATATACTGTTATATATTTCAGCCTGAAGCTATACTGGGCAGTTCTTCCCTATTAAAGAGTATACCCAGCTACTTGCTTTAGGGCACAATATAGTGTTATGAACTACTAGAACACTTGCCATTTTGGCTCTAATAAAGCATATATAGCAACATGAAAGCTGGAAGAACATGGCCTCTCTCTCTCTCTTTACATAGTAACACTGTATATCTCAGTGCAAAGATAAACACAGTATGTGACAACCACAGACTAGCAAGATTAACAGGGGAATGTGTAACACATTTATTTTTGTTTCCCTAGAATTAGTTTGTGACTCATGCAGCCTGGAAGCCTGCCACATTTTAGGTCTCTCAATAATTTCTCTACGCTGATTTCTGTGCTGCTTTGTTTTTCTGTCAGCAGTAAAGACTTTTAAGCTTTCCCCAAATCTCAAATACAGAATATTAAGTAGTGAAAAAAAGCAGTACTGGCATAGATCCAGCAAAGCCAGTGATCACTACTAGCACCTTCTGTGTCACTATCAATTTCAGTGTCACAGCTTCCTGCATTTGCTTTCAGTTCTGTTGGCAGAGCCTTGGGAAGGAGGAGGGGAAGCCAAGCTATGTCTTGATTTACTTCCAATGGAGAACATGTAAAGACCTGAACAGCTTGGTGTCTAACAATCTATTTTTTATGTCTTACATTGTTGCAGAGGCTAACCAAGTAAAACTGTGATAGCCCAAGCAATCTACTGTCTATCTAGTACAGACCAAGTCATTCTAATTGCAGTGCCTCTTCCCTAAGTCAAACATATTGTTTGGGTTGAAAATAACTGTCTACAGTGGGTATGTTATTTCAGGTATGGGAACTGTTATCCAGAATGCATGGGACCAGTGGTTTTCCAGATAATGGTTCTTTCTGTAATTTGAATCTTCATACCTTAAGTCAACTAGAAAATCATTTAAACATTAAATTAATCCAATAGGCTGGTTTTTGCTTCCAATAAAGATTAATTATATCTTAGTTTGTATCAAGTGAAAGTACTGTTTTATTATTACAGAGATTAAGGAAATCATTTTTAAAAATTTGGATTTTTTGGATAAAATGGAGTCTATGGGAGATGGCCATTTGGACTTTTCTGGATTTGTAGATAATGGATCCAATACCTGTACTAGAAACAGAAGAATATTTATCAGTTAACTAGGTAAGTGATTGAGATAACATTTCTAATCTATAACTTGCACAGGTTCCTGGGAGATTTGGTGCATTGTTACTACTAAAAATACAACCATGATACATGGACACTAGGCTGTCAGGACCTGAAACTCAGGACTATTGAGGAAGTTAGTAAAAGTCCAATGACGAGGCACCAGAAGCGTTAAACAGCTTCACACTTAGGGGCAGATTTATCAAGGGTCGAATTTGAGGGTTAAAACACCCTCAATGCGACCATCGAATTTTAGCCTAATTTAAATCCTCGAATTCGAATATCCAAAAATGAGACGCTGGTGAATTTTTGCCAGGTGAAATTTCAACCTTCTTTTCACAGATTTATTCGCCTGCGGCAAATCGTGGGAATTCGCTGCAAATTTGCCAATCGCTAACTGTGGACTATTGCTTATTGACAACACTCAGGCATCTTTATTAGTACTGCAAGTGAGTACCCATATTTTTATATTGTTTTTTGTATTGCAACTTGCCTATAAGCTTTGAACATAACTCTTTGTTTTCCTCAGTTCACCTATAGATTATTTGCAAAGATAGCACATTGGCTCCCTTTAAACCCCAGTAATGTTGATTACTTCCCACATACTTGTATATCTTTCTCTGAATCTGATCCACTGATGGTGAAGGCTGGAGGTTGGTGTGAAGCCTAATACACAGTTTTCAGGCTTCACACCAGCTATCAGCTGCTAGCACTAAATCCACACTTTTTTCTAGGTATCTTGACTAAGGACAAGAACAAAAATATGTGGGTCTGGAAGCAAAAAAAAACCTCAAAATACCCAACAAGTGAGATAATATACATTCCTACCCCACTATGAATATAGAGCATTGTGTATCATCAAAGGACTTATAATGTGTGCTCCTGAAAAGATACCCTACTCTAGATACCATTATTGATAGATACATTTTTCAAAGCCTTATCACTTCAGAAGTCAGGACACTAATAGCCTTATGAGGGTTTACTATTGCACCTCTAGCAATATTTACTTGCTATAAATTCATATTCACCTACATTAAAGACAGAGAAGTCTTTCTAAAGAAAATAATACAGTAGGTACCATCAGCCCTAATGGAAGAGAATTCAATATGGATGTGGCCTAAGTTTATACACTTATGCCCACTGAAGTGGGTTTGTCTGTTGGGGGAGGCAGATGAGTCAAAATGCAGGCAATTACATGTGCGTGACTCAAAGAATCAGATTTAATGGTGTTAAAAAGTTTTCAAATTAGGCTTTGGTCATTTCCATTTCACACCTTTAAAATTACATCTGCACATGATCTGCTAAGGGCAAGTATGCTGCGTCTATTGATGCAGCCTGCTGTGGGAATGAAAGCTGACTGTAGCTCCAGTTCTCATTAGACTTGAGGAATATACTCTGAAAGGAGTGTGCTTGGATACAAGAATCTCTAGGGACAGATTCACTAAGATCCGAAAATTCACCAGTGTAGGCTTCGCTAGCTTTCGCCACACTTCGCCAGGCGAATTTTCGCCAGCGCTACGCAAATCCACTAAAGTGCGAATTTACGCTCAGGTCGGCAAATAGTAGCGTAATTGCGCTAGTTTTACTTCGCTAGGCAGAGCGCTGTTATGCTAGAGAAGCCTAATTTGCATA
>CM044439.1:133001148-133023235 GCA_024363595.1 Xenopus borealis
CTATACAAATAAAAATATACATACATATACATACATACATGTATGAATGTCATGGAATCAATGACAGGAGATGAAAAGACCTACCTGTGTTTTCGATCAAATTTTCAAACATTTAAAATTTTCCAAATTTCAAATATGCCTATAATGTAAACCTGGTGAAGGTAATATTAATATTAATATTCTATACAAAAAACAATTTTTGCTAAAGATTATACTGCTACTTAGTTTCTAGGAATGGTATCAGGAGTAATTGTGAAGGAACTAATGACTATGGGGGCTAGTACATATAAACATTATTTTATAGTATCCCTAATAATCTTTGTTAAGGTAATTTTTTAATTTGTGGCATACATGCTGCTCGTTGCCTGAATGGAAGATACCATTGTAAATATTCATGAGATCACTGTGACTAATAATCTGTCTTTTCCTTTCTCCATGCTTTACGCTGTAAATTGTCTTAACTGTAATATTTTTATTTGCTTGTATTAGGTTTCTTTTTATATTATATGCTGAGAAAAGAAATATACAAGTGCACTAGCTGCTAGCAAGTGGCAATAATTACAGTGCTTATGTTTTCTTACTACTAGCACACAGCTGTTTTGTAAAACCTTTATCCAAGACCTCATTTATTATCAAGCTCCAAATATTGTTTTTTTAACCACAGAAAAATACCACTGTTCTTAGACTCCTCTCGATTTCGACTCCCCCAATGAAAATATTTAATGTAAAACAACACAGGGCATTCTCATCATGCTATCAATTCACGTGTTCTTGTTTACAAAAAAACTAGTTGCTGAAAATATTTGGAAAATGCAATGAAACATGATTTTGGCTTTAAGTGTGAAACAGCAGTTTGTCTCTAAATCTCAGTTTATCATGCAATGCAGTCATATAAATCAGTTCTGGTACTGTAAAGTGGGAGGAATGAGCCAGCTTGGAAGATGTCCAAACCTTAGGAATTTATAGGCTCATAAATACTGGTTTGAATCATATTACAATATTGTTTACAGTCAGATTGAGGAACAAAATAGCTTAAAGGCACACTACCATTTTTATTTGGTTTTTGCTCCTTATATATCACTTTACTATTCAAGCCACTCTAATTTGTTAATTTAATTTTAACCCAGTCCATAACTAGGAATATTTATTAATAGAGTTTGCCTCTAGATGGAGTATGCAGGGTTCACAGAAAACTATCTGCTAAAATCATCAGAAGAAAATTGCATTGCAGAGGCTCCAGACATCACTAAAAACAGACCCCTCAGCATTCTCATTGCTCCTTCAAAATAACCAACAATAATTTGGACCAAATAGCCTCCACAGAATTTTTAAAGTCTACATTAGTTGTGAAGGAGTTTATGACACCAAAATGCAGATAAGTGATACCCAATTGCTGTGTGGCTCATCCACCATAAAGCAATCACTGATCCTTTCTAGGAAAGGAAATCATTAATCAATGTTGTTGTGTAAAATTATTAGACCCTTTTCCTCAGTGATTATAATATCTTACTTCAAAACCTAGGCCTGAAAAAAAGACCTTCATCAGAAAAAAGCAGGGAACTATTCTAGTGAGCACCACACCACAATCTCATGTTCTTTTCCTGGGCTTTGCACATGCACAGTAGAGCAAATGTTCTGCCATTCTGCTGATTTAACTGTACTGCAGCCCAGACCAGCCACAAGGAATTCCTGGGAAATAGTGATGTGCAGGTTGAACCAGAAACCTGCAGTGACCTGAGAGTTGACCCTGGTTGGGCAGGTTCAGATTGAATTAATTGCAGATCAGGGTTTGGCAGATCAGGCTGGGGAAGTACAATACTCTACTGCTCCCAAAGATTTTGGGGCAAACTTTGCCAGCGTCTGATTCGCAGCCACCGCAACACTTCGTCAGGCAAAAATTCACTCAGACAACACTAATTCACTAAAGTGCGAAGTTGCGCCCAGGGCACCAAATGGTGGTGAAGTTGCGCTAGTGTTACTTTCTAGCATCATCACTGATCTTTGGATACTTACCATCTCCGCTGTTGTACTTTTTTGTAAATTATCTTTCCATAATAAAAAGCATTGTCAATAAGATTAGTTGCCATCTGCATGAATTGTTGCTAGTTATGCTAGTTTAATTAACATCAAGTAGTATTGTCCTAGTAAAGAGAAAAGGCAAATAAAAACAATTATGAATTATTAATTTAAAGTTATGATAGCATTCCACTATTCATAGATTTCTGGATAGCAGAGTTCTAGCTAGGCAATATATACCATACATGGGCCGCCTCAGTCCAGTAACCCACAGCAGCCAATATACAATTGGTATGATTTGTTAAAGTTTAGAATGATGATCTGCAATTGATTGTCATGGATAGTGATGGGTGAATTTATTCGCCTGGGGCGAATTCGCTGAGAATTCCCGCAATTCCCCACAGGCGAATAAATTTGCGAAACGCCACAAGCATTTCGCCTGGCAAAAATTTGCTGGTGTCGGCTTTTGGATGCTAGCACCCATTGCCAAAAAATGGAAGCCAGCTTTCGGATGCCAGCAACAGGCGCCGGCGTCCGAAAATGGACACCCATGTCCAAAACGAGACGTGGCGGCATTTCATAAATTTTTTGCCGTTTTTGTCGTTGGCGAAGCGAAACACCCCAGATTCACCCATCACTAGTCATTGATTTACTGTAAAAGGTGCTAATATTTCACATAGTCCAAGCATATCTGCAACCAACTATCTAAAATGCTATTTTATGGGTGAACAGAAATATTCACATGTGGCAATCCAGAAACTGAAACCACACAGCCCCTTAACCTGCTGGCATTCTGTATGTTTTGTGACTCTATTTATTGCTAACCATGATATGACCCACAGACCTACAGTGTTTTATTTTTTCTTCTTGAATTAATGACATCCCTTGGCTATTAGTAAATGATTCATTTATTCCTTTTATTATAAACTGAACACCTATTTGTTTCATTTGACCAAAGCTGGATTCAGTTCAGTCTTCAACCTGCTTCTAAGCTTTAATAATGATGCACTTGGGAGAAAGAGCAGTTAAATGAATACACAGGGAGACTTGGAATATAATTAACCTGTGTTGTAGCAGCCCCTGTGACATTTAGGGAGTTAATTTGTTATTTTATGCTCTGCCAACTGCACAAAAAGTAAGGACCTCAATATGGAATTCGTTTATATTTCTAACTGCACTGGAAATGTTTAAAACAAGACATCTAGTTTTCAGTTGTTTTTATTAAAGTTTTAACATACACATTCAAATATATAGTGGAATATTAAAACAAATGACCAGGAAAGTCAAGAAAAACTGCTTACTGAAACATAAAAAAAGTTTCCATTAAGGCAGAAAATATACACAATTGTTTTCATTAAAAAATATTTTTTTTGCATTTTTTCCCTTCTGCAAACTGCTAATAGTTGGAATAGCCTTAACGTCCAAAAAACCCCCATCATTTTTAAGATGAAATAGTTTGAACTGCATTTACCACTTGGAAATTCTAAGGCATAAAATACATTTTGCCTGGCACTCTAGATACCTTTGTGAGGTGGACTTCTCATTTCATTCTCTCAAAATTAAAAGCAATCACCATTGATCTGTTTTAAGTACATTTAAAGGAAAGGTTTCCAAACTTGGGGGTGCCAAAAGTTAGGCACCCTCAAGTGATTGCATGTACTTATCTGAAACCCTGGGCTGATGCACCTATCAGAAGAAAACTGCACCAGACTGGGGTTATTCCTGTGAGCACCATGGAGCGATCGTTTTCTGGTTTATTCTTTTCTATCACGGCTGTGCATGCAGTGTGAAAGAGTGTAACTTTAATGCAAAAATTGTCTATTAGATTCTACTGCACATGCGCCTGCCCCGGGAGATTTAAAGATAGGAGAATCTATCGCTCTGTGGTGCCCACTGGAAGAATTCCAGGCAGGGGTAGTTTTCTTCTGATAGGAAGATACGTGCTAAATACATGAGATCACTTGGGGATGCTTAACATTTGGCACCCCCAAGGTAGAAGACCTTGCCTTGCCTTCATAACAGTCTATATAAAATTGATTGTCCATTTATAAACCTTCGATGTTGACAAAACTTACTAAAAATAACACCACACTTTTCCTTTGCACAACATATCCCTCTCTCCCTCTATATAATGTCACTGGGGGTCATTTATAAACTTTGTGCAGGGCAGATTGGTTCGCAGAGTGAATATATTTGCCCTGCACCTGGTTTTATTTATAAAGCTGAATAAGAGTGTGCAAATTCGCAAAACAGATTTGCGAATTTGTTTTTTACATTGCGAATGTCTATAGGAGCTTTTTAAATATGGCAAAAATCACAAATTGCGAACACTCTGCGAAACAACTTTGGTGGCAGAGAAAATATTCGCAAAAACTGTTTAGCAAATTGCGAATTTAAGTTAATTTTAACGCTAAAAACAACCTCGCAAAGTGCCTGTACTCTCGCAAAAGACCCATCTTGTTTGCGAGTTGTTTGCGAAAAAATTAATTCACAATGCGAATTCGCAAAAACCGGAAAGACGGGCACAGTAGTGCAATATTGTAGCGTTCAGGAAAAAGCATGGGCAAAACTACCATTTGCGAACAATTATGCACTGCGCGAACTTTATAAATGACCCCCACTGTGTCTTTATGAATACGATACAGTTTTTTTCATTTCATCTCATAGATTCTGAATTGACCTTGTAGATCAAGTTGTGTTTTTGTAACCATCCAGTTGGCACATTGTAAGAGGCTCTGTTTGTTATGCATAGGATGGAGACTTGTAGAGATTGTTTGCTGTCTGTGAGATATAGAAAAAAGCAAACTTGGTTTCCTTTCATATCATTTTGTACTCTAGGAGACAGGACTCTCTGGGTTGAGGGGGTTGAGCAAAAATATTGCATAACATGTGAGGAATTAAAGCCTTTTTTTAACACAATCACCTCATTTCAGAGGCTCAAGTAAATGTACAAATTAAAAAAACTTATACTTGGTTGAAACCCCGCTGGCAATGACAGCCTGAAGTCTTGAACTCATGGACATCACCAGATTCTGGGTTTCCTTCTTTTTAATTCTGTTTGTTTGTGGACCTTTCTGTCTGAAGTTTAGTCTTCAACAGGGGAAATGCATGCTCAATTGGGTTCAGATCAGGTGACTGACTTGGACATTCAAGAATATTGCACTTCTTTGCTTTAATGAACTCCTGGGCTACTTTGGCTGTATGTTTTGAATCATTGTCCATCTGTGTTATGAAACACCTCCCAATCAATCTGACTGCCTTTAGTTAGACTTGACCAGGCAGTATGTTTCTGAACACCTCAGAATTCATTTGGCTGCTTCTGTCCTGTATCACATCATGGATAAACACGAGTGTCCCAGTGTCAATGGCAGCCATGCATGCCCAAGCATCACACGGCCTTCCAAATGTTTTACACATGATGTGGTATGCTTTGGATCATGAGCTGCTCCACGCCTTCTCCATACTTTTTTCTTGCCATCATTCATGGTAGAGGTTGATCTTGGTTTCATCTGTCCAAAGGGCGTTTTTCCAGAAATGTGCTGGCTTTTGTTTAGATTTTTTTAAGCAAAGTCCAATCTAGCCTTTCTATTCTTGATGCTTATGAGTGGCTTGCACCTTACAGTGCACCCTCTGTATTTATTTTCATGCAGTCTTCTCTTTATGGTAGACTTGGATATCAATACACCTACCTAAAGGAGAGTGTTTTTCACTTGTTTGGCTGTTGTGAATGGGTTTCTCTTTACCATGGAAATGATTCTGTAATCATCCACCACTGTTGTCTTCCGTGGATGTCTGGGTCTTTTTGCGTTGCTGAGTTCATCAGTGCTTTCTTTGTTTCTCAGGATGTACCCACTGTATATTTTGCCACTCTTAATATTGTAGCAATTTCTTGGATGGGTTTTTTTCTGTTTTTGCAGCTTAAGGATGGCTTGTTTCAGCTGCATGGAGAGCTCCTTTGACCGCATGTTGTCTGTTCACAGCAAAATCTTCCACATACAAGCACGCCCCCTTAAATCAACTCCAGGGCTTTTATATGATTGATTGATAATGACATAACAAAAGAATTGCCCACAACTCCCCATGAAATAGATTTTGGACAATTTGAGTCAATTGTCCAATTACTTTTGTGCCCTTGAAATGAAGTGAATGTGTAAAAAAAGTTCCTCACATTTTTTGTTCAACCCACTGAATTAAAGCTGAAGTCTGCAGTTCAACTGCATCTGAGTTGTTTCATTTAAAATTCATTGTGTTAATGTACAGACCCAAAATTTGAAAAAAGTTGTCTTTGTCCAAATATTTATGGACCTAACTGTAAGATAAATTATCTGTTGCTTAAAGGAGAAGGAAATGTCACCTATTAGGCAAAAACTGCACCAGCCTGGGATTCTTCCAATGAGCACCATGGACTGATCCTCTTCTGGCTTCTTCTCTTTTTGCAGTAGAGTGAAAAGCTGAACTTTAACAAAAAAGTGGGCTATTTATGTGTACTGCACATGTGTCTGCCCTGGGAAGATGGAAGAAAGAAGAAGCTGGAAGACGATCGCTCTGTGGTGCTCGCTGGAAGAATGCAGATTTGGCGCAGTTTTCTCCTGATAGAAGCAATGGTCTGGGGTTTCACATAAGTATATGCAATCACTTGGAGGTGCCTAACTTTTGGCACCCCCAAGTAAAAAGACCATTCCTTCTCCTTTAAGTATTACATTTTGTGGTGAAGTTTTGTTTTAAAACACATTTTTTAATTGAACACCTCTGATATAAAATGTGTCACTGCTTCTGCAACTAATGCACAGGTCAGTACAAAGGAGAAATAACTAACAATTTCGCTTTTACGCAAACCAATACAGAGATTAAGAAGTACATTTTTTTGTTACATGGAACATACATAAACTCATTTTAGAATAAACAAAAATTGTTTCCATATTTTAAATACTATTATGCAAAAGGAACTCCTTCCGGATTCATAAGTGTCTGAAAGAAAATATGTTATTTGGACTGAATGATAAAACAGACCTTGGGGAATATTTGTAAAATTGTGTACATTTTTTTATGCCTAAATAGTGTAAAAATGGTGTTAAATACATTGTGTATTTATAAAGCACTGTGAACTAACATCCATAGTGATTACAAAAAAAAAAAAACAGGTTGATTTATTTATAAAGGTGTGACTAATGCATGAAATTACTCCTTTATTTTACACTACTTCAGACCTGATGTAACTTACTAAAGGAAATGGCACATGTACAGGTAGAGAATAATTTCACAAATCCCAATAAATAACTGAAAGTTGAATTAACTGAAGCACAATTTTTCATCAGTAAGTTTTAATTTACGTTCCACTTTGAATATCAAATTAGTTATTAACAAATACATATTACTTGATTTAGTGCATCTAGATAGAATTGGAGAATAGATTCATGAAATATAAAATATCACAAAAATGTGTTCAGTAAATTCCTTTAGAGAATTGAAGAGAATTCACAAATGATAACATTTTTTGTACTACATTATTCACTTTAAAACAGTATATTGAATGCATTAAAGCCATTTCATTCGAGCCCTGCATGTTTTTTTAGTGTATACCTTTTGGGAAAAGAACAGTAAGGTCAGCTCCTGGTCATGTAGCCATAGGGGTTCCTCCAGTATCCGTTTTTGCCTTTCCACGGTTCACCTTCTTTTTTATTTCTTTCTCTTTTTTTTTGTATCCAGCTCATCTGCATCTGAAACAAACATAATAGTTTCACATCCAGATAACACAATACTGTAAAGCCTTTTTTTTGTAAAACTGCCTAATAAATTTTAAACTCGGTCTAATACTATTAATGGTTGATGTGAGGCCATAACACCAAGAAAACATCAAACCATGAAATTTAATAATAAAAAGTGAATGGTGCAAAAAAAAAAAAAGCAGAAGCATAAGAGATTACAGGCCAGGTGAAATTAGTGACACTTTTATTCATGTACTTTGATTGACTTTTCTATTTGATTATCATATTTCTAAATTAATTAAATATTAAAGCCGGAGCAACAGAGAGATCAAGAGGATGTGTAAATGCTACAGCTGAGCTGCCCTTTACTTCTGGCATGATTGGCATGTCTTTGTCACTGACTCATTTACATTTTAGTGCATTGGGACAAAATCACCAATTACTTTTTCAAATTAGATTTATTCTGTTCATAAACCATGGGAACCCATAATTTAAAACATACCTTTATACAAATGGATAGAAATGAAAATACCATGGAGAACTGATGAAATCTGGGAACTGGTTTGATGTCATGTATGTAGGTGAAGCATAAAATAATGTTATATATATAATATTACTTAAACAAGAAAATGCAGCTCAATCCTTTTTAATTGGGTGCAAGTGGCTTGATATACAAATTAACTAACTGTCCTACTCCTAACTGGACTGAAGCATGGACACTGCCTTGATGGGGCACATTAGCTTGTGCATACTTTGTACAAACTTTGTAACTAAAAGTGTTTTTTTTGTTAGTTACAGTTCAGTTGTGCAAAAATAGGTTTCCATGGAGCTGTATGTTGTAGTGCTGGGGTATTCTTGTTTTTAATTTGTATATCAAGCCTGACCCACGTGCACCCAATTAAAAAGGATTAAGCTTAATTTTCTTGTTTAAGTAATATTATAAATTTTATGGGGGAGGTGGTGTTCTCTTCAATGCTTGCTCTCCCAACCCCCACTTAATGGTGTCATTGGAAGAGATCATGTTAAACAAAGAGAAAAGTAGGTATAGTCTTTCTCCCCCCAAAGATAACACTTTTTTCACTTAGTTAGGACTGACGCAAGGACACTACCTTGACAGGGTGCATCAGCTTATGCATACTTTGTACAAACTTTGTAACTAAAGGTGCATTTTTTTATTAGTTACAGTTCATTTGTGCAAAAATAGGTTTCCTGGGGAGCAATGTATTTTTTAAAAATATTTTAGGTTAAAAATAAACTCTAAGATGATGATGTTAAGATTTGTTAATTGTATTAACATGGTTTTACCCCCAGAACTTTCAAGCTCAAACTATCCAGGGAAGTTGCAACAACATGAGTAACAGCCATGTAATAACATAGTACCACAATTTTATATCAGGGATTCTCATATTTATCCAAGCAAGGCCTCACATATTTATTATAGGCAACCCAACCCACATAAAATATTGTTACTGAAATTACACATAGGGGCAAATTTACTAAATACATACTGTATGAAGAATTCGAAGTTAGATCAAATTTCAGATAGATTCTAATTCAAATTTTCCAATATGCAAATTAGGCGAATTCGACCATCGAATATTCAAATTCAAATAATTAGAATATTCAAATTTAATTTTATTTGAATATTTGACTATTCGATGGTCGAAGTCCTTCGACCACCTAGTTCACAAGATCAAAGCTACCGAATTGAGTATCATTATTTTTGATTGAATAAAAAGAATTTGATCGATGAAAAAATCTTTGGATTGCAGTAAAATCCTTCTAATTCGATATTCGAATTCAAAGGATTTTACTTCACATACTATTCACATGGTTGAATTTCGAATTTAAAAAAATTGGAAATTTGACCATGTGAATAGTATGTGAAGAAAAATTGATAAATCTGCCCCATAGTTTTAAATAATTATGAGATTGTAATAAAATGTAATAAAATATAATGTTTGCCCAAGAGCAGTAACCCATAGCAACCAATCAGCAGGAAGCATTTACTGGTCACCTGTTTAAAAGCAAATATCTTATTGGTTAATGCTCCTGGACAAACTCAGTGCCATTTATTACACATGGAGATAAGTGTTCAAAACATTTTTTGACAGTTTCCACACAAAAATGCGTACCCCAAATAAATGAAGAGACAGAAAGCCTTGGGAGAAATCACACAGTGAACTGACAGTCTTCTACAACCCCCACTGACTACATTAACTCAGCAGATTTTGATAATTTAGAGTTTTTTGCTCATAATAAATCTCAAAATTTCTAGTCTTGGAAACTCAAATTTAAATTCAGGATTTTTGTTTTGCAAAATACTTGAATTGTAGCAAAAACTCCCAAATATAAAGAATATCTGCACCTTAAACTAAGGGGCAAATTTACTATTATTCCCCAAATTTAGCTCGACCAAATTCGAAATTCGATAAGCATTTGTCTTAATGGAATCAACGTTAAGAATTTATTTAATTTGGCTTATTGTTATAGAATGTTAACGTCATATTTTGTAGTTTCCATTTTATCAGGACAATATGTATAACACCATATAAAATTCTTCCAATTCTTCCTCCACAATAAAAGTAGGAAATTGATACATTGGGCTTTCTGCTTTCAGAATGCTTCCTTTTGTATTGCTACAATTACTACAGGTCTAAGATCTATTATCCAGAATGCTTGTTACTAAGGCTTTCCTGGATAAGAGCTTTGTCTGTAATTTAGATCTCATTATGTCTATCGTAAATAATTTCAACAATAAACAACAAAATTGGATTATTTTGCCAAAAATATTGATTCATGCAACTCAGTTACCATCAATTACAGAGAAAAAGGCAAATATTATAACATATTAAAATTATTTATTTATTGTAATTTGCTTATTCTGTAAACGCTCGATAATATTTTGTATAGTCATTCTATTTTTTTCTCTTTTGCTGCGTTTGTGTTTATATACAGTTGTAACATTATTGTCCATGTGAATTTTCATGAATGTGCTACTTGTAAATGTTGCTTTGGCATAATTGTGTTATCTGTGTCTAAATAAATTTGATTTGCGGCAAAAGGGTTGGCAAGAGTTTTTTTAAATTTGACTTTATATTTTTCTGATGTGAAGCTCAGACTTTGCTTGAGAACCTTATAATTAAGAACATTTCCTACCATAATTTTCTTTTCTCTAGATGGCTTACTGATGTGCACAGACATTGCTATTACTTGCTATAAGAACTATTTTTAATACTAGCTCTGAGAGGCAATATATTCCACATGTAAAAAACACCAGTAATAAAAGGAATATTGAATTATGACTACAGATGATAAGAAACTCTAAAAAGAAAGGCCCATTTCAGGTGAATATCCATAAAATCTATTTATCAAACACAGAACAGTTAGAGTCCCATTTATAAAAGTCCGAATTTATCTCAATATTTTCTGAAAATGACTGACCAAATCTGCACTGGATTTTTCCCCTTTATCAATACATAAAATAAATAACCCCATTAGTCTATACAAATAAACGAAAGATTAATAGCAAGTTGGACTTTATCTATTACTGCTAATAATCAGTTCTAATACATGAACTGTTGGTGCAGGCATGGGATTGTTATCCAGAAACCCATTATCCACAAAGCTCCAAATTAGGGAAAGGCCATCTCACATGAACTCCCTTTTATCCAGTAATTACATTTTTTAAAAATTATTTCCTTTTTTTCTGTAATAACAAAACAGTACCTTGTACTTGATCCAAATTAAGATAATTAGTCCTTATTGGAAGCAAAACCAACCTGTTGGGTTTTTGTTTAAATTATTTTCTAGTAGACTTAAGGTATGAAGATCCAAATTACAGAAATATTCCTTATCCAGAAAACTCCAGGTCAAACACATTCTTGATAACAGGTCCCATAACTTTAATTTTAATTTATGCTTCTTGATTAATTGGATATGTGATTTGTTGTAAGAAACCACATATTTACTGTTGTGTCTAAACAAAACAATATAGACATATTATGTTGAGCTGACCAGACTGCCTCAAGGGTATTGGGAACTTAGAACTTAGGTTAGCAGAAGAACCACAGGTTGGGCAGGTCTGCTGCAAACCAAAACAAAGTTAGAGACCAGCATGGGTCTCATCGGTATTGATTTATAGATGGATTGACTTTTATGTCT
Source organism: Xenopus borealis (assembly GCA_024363595.1). Lineage (NCBI taxonomy): Eukaryota > Metazoa > Chordata > Amphibia > Anura > Pipidae > Xenopus > Xenopus borealis. The sequence continues at coordinate 133,013,034 of CM044439.1, forward strand.
GTGGTCTACAACCTCTCACCACTTGGCAGATGATTAGTGAGGACCATATCTAGCTAATATGCAATGCAATCATGTTTGTTGAGTTATCACTTTAGAACTATGCTCTGGGCAAAAATTAGGTATCAGCATAATTTTTGGAGATATCTTATCAACATAGGAGTTTATTTAGTAAGAACAGGACTGTTTCACTGCAGTAGTTTTTTCAAAGGTTGCTTAAACAGTGCAACATAAAAATAAGATAATGGGTTTGCAAAGGCTTTCTAATCAGTAAGCAAATGTAAGCATAAACAAATATAGGTGTACAACATATATAAGTACACTTTGGGCAGATTTATCAAGGGTCAAGTTTCTAAAAACTCCCTTAAACTTGAAATTTGAAAAAAATAGGATTCACCTGCAAATTTGAATCAAATTTGAATCGAATTTAATTTGAATTTTCTCACAAAAAAAGTAAAAAAAAAGTCCATCAAATTACTCTAAATAGATTTTAGGAGGTCCCCATAGGCTAAAACACCAATTTGGCAGGTTTTAGATGGTGAATAGGCAAATTTGAATTCTTTCATTCTGAAGATTACTGAAGAAAAGAAGATGGCTTCTATGAACTTCACTGGACATAATCTGCACTGAGGGGTAAGTAAAGACTTAGGGGCATTTGCCCGGGGTAGCAGCTAGGCTGGTGGGGGAGGGAGGGGGTCTATGTAAGGTGGGGGGTATGTTTTTTTTACTATAGGGTTGAATTCTCTATTGGTTGGTATTAGTCAATTTAAATGTGTAAATGTGGCCACACACATAGATATTATAGATATTATCCTATACCAGAAGTGGTCATAAAACCCATTATCCAATATGTAGAACTATGGGCCATTATTAGGATGTCTTCAACTCTAAAGTTCAAACTTTTGTTATTTAAGAATTGCCTTTATAAAAAAAAACAAACCTTGTATCTGGCAATATCTGTGCCTATGATCTGTTTTAGAATGGATAAAGTTACCGCCTTGCTGCATTTTAACTTCTTTAGCCAAATGTAGCATTTAATTTTATAAGATATGCGTTATAGGCAGTAGGCTAAATATAAGAATTCATCTGTTTCACAGCAGCCCTGTTTTGTTGCTAAATTTTTAGTAACCAATCAGTACTTTGCTTTTACTGGTCTAGTGCAATTAAAGAAATGAAGTAAAACATCTTAAGCAAATTCTACCTATGTTTTTCAATGACCTTGTTTGCAATAGCTACACACAGGATTAATTAAAAAAAACAATACATTTGCCTTTCTGTTGTATTTAACTTGCATAATCCTGTTATCATATTTATCGTATGATAACATAACAGTAAGAACATTTATCTATAAAAGTTAAGTTTCTGCCTAAATGGGTTAGTATCTTTATTTAGGGAGAGTTGTTTAGCATATGAAGGGGGTTATGTACTAAAATCCAAATGTTTCTCATAATTGAAATAAAAAAAAAGCTTGACCAAACTCTCATGCACAGCTTTGCCTTATTTAATTATAAAATGACTTGAATGAGTCGGATTGGGAAAAAAAATTATAAAATTGACTGAAACGAATTGTACCCTTTTTTCTAACTTTTTCTACAATCTGTATTCTATTTTTAATTTTTGCCTGAAACACCCACATTTTTTGTATTATTGGGCTAAATTCAGCGCAAACCACAATTTCTTCATATTGGAATAGGGACATCTCCCTTTGACCTATACATCAGAGGTCTGAGATGACATATTTTCCGATGCAGGCTTTTTGCAGCATATATATATATAATAAATCTTGAAAAAATTCGAGAATTTTTGCCCCAAAATGCCCAGACAGAAAAAATTGAGGTTTAATAAATAACTTCCGAAGAGATTATGGCAGATAAATGATAGAAATGACAAATTCTAGATCCCAAAGGGATGAAATAAGAAAAGATCTCTTGCATGGAATAATGTCCTTTAGAGGAGAAACAGGTATGAAATATAACCCCTGTCAGGTAAACCCATTATAAAGAAAGGTCCCCGTTGATAAATCTCACTGATCATTAAGACAATTAAAACTTCATTTTATTAATGCCGTCTAAAATAGGATGTTACAACACCTCTATTTAGTTTTAAGTATGTTTTAATAATGTCTTTGTTTTAGTTGGTATTAATAAAAATCACATTTTAATTGGTGCCAGCTAGATTTTCCAAGAGGGACTTTTCTCTATAATGGATTCACTTGTTACAGCAGCTAATATCTTAATGATCCATTATAATGTGTGCTGATTAGACAAGGTCACTTTTCATACTTTCCTACTTAATGTTATTCTGTAGCAATTGACTTTTTGTCAATTAGACCTTTGGCTACACCCTAGGGTGACAGTTCTCTTATCTACATCTCTGTGATTGAATAACTTTCATTTAAAAAAATGAACTATGCATCTCATTCCAGTTTGGTTCTTGCTTCAGTTCTAAATATGATAGAATAGATAGATAGAATAGATAGATAGATAGATAGAATGTGTAACAATGTGTGATTTCACCGAGTTCATGTACCCTTTAAGTTTATCCATCATTAAAAACATGCCTCTACCAACTTTCATCCAAATGCTCCCAAATTTTGCAGCTTTGGTAATTTGTGAGTGAACCTGTCATTCATAAAATAAGTAATTTGATTCATTTTGATATTTTATATTATATATTTGTGCTCATTTCATGTTATTATAAAATGCAGTGTGCCATGTCAACATGGAATTCTAAAAGCTGATTATACATACATTTTAATTAATTAATCAGCCTTATTATTGATATAATGCTTAGCACTTCATGTAATTAAATGAACATTTTCTGAATTCCTTGCATGATGTGCAATGTCATCAGACAATCTTTGGGAGTAAGAGAGTCAGTTTAACATTTTATTGTACCAAAACGTATGACCTTTCTATATAGGATTGACACTCATGGATTATTCTTCATATATTAATACAGTTTTACTTATAGTGTCTCATAAATGAATACATATATATAAAAAGGTACCTGATACCTTTGTTGGCAAAATGTGCAAGTTACTTGTAAGAAGCAGCTTCATTTTCATTAGTTTAGCTATTTGATAATTAGTCATGCACCATAAATCAAGTTTCCAAGTCTCCTCCAGGTTTCTTAATTGAAAATTATTGTTTCTTGGCTCTATTGTTAGAAGTTCAGTAAGTCTAAGAGTGATAGATGCTGAATCCAGCACAACAGTTTGAGACAAACCTTGATAGATCATTGCCCTAAAGGTTCCTCTAATAATGGGTAGGCTCATGAATTTAAAATGAAGGGATTTCTTTTTAACAGACATTTAAAGCAGTGTACTGGGTCAGCATACTTTGACCAATTATCCTACATGAAGTTAGTATGTAAATATGGTATTTACTAGGTAACCTTTCTGAAAGTCCATTTGCAATAAACAAAGTACCTGCATAAAATATTTTTGTGCCTTTTATGATAGGATTAAGATGAATATGATACTGCTTTCACACAAGTAGAAGATAGCCTATAGACATTACACAAGTCATAGTTCTGATTTGCTGCCTTGGTTGTACTTTTCTGGCAAACTGAAGCGAAAATATTGCTTTTTTACAAATTGCTGTTTGCTTATAATATTTCTTCCACTAGACCAATACACTTTGAAGAGTAGATTGTCCATGTAGCCATTGCTCAGTTAGGAATAGCCAAAGGGTTATCCACTATTCAAGGCTTGTTTCCTAGTGACCCGGCAGTCAAGATCTGATGAGAACCACAGCAGGGAGCGGTGTGAAATGCACCATAAATTTCAATGTGAGAATCAATAAATACTAAAATTCAGAGTAAAAGAGTTTACTACTTCAGACCTCAATAAGTATATCAATGTTCTTCTGTATATTAACCCCTTGAGAAAATATAAGATACAATAATGAGTACAGATACTGTGTTAAGTTGCTTTTGTGGACTTTTCAATGCAGATATTTATTTTAAAAAATACATATATATATATTTATCTGGCGTCCACTCTGCTGGAATAAATGTAGCCAAAGGACCAAATTGTTTTAGCCAATGAACCTGCCCTAAGTAATACGCATTGTGAAATTGCCTGGCAGGAATTACCCAGAGGTAAATTATGCCTCCATGAAACAGATCTTGAAGATTACTGGGCCACACCATACTTACTGCATTTATAGAATTTTAAATGGACTGACTGAAATAGAGAGGCAATTTATGTGCAATAAAATCTCTTGGATACATGGAGTACATGAAAACAGAACATTTTGCTGTAGGTAATATGGTGTTTTGAGATTTCATGCTAAATCAGATGTTGTGTTCAGTACAGTGAACATGTTAGATAAGATCACAAATTGTGCTTGCTACATGCACTTCAATTTCTTTAATTATGCCAATTACAAAGCATAGCTAAATAAATCTGCACATTTTAGAAGCCTGTGAGATTCACCTACACAATATTTTCCTTCTGATATTTTTTGAAGAAGACCAGAATTGTTAGTCATATTTCTGACCTTTGTTTTAAAGTGTAAATGGGCCTTTTGACTTTAAAAAACAAGATCAGCAATTATCTTTGATGGGTAACAGTTGACTTATTAACTTAGAGCAGTCAGGATAATGACAGATGATATCTGATTGGTTGCTTCTATTAGGGAAAATCTGCACCTCTGTTTTACCATAATATGAGCATTCATAAAAAGAATACTGGATTATTGCAAATATCATTTTCAATACCTAAAGAATTGTTATTGAAAAATATGATTGACATGATGATTGATGATTAGAATGAGTAACTATTTTAGGGAAATAGAGTTTAATAGTGGTTTCAAAAAAGCTTTAACGCCACTAAAATTTGATCTTTAATAAACAGGGCACCTAAATGTTCACCTATGAATGGAGATACATACATTTTTATTTTCAAGGCTGTTTAGCACAACTCTTTGCAAACTATTATAAGGGTAGTTTGTATCATAAATGTATGTCTTACGTGTAGGAAACTTTAAAGTCCCAATATATTTTTGAAGACTGTTGTAGTCATTTATTGTTGAATTAATACTTTTCTCATTTACTAAGGGTTGAAGTGAATTTTTTAAGTAAGTTTGGGCTACTTCAACTATCGAATAGCCCAACAATCGGTTTGAATTGAAAAAAAATTTAAAATTTGAAAATTCGAATTTAAAAGTACTGGCCCTTTAAAAAAATTCCAATTTGAATATTCTCCACCTTAAAGCTGCTGAATTGCCATTGAAACCTATGGGGGATCTCCTGGAAGCTTTCCTGGAAAATCGTCTTTTTTCTTTTTAAAAATCGTTCAAATCATTCCATTCCAATGATGAGATCATTCGATTTGAACAATTTCAAAATTCGGCCAATAGTAAACCTGTCCCTTAGTGTTCTCACATGTTTATTTGGGTTTTCTTGGTGGGGAATTAGAGTCTAAATTAGCACTCCCTAGTGTGTGTCTGTTTGCATGTATTGGGAATTACATTGTGAGCTAATGTAAAATAATTTGAATGATTAATTACATTTTGTAAAGCAATGTAGAATATTTTGCTATAAAAACAAAACATAATAGAAATTTCCATTAACAATTTTCAATATGTGTGTTCTGTAATAATTCAGGGGTCCTTTCATAGCCTATGTGATACTTTGTGTTGTAATGGTGAATTCACCAGGGCCTGAAAATCTTTTATAGCACAAAGAAAGGGTAAGGTGGAGAAGTGACAACCGCTAGCCTTATGGTGTTTTTTCCTAACAATCTCAGGAAATGGATTGTCTTCCAGTATATTTTCAGTTTTACAGTTAACTGAGAGGTGAGGAGTCACAGGGCAATATAATTACACAAGTGCAATGTGCCAATTAACACTTCTTAGAAGCAATACCTTAATTTAGAGTTGACCAAATATAGCTGCTTGAGCCAAGGTCATTAAACTTCAATATAGAAACCCTGTGATTTTTCCTTCAAACAAACTTGAATACTAATAGGCCCACAAATTTATCAATGAAATAATATATATAGTCCATCTACTGTGTAGCAAAAAGTATTTATTCACACATAGTGCATCGTATATATATATATATAAAATATTAATTTCAAATATATTTTAGCATTCAATTAATACTACATTAAATATGGAATTTAAAAGAACAGTTCAGTGTAAAAATAAAAACTGGGTACAAAGATAGGCTGTGCAAGATAAAAAACTTTTCTAACATAGTTAGTTGGCCAAAAATGTAATCTAAAGAGGCTAGAATAAATGGATGTCTAACATAATAACTAGAACACTACTTCCTGCTTTTCAGCTCTCCAACCCTTAGTTGGTCAGTGACTTTAAGGGGGGCCAAATGGGACATAACTGTTCAGTGAGTTTGCAATTGATACTTAGCATGCAGGCTAGATTTAAAAGCACACAGTTATGTGTGCCCTCCTCAAGTCAATGATTGGTTACTTGAGGCTTGATAAAGGACTCAGTGGAGTCCGAAACGTTGCCCTCTTTTTTGTATGCACATGGGCTAAATAAATAAACAACTTCATTGCTTTCACAAGAATATCAGTGTGCTACTGGCTTCACTTTCCATGGTAATTTTGGACCTAAAGGGCAGGCGAAGGTCATCCAGTCTGAGCACCTGACACCCACAACTGGGAGATTTTTTCATGGGCTAGAGCACTTCGAGACTTTTTAGGACTGATTGATTACTGTCTGGTAACCAATCAGTAGAAACCAAGAGATCTGCAAAGCAGGAAGTAGTGTCCTGGCTATTATGTTAGACATCCAGTCACTCCAACCGTTATACATTACATTTTTGGCTTACTAACTATATTGAAAATATTTTTTATTTTGCACAGCCTATTTAGCCAGCTTTTATTGTTATACTGAACTATGTCTTTAATATGGAAACTGGAGAGTTTCTGCAGCAGTTTCTTTATATTTCCCTTTTTATTTTTTATCAGAAATTGTATTTTATTCTTAAGTCAAAAATAATAATAAGGATGAATAACAGACCAATCATTTCTCATGAACGTTTTCTAGCTCCCTATAATGAGTAAAAAGTACATTCTACATCAGTCATTAGTTTTCTAGTTAAATCATGAGAACAGGTATAATCAAAATGATGTCATTTCATCTACAAACTATTAGTAGAGTATACGTGGATTCCCAACAGAGAAAGAAAAAAAAAAAAATATATATATATATATATATATATACATAAATATACAAGGGGATCATATAATAACCTCTCTAAAGTTTTATTTACCAGAAGGTCTTTCCAGCTGACACAAGGTCACCCAGAGCTGTGAAGATCCTCTCCCTGAATCAGTTGTACAAGCTGATACATTAGATAGCTTTAAGAAGGGGTTGGATGGTTTTTTTAGCAAGTGAGGGAATACAGGGTTATGGAAGATAGCTCATTATACAAACTGATCCAGGGAATAGTCCCATTGCCATCTTGGAGTCTGGAGGGAATTTTACCCTCTCTAAGGCAGATTTGAGAGGCTTCAAATTGTTTTTTTTTCCTCTGTATGAAATAGCAGTTAGGCAGGTTATACATAGACTTAAAAGTTTGAACTTGATTAAGATGTGTCTTTTTTCTACCTAACTTACTATGTTACTATGTAACCATGACTCATTGGTCAAATAAAGAATGTTTTCAGAGACAGACCATGACAAAGTGTCTACTTTCAATGTGTTGGCATTTACAGTAGTTTTAAAATTATTTAAAAGGAAAAATGCGATATAGAAGATTTTATATTTTACATATTAATATTATATGAGTGGATGAATACTTAAGATACAAAACACGCGTATAATATTTATCTGATGCGTAAAAAACCAACACAGATAAAAAGTCATACCATAAACCTGTATATATATACATATATATATATATATATATATATATATATCTATCATATAGTCCACAACAGCACTCCAACTAATTAGTATAACCCAGGTGCATGGTAAATGAATCCATACAAAGAGAAAAGAGACCAGATACACTGGGGATTTTTGCAGTAATCAAATTGTTGTATTTATGTGCATTACCGACGTGACGTTTCGGTCCCCACTGGGACCTTTCTCAAGGCAAACACAAACATATAAAAACGTGCTTTATACCCAACCCCCCAAGATATATAGATATACACCTGTATGTGGGATGGGATGCACTAATAAATGATTTGTTGATTCACACTGGATGGCAATATAGCTGTGAGTGCTATAAATGCAATTATATAAATTTTTTTAGATCGCGTAACAATACCGGATGCACTAGTGCATTTACAGCTGGCTAAAGAAAAGCCAATCACTGATTGGTTGCTATAGGTTACTGTCCTCATGCAGATTTGCTCAGTGTTTATAAATGAGCCATGCTATTACTATATGCTTCCATGTCTAGCTTCTGGATCCTCAGCTATTCAGATTGCTCCTATAAATAGAAATATATTTTTTCTGGCGGATATGCTTTTGTAATAAAGTTCACTTTTATGCCTGTTGATAATACCTGCTGTTTTGTTATCATTTACTTCTTCAAGCATCATGCCTTGAGCATACTGTAGATATGTTCACTCCGCCCTGTCCTGTCTAGCCATCAAGTTGAATATCTTGCTGGTGCCAAAAAAAGCTTGCAATCTTATCTGTGAAAAAATTAATAATTAATGATTAACCTGTTGCAGTGTTACCATTTCATGATTACACTTTGCAGCTAATAGACCTCCATTGCCACTCTGCTGCAATAAATAACTAATATTATAATAACTGCAGCAGAATGGGGCCAACCCGCTATTCCAGACAGCGCTTATTTTAAAGAGACAAGAGTACACTGAGGCGGAAATTTCCGCATATCTATCAAGGATACTTGTTAACACTGCCTTAAGGTGAATAGATTTGTCATTGGCGACAAATATAGCTAGCATTCTGAAATCCCTATTACAGCTCAAATAAAACATCTTTCAATGGAGCTGTCAAGTTAGGCCAAAATGAAAAGGTTGACCTTCAGTAAGCAAGCTTATACCCTACAGCCACATATTATTCAATATAACTTAATCAATAGTGGATGGCGGTTATGAAATGATTTATCAACTATAAAATATATATTGTTTTTTCTTCCCCTTTACTACTTTCCCTCATAATAATGTTGAACACTTGGGTAATTTATCTCCTGTTGAACTATATACCTAACAGATGTGACATAATACTGCAATTTGGTGCAATACATTGGAATTGGAATTTGGGTAACACCATTGAAGCCTTTTCCTTTTAAAACTCAAAAAGACAGTTGACCTCTAATTGGCAAAGTGAAAGCTTCCCGTTCTTTCTTACAGCAATGTAAGTGTTCTTTATCCTCTTAAAGGGATTGTTCACCTCTGAGTTGACTGAGTATGATGTAGAGAGTGATGTTCTGAGACAAATTTCAATTGGATTTCATTTTTTATTATTTGTGGGTTTTGAGTTATTTAGCTTTTTATTCAGCAGTTCTCCATTTTGCAATTTAATCCATCTGGTTGCTAGAGTTCAAATTACAGTAGCAACCATGCATTGATTTGAATAAGAGACTAGAATAGGGCCTAAATAAAAAGATGAGTAATAAAACGTAGCAATAACTATATATTTGTAGCTTTACAGAGCACTTGATTTTAGAAGGGGTCAGTGACTCCCATTTGAAAGGTGCAAAGAGTCTGAAGAAGAAGGCAAATAATTGAAAAACTCTAACAAATACATAAATAAGATCAAGGGAAAAGTTACATAGAACAAGCCATTCTATAACATACTAAAAAAAGTACCTACATAACGAATGCAGCCCAGTATTTAACCTAAAAGTTACTATTTACTCCCTGGAAGAAGTTCCCAGTTCTAGTAATCATATTGGGGTATTGCCAATGCTATTCATTGGTTACATGGACAATTGTATATTGTCAAAAAATAAAAAAGAGTTACCAGTAGCACACTGTGTGTGTATCAAGGCTTGTTAACTGGTTTTGAAAGCCCAAAACATTGCCTTATTTTGTATGTTTTTGGGCCAATTAAACCTTTTTGCACAACTACAACTCAAATAATGTGCTGCTGGCAATTCTTTTTTATACGTAGTTATGCCCAGTGGGAAGCATGGGCCCTTCGGTACAGAACCTGAAATCACAACTTGGCTGTTTTTTGGGGGGTTTTGAGCTCTCCATATCCGCAACTTAAAAGAGAACCAACCCCTTAATTATAAACCCC
>CM044439.1:133025468-133036154 GCA_024363595.1 Xenopus borealis
CCAGAGTTCCCACACTGTGTTGCCATCCCCCAGACTCAGTAGGTGCAGTTGTGCACCAGTCAACAAAAGAGGCAAGTTCTTGTTGTACAAAATGGCCTCAATCATTGTGAGAAATAACATTCATTAGAACTACATGTCCAAAGCGCTTGGCTCCAGTGTGTCTGTTCTGCCTCATGTTGTGAATTAGGATCCAGCACACCTATTCATGAAACACTGGAGCTTCTGCCACCTCAAAGGTGGTGGTAGTTCCAAAGTTCCCACTAAATGCTGCATCCATAGGTGCAGCAGATTTAATGTTGCTGAAATTGCAATTTGCATTTGTTGCAGAATAACCCTTCAAGTAAAAGTGCAGGGACATGTTCAAATGCAAGCACCTTTAAGGAGAAGGAAAGGCTAAAATTAAGTAAGCTTTATCAGAAAGGTCTCTCTGTCAAAATTAACACAGCTTTTCTTTCCCTCTATTGTGCACACTTGGGCTTCTGTGTCAGACTTCCTGTTCTCAGCATAAACCTCCAGGGCTAGGGCTTGAGCATGCTCAATTTGCTCATTTCCCCCTCCCTACTGTAATCTGAGCCCAGAGCTATGAGTGAGCAGAGAGAGACTCGGGCAGGAATTGATGTCACAAAAAGCACTTGAATTTGCACCCATGTGCACAATGACAGGCAGATGTCATTGCGTATTATTAACTGGAGGCACAGGATGGTCTTTTGCCAGTAGAGCAAATACCAAATTTGACATTAGCCCAAAGCAATATTGATACAGCACCCTAATTCTCAGTTACCAAGAGACTCTAGTGGAATGCCAAACATAGCAGGGACAGCCAGTGTCATAACTAGAGTGTGTGGGGCCCCCTGCAAATAAATCTTCAAAGGGGTCCAGCACACTCTGATCCCCATCCTCTATCCACTTTCTGTCCTGCTTTTGCTCTGCCCTTGTCCCATCCTGACTCCACCCACATCCCACCCTGTCTCCACCCACTCCTGTGCGACTTGCTTTCCTCTTTCTTGCCTGTAATAGAGCAGCTGAGGAGGAGGATTTTTTTTACAACCTATAAAGGAAGCAGACCCCACAGCTATGTCTACATTTATAATATTTGCCTCTGATGCTTAGGAGGCCACGAATAGATAACTGCTCTCTCTGAATAGGCATTGCTAAGGATAACCACTGAACAAATTAATGATTTGTAGAAATGTCTAAATTCAATGTAACTATATCTCAACCTATGTCACTTAGGTCTTGTTTCCATAGCAATGGGAATATATGTGCATAAAGCAATCCCCTACTGAAGACAAGATTTTAACGCTGTCCATGCACATACTATATTTATGTAGCGGCAGAAAAAAAATTACACTGCCTGGTGAATGTACATTTGAAATGGCAAATGGATTTTAAGAAATTTGAGAACGAAAAAAAATGCATTTCCAAACATTGTTTAATGACACCCCAACTGAAAGTATACCTGATGAAAGACACAAAGAGCTTAGCTAAGATATTAGTGTTATTTATTCCTTTTCTATTGCAGTTGGCTGGCTTTGTGCTGATACAATTATCTGTGTGCCTGCTGCAGTTGTAAGTACCTTGTGCCTGTGACAGCCCCATGGCTCAAAGAATATGTTCTAATGTGAAACTACATTTCTGCTGTCAGCTGTGCTGAGCGGTTAAACATTTCAAGGGGAAGCGATCAAATAATAAGCAGAGGTAAATGGGGCAAAGGAGACACACATATACTGTATATCTGAATCTATCTATCTATCTATCTATCTATCTATCTATCTATCTATCTATTCACCTCTAATTAAAAAGCAGACATCTTATTGGATGTTATGGAATATACAGTACCTGGGCAAAATTTGTGATTTTTATTATATATGTAGAATAATTGAATTGAATGTAGTAGGTATGAGGAACAAGATGTGCAAACATTCTTGGTATGGATACAGGCAGTACAGGTAGTATCCAGAAAGCTCTGAATTATGGACTCCATTATAATGAAATAATCCAAATTTTTTAAAATGATTTTCTTTTTCTCTGTAATAATAAAACAGTAGCTTATACTTGATCTAAACTAAGATATAATTAATCCTTATTGGAGGCTAAACCAGTCTATTGGGTTTATTTAATGTTGACAAGATTTTCTACTAGACTTATGGTATGAAGATCCAAATTACAGCAAGATACATTATCCGGAAACCCTCAGGTCACGAGCACTCTGAATAACAGGTCCCATACCTGTATTACCCTATTGTCAGGAAAACTTTCATTTGGTACAGATACAGCCACTACTAACTTACTGCAACCTTTGGGAAAATTTGCACCTGGGCAGTAGCCGATAGCAACAAACTAATGATCAGGTATATTTTAAGACAGATGGAGCAAAATAATGACATAAAACTATGATTGATTGTCAAAGGTTAGTGCAGTAGGGCACATTTATGGACATGGTAAAGATATACACACTACTTCCCTTGTTTGTTACTACTAAATTATTCCCTTGTTTGTTACTACTAAATTATTGTTGCTGTACAGTGCTTTGCCCTCAAGGAGCGCTATATAAATAAAAATATACATACATACATGCTACCCTACTGTCAGAAATACCTTGATCTCGTATGGGTACAGGCACTACTACCTTACTGCAAAATTAGGATAGGAGCCAGTAGTAACCAACTTATGAGTAGCTATATTCAAACAGATGGAGCAAAATAATGACATTAAAAAATGTGATTGATTGTCAAAAGTTACTGCAGTAGGTCACATTTACCCTCTCTTAAATGTGCCTTCTTGTTTCTTTCTGACAAAAATATTTTTCATCCACCAAATGGAGCAACTTTAGGAGGCCGGAGTTTTTGATAAAATTGAATCTAGGACAAACTCAGTGGTGCCTAGCGCAACTATGGGGCAGTGCAAAGTATGGCTTTGGATTCTAGTACAGGTATAGGACCTGTTATACTGAATTCTAGGGACCTGGGGTTTTCGAGATAAGGGATTGTTCTGTAATTTGGATCACCATAAATTAAATCTACTAAAAGTAATTTAAACATTAACTTAACCCAATAGAATAGCTTTGCTTCTCATAAGAATTAATTATATCTTAGTTTGGATCAACGATTGCAACAGTGGTTAGGGCAGCAAACCCTTGGAGTATTGTCCGATTGCTTTTTTTAGGTAGCAAAGAAGAGTCTAAACCAGCCAGTGTATTATTTACTTACTTTATATTTGTCACGAAAAATGACAAAAATGTTGGAATGAAAGCATATCTGCTGTTAGACATAAGTTGAAACTATAAATGGGTGACTGATGTAGGCAATGCTTTCCTTCTTATGTTCATATTATTATTATAAGCTTAGGTTTCAAAAAGTTTACAGCAACACCTTTCCCAGAAAGAATATCTTTAATGGTAGCCAATAAAGCACATTTTGCATAGAGTTTATATGAAAAAAAAACCCACTTTCCAGCTCACCGAAGAGCAAAAACTAAATTGCAAAAAGTGACAAGTTTAAAATGCCTTTTTGGGGGGGGGAGGGGGGAACTGCCAACATAGTTTTTGCAATACAATAAACAAACAAGCACCGTATTTTCGGTAGAACATTAAAATGGGTGACATATTCTCATTACTTCACGTCTGACTACAGGATTTTGTTTCAGCAGAGCTAAAAATATCACAATACAGTGATACAGATCTTTAAGAACATTAAGTGTGGATGCTCAGTGGGGTGTTGGCTTCAAAGCAAGTGGAAAATCCTGCAAGAAACGTGTTACTACAACAACTGTGAATGGTCAGAAATCAGTGGTTAAAAGACATGGGAGAGACCCAGAGTACCCTGCAGAGGAATCACTGCTGTGTAAACGCTGACTTATCATGTAATAACACACACTTTCCTATGCTGCTGTAGCCCTGTGAATATTTAGCAATACTTTAGCACCTCTCAAAAGCTATAATATAAACCATTTGCAGTTATCAAGAGAGATAGGAAACTAAAAATCCTCAACCGAGTGTGTGCATTTAAATGTAACTTTTTCCATGTATTACTTGAAGCCATTTCAGGTCCAGAGTTATGCTGGAAGACTTGGGAAACTACATGAATGAAAGGTGCCCAGCTTACAGGCTGCTAACTGCTGTTGGACTAAAAGTTCCAGTATCAAATTGGGATGCCGAAAGCGCAGGTCACATCCAGTATCAAATTGGGATGCCGAAAGCCCAGGTCACATTTTCTTTCTAGTCCTGCAGATCAATGAGTATATAAAATAAATTATACCTACATATATTTACATTGGCTCCAGGATACATAAATTCCCTATAGTATCTAGCATATTGTATTGAAGGTAATATGATTTTAGGAGGCCACTGTGCCCTTGGTATCCCACATGGTGCCAAGAATCTCGATGACCTTTTCCTTACAACAGAAGGTTTCATTGGCTGCGACTACTCTGTAAGTGTTTTGCATGCAGGGGCGCCACCACTGGGTATTTCACAGTAATTCAGCTTGGTCCTATTATAGATGTATAGCTCTGGCTTCTGACCTGTGCCGTGCCGCTAGCAACACATTTGTAAATTAGAATATATCCAATTAATAGATAAAAATCAAATCTAATGAATATTCTAATAATATATTTGGGTGTGCAGGAGGTGTGGCATATGAATCTTATATAATGTCCAGCTCCTTCTTGCAAGCTGACTTGGATGTATCACATATGCGACTTTGTATGACCAGGACACACAGTATAAGTTGCAGTTTCTTTTCAGAAGCAACTGCATCTTACTACTTTCTAATGTCCTGGGCCCTAGCATAGTCAGACATCCATCATTCGCTTTCTAAGGGCCTAAAACTCTATATGGAAAAAAAATGCACCACGTGCTATGTAGCTTCAATGACTACACATTTGAGGTGTTATTGGTGCCACTCAGGTCTTGCTTCTTGATTTTCCAGAAATTAAGAGAGTGCACTTAAATATTTCAGGCTGTAGCAATTCATTATTGGAGTGGGCGAGTAGGAGCAGTCAGCTCCCATAATGGGTCAGAAATCTTTCTTTGGATTGGATTTTCCCAGATTTGGGAGTTGGATGTGGGCTCCCTGGTATTGCGGTTTTATGATAATTCTGGATACGATATTGTCTCATATTATATAGGGGCAGTTTATGAGTTTGCTATTTTCATGGGTGCATTATATGAGAAGTTTTACAGTACTAAACAACAGATAAACAAAATCAAATAACTAAAAAGATAGCTTTTAAAGGTAGATAATTAAAGGATATGAAAAATGTCACATGAAAACAATAAACCACTACTGCTGTATGGTTGAATATAATTATTATCTTCCAGTTTTGGCTAGCAGCTACTTTGTCTCTATGGCTTTATTTTGGACTGTGTACTATATGTACTGTAAGATGTGCAATGCCTTCTTTGCAACGTGTATATTTAGAAAAAATAGGACACTGGAGCATTTGGGCAGTGACACAACTAATTACTGAATCAGGGTGCACTGAAAAATTTGACTGCCTCGGGGTATGTGGGAACTTGGAACAATAAGACATTATTTGAAAGTTTTTGGGGTTCAGGTGACTTATTGGAGCCAAATACTGGACAAAATTGCTCCTTGTGCAATTGCTTTGCAAGAGATTCTTCATTAAATTCTACAATTTACTGATTAAATTTTGCACCATTTATTCTCACTGTAGCATTTTGCTTTTTTTGTCACTTTCGATTACAGTCCATTCCATATTGCCATGAATTCCCTGCGTTTCTAGCCTGCTGACCATTACTGAACCCTTGAACTCTAGGAAAAAGGCTTATAAGAGACTGTCATCTATGTCAACTATGTTAAGAGGCAAGAAATAGCTTTCCCTTAATGGCCCGCCTTTCTCCCTAACAGTAGGTGGGAGATTAAAATAATCTGGAAGGACTGAACAAGTTTAGCCTATCTGACTTTGTGTGTGTTCACTCTCCTATTTTGTTTCCAATGTGAAAACAAAGGACTCCTCCTAAACTTTCAATTAAAAGGAATTTTTAAATCAAGGCACAACTCTGTGTTGATCTATTTTATTATTTTTTAATACACACCAGCTGCAGCTATCCTCTTGCCCCCTTCATGTACTGTCCAGCTTGGTTTGTCATCAGGTGCTGACATTTTGAGTTACAGCCATATTAATTGCTTGATAAAGGCTCTAATCCCTTCTCTTTGAAGCCCTAGGCTGATTTTAGGCAGTACTTCAAAAGCTACACCCAAGTGAAGATGCCTATTTCCTACTGAACAGAACATGACAATGTTCCATATCTCCATCCTACACATTTGCGTTTGCACTGGATTTGCACGTATGTTTGTGCAAAATAAAACATGATCTCCCATCAGGTAAGAAATACTATTTATTATTATCCTAGTCATTAGTTTCCCAGCTCTAAGAGTCAGCAATACAGTATTACTTTTAGGGATTGCTTACATTGTATCATGTATAAAGCATTGGAACTGCCAAGCATATCTTTTATATTAATGTTAAATGTCACTGCCTGTTCAAAAGCAGTTTTTAAAGCCTTATAAGTGACTCCATCTTTGCTCAGTAGCCCATCAGTTTCATAAATGCAATCTATGAAATTCATTTATTTTTTACAATCAGCAAAAATATCTTTTTTTTTTTTTTTATGTACAGTCAACTTCTCTATGGACTTTTTGTTTTACACCCCTATAAAGGACCAGCCAGATATACTCAGCAGTAGGGTTGGGAAAAAAAAGATTCCAAGTATTTCAGATCAAAGGGGGGGGGGAGTGCTTTTGTATGGCTCTCCGAGATTGTTATTCACTTCCGCTATGTCTCATTTGCCCAGAATTTCAATGCAGTCTGAGGGCTTGTTGTGATGGAGGTAATTTGCATTAACACAGGGCCAAAATGAAGCTTTTAACACTCCTTCAGCAAGACTTGGAGTAGCAAAGTATTAAGGAAATTGCCAGGCTTGTGTTAACCCTTCAATAGCAATGTCCTTTCTATGTTGGAGGCCAGAGTGCTATTCAGAGATTAGACAGGAATTCTCTTTTAGTCCAGGATCTTTTTAGAGCTGGCAATTGCCCCGGGCTCCCAGCATCATATCCGTTGTGGGGAAAATTTTGATAAAAGCAAAAATACTTTGTTGTTTAACTGTTTTTTCTTTACACACATATATACATCAAGTGTTGCTCAACTGCAACCCTCAGAATCACATTAACAGCCAGATATGCTGAGAATTTTAGTCCAATGATTGCAGGAGGGCTGCAGGTTAGACACCCTATCTTAGGGTCTTATGATTCCTAAAAAAGAAATGCTGTATAATGTTCATATTGCAATTAATTAATTAATCTAAAACCTCATGGTTCAATTTTTTTCCTATAGGATATTAGTAAATTAATCATTCTTCTCTCTCTACTGTATTTATACCCCTATACACATGCACAGCATGTTGAAGAGGAAGTATTTTTTAAATGTAGTAGGGTGTCACAAAGTAATAATTACTACATAGATGGTTATAAACACTAACATTAGGTTTACCCCCTTAGATCATAAGATCTTGCAGCCATTCTCTAACCCTCTGTTTGTAACTTATTGGTGCTATATAAATAAATAAGGAGGAGAAGATGGAGGCAGACAGGCAACCTAGCCCCAAGAGCTTATGCAGTACTTTGTAAAATTTTGTAGTTGAAATAAATCATTCCACACCCTGCAATTCCTTTCCTACTATTGTCCTTTGCATAAAAGTGAGGAATAATAATTAATTCAAATAAGAACCAACATCTTGAGTTGATATAATGCCAAGCATTTGTCTTAGGAAAATAATTTAACAAAGCACATTCAAAGGCCATATGAGATTTGTTTCAATAGACTCAACTTCAGAAATAAGAGCCTAGAATTTATGTGCCAAGAATAGTACTGATCGTTTAGCGAGAGCTAATAAAAATATAAACACCAGACTCTCCTGCATATGTTTTTGTTAGAAACAGCTAGAAAAATCCGTGATCAACAGCGCCCTCTACATGTAGCATTTTGGCAACTGTAAATTCAAAGGATACTGTTTGCATGTGTTCTAAAAAGAAAAACAAACACACATGAGCTCCAGAGTCATTCTGCACCTCTGTGCCCTGTTATGTTATTATTCATAATCTATGAGCCTTAGCCTGGTTATGCTGATGATTGTGGAAACGTTTATGTACAGGGGATTTTGTGTGCAAAGCATGTCTATCTAAATGCTGTGTATTGCATCCATGATATAGCATAGATGTTCCATGGTTTTGCCAGAAATAAGCCCTCCTGCATGGGTTCAACAATTCCATGTGAATTAAAAAAACATTTTCACTACTAAAGTGTTCAATTCAGATATTCATTTAGAAATTGTCAAATGCATTTTAACAAAACAAATGTCTACTTATGACACTGCTGTAAACTGAGACTGTCCTATAGATTACAGGGTAAATAATCAAACTACTGTACTTGTACAATATTAAAGGAACATATAGCCACACCCTGCAAAACAGTTCATGCGGCACATATGCTCCAATGGACTCTGCTGCCTTTAATTGTCTGCCTCCAAGTTGACAATGTACTTCTGACCAATGATTAGCAGTTAAGCGATTTGCTGATAATTACAGTTTATCAATGCCCACTACATTTCAAAGTACATTTACAATGAAACGTGAATCAATTTTAGCCCACTGTGTTGTCTCTAAATCCAGCTGAAGACCAGATAATGAGAATCTTAGATGTGGCACAAATACGTGGGAAATCGGTGTGTGCTGAATACAAAGCTGACTGTATTTATTTACCTAAGTAGGGTGTAAAGAAGGGGCAAAAACCTGAACAAATGTCCAAAACGGACAGGCTAACAATAAGCCAATTCGAAGACTCTCAAACTGGGATGATTTAATCTGATTTGAAAATATATTAAAAATACTCATATTTTATAAATAGCTAAATATGGTGTATTTTCACTTTTTCTTCTAACAAACTGCATTTATTTCTTTTATAGCAGGGAAGCCTGTGTTTCAGTTTTATTATGAATATATCAAAGGATGAATAATTATTTAAATCCATTACAATAGTACTGTTTTTATATACATGAAATGCATAAGGATTAATTATCCTAATTATAGAGAGTGAATTCACTGTGTTTATAACAATATCTCTTTTTTTCTATCCCCTAGAGCTATACACACACCTCATATGTATGTATGTACATGAATATATTTATATACATATCACATGGTGCATAAATAGTAATACAAATGTATCCTACAATCAGGCTTTTCAGCTGTATTAACCTGTTAGTGTTTGGCATGGCTGTACCAGCAGCACACAGAGAGTTAAAGGCGACAGAGCGGGTGCTAGGACAATAGGGCAGCAGTTGCTTGGATCACTCTGACCATCTGAAGAGCAAATTAAAGAAGTAAAAGAATAGTGCAAATCATTGTTTCCCCTGCTCGGTGCTTGTGCCTGCTGTAATCATCAAGGCTGATTTACAAATGCAGCCTTGAAGGTTTCTCAGCTTCCTGCAGTGTAGAAGACTGTTACTTTGGCACTCACACTCATCCCTTTGTAATCACCACTCAAAAAAAAAAAAACGTGCCCTGGTACTTCCAATTCCCAGTCTCTTGATTGAACACCTCATTCTGTGCTAACAAGGTGTCCAAGGTTTCTGAACGCAGAACACGGGCTGAATATTGTTAATGGTTTTGCTCATTAAAGAGTTGCTCCACTAGTTTGGGTAATTTGGTTACTCTTTTAATTGTACTTTGATTTTTTCCCCCCGATTTTTGGGCAAAGAATGATGCTAAAATTTTAGACGAGAGACATTTCCAGCAGTAGAAAGGGCACAAGCAGTTACTGGATGTGGTTCATGTCTTGTGATAAATGGCTTGTGTTAAACAGCACCAAACTATTGCAAACGAAGGCTGATGGATCTGTTTTACCTACAACCCCACATGTTTTTATATAAATAGGCTGTACTGTAGCCGCACATCTATCAGGTGCATTTAAAATAAGAAAACACCAGTAAACCAACTGCAAATCCTTATTCAGCTTCATTTCAAACCATGAAAAATCTCCTATATACCGTGACGTGTTAACACAAAGAGTTTTTGCTTTAAAATGTGAGTTTTAAACCCAAATTAAGTACTCTATTATTTTTGCACAGTAGTTCTGAATTAGTAATGTTTTTTTTTTAATATTTGGTGTGCCACATTATGCTTAACTATAAACATTGGAACTCTCTGTATTTCATGCACAATACAGAGATGTATTTCCAGTATTTTCCACCCATTACTGGACTTGTGTATACTCAGCTAACACCACAATCGGATTTGTGCAGTCACAAAAAAAAGAAAGTGACCTATTGTAAGTTGTGAGATAAATTTGGAATGTCAGTGGAAAACCCCTGCTCCAAAATAAATATATATAGTTTGCAAGCATTTCTATTTATTACACAGCAAAACCAGTTCCTCGTTTATTTCCAAGTTCTCAGCGTGCCACACAACGTTCTTGATGATATACATGATTTTAGGATTAGTGG
The DNA here is from genome assembly GCA_024363595.1 of Xenopus borealis. NCBI lineage: Eukaryota > Metazoa > Chordata > Amphibia > Anura > Pipidae > Xenopus > Xenopus borealis. Next base: position 133,035,991 of record CM044439.1, read on the forward strand.
CAAATTATACAGGCATAGAACCTAACCTGAGTTACACTCTATTATACTCTTATAGAGCTGAATTGGTGCTATTAAGGAGTAACGTACTATGCCTGGTAACCAATCAGAAATATAGTTAGGTATGATAACTATACTAGAATATTAAAGAATGTTTTTTGGATTCT
>CM044439.1:133036384-133047650 GCA_024363595.1 Xenopus borealis
CAGCTCTAAATGATTGAATGTGTATCATAAGTATAAACATCTGTATTCTGTATAATGGCATCTGATTTAACTCTTTATGTTTATTCGACATATACCCAATTGATGTCAATAGCATGTAGTTGATCCCAGCTGAAGCAATGCAGAAAATAATATTTTTCATGAAGAATAAAAAAGGAAATTGGAGGATGGAGAGAAGAGGAGCTAAATCTGCAGGGAATTAAAAAAAACAATGGCTTGTTCGGATAAGGTATGCACTATATTTTATAAATTCCTAAAAAACAAGTGTTAAGAAACTTTTAAAAACTTTTAACAAGCATGTGCATTAATAGTCCAGATATAAAATAAATACAATTGAACATGTTTTGGCAGCACAGTAATCCCTCAGAGCAAATATTTTAATAATGCTCAATTAAAGATCCAGACAATTTAGAGTGTCCTAATTCCAAAAAATGATTATTTGTAATAGTGTTCTGAACCCTTTATAAAATCCATATCTTTTAACTGCACAACAGAGTACTTGTAGATGTAATTCTCTCTTGTAGTCAGTGGCAGTGCGATCTTTAAGGGTTAAATGTGTATGACTCAAAGGGCATCTTTTGAATTATTTCAGTGTTTCAGACTACTAGTGTCACTGTAATCTCAATACAAGAGCATCAGTCAAAGTTCCCCCTCTTTTTTTAAAAATTTTGTTAACAGAATGTACATCAGTGTCCATTATATAAGATGACAGGCTTGTGTAAGCAGTTATCACGTGTAGGTAATAATGTCTTGTGCTGCAGGGGTTATCCAGACATCAAATAACCTTACCAAAGGGCACTTTATAATTACCTCTTTCCTGCTGCGAATGTTACAGAGATAAGGCATGTGAAACAAATACATCTAAAATAAAAGTACACTGACGTCTACTGCCATGGCACACACCAAAGATGTGCAGAATACAATGTGCAGCTTCCCTGTATTATTTCCATTCCAGCTAAATGAAAATCCTCATTAAACCATAGTGAGGGAAGGAAATGAGCACAGTTTATTGCATAACAGTGCTCTTCACCACTTTTGGGGGTGTCAGGTTGGAAAGGTAACAGCTACTACACACCTGGCACCAAATAAATACTAATCATACATGAACCTTTATAAATAACTTGTTAGTTAGAGGTGTGTGTGTGTTTGTGTGCATATGTTCATATGTTTACATGTGGATTATATGAAACCAGAATGATTATATAACTGTATAAAGTTACTGTTTAATATCCATATATATATGTGAAGTGTAAGATACCCATGTAAAAGCCAGTAAATATAAAAATAAATATACAGGTATGAGACCTGTTATCTGGAAAAAGACCGACCAACTAAAATCCACGATGAGACCTTATTTATCAATAAAAAAAGCATGATTTAATAGGATCAGGGACAAATTCAATGTAATTGCACAATTTTTAAAATTTTTCTCATGAATCAGGATTTTTCGGATTTCTGTCCGAAACAGTTTTTTTTTTCCACTACAAATTTGCATTTTGTAGTAAAAAAAAACTTGAATATTTCAGACTTTAATAAATAACATGCTTTAAGTCTGCTAGAAAAACCTTTAAACATTAAATAAACCCAATAGGCTGGTTTTGCTTCCATTAAGGATTAAGTATATCTTAGCTGGGATCAAGTACAAGGTACTCTTTTATTACTGCAGAGAAAAGGAAATTTTTTTTTAAAAAGTCTGAATTATTTCAGTATAATGGTGTCTATGAGAGATTTCCATACGCTAATTCTGGATGTATAAATATAAATTGAAATTTATTTATAAATATAAATTTAAATAATTTATTCACGGAATTTATTTATAGAATCTATTATAATTCACGTTTTGGACATGCAGATAGGAGTTATTTTTATGTGATTAGAATACCATGTCTAAAAACTAACAGAACGTTAAATATGGGTCCAAAAAGAATAATAATTCAATTCAGTTAAATTGCAATTTGATCTTTCTGTATCTCATGCCTGTATATGTATCTGTATCTCACTTTCTGGACACATCTTGTAAACACTGCAATGTTGGTCACTGTTGCATGGTATATTTACTGAGTTGTATAAAATGTTATGCTTCTGAATCAGTGTTTTATATATATATGTTATTCTCAAGGAGATATTGACAAAGACAAAGTTATTTTGATCTGTTTTCTAACTCTACAGTTCTTTGTATGTGCATAAATGGTTGGCACTTACTAGGGGGCATCAGACTGGTAACTATGCTCATTAGCCAGGTGAGAATTGCTATTTGCATTTCAATGCAGAATGGAATATTAAGACATGGGTGGACATATGCAGCCAGGTGGGGTACTTGGGAGATCTCTGACTGCTATTTCTCATTTTGTGTTGTACACTTGTCTTAGTTAAGATTAAGAAAAATTATTTGTTATACAACTAAAGGAAACATCTCATTACATCTACCAATTCTGTATGAAAAGACACATGAGATTACAATAGCATGAGCTAATTTTGTACGCACATTAACAGAACAGGACATTTGTTTAAAAAAATAAAGTCATTTATATCTCCAAGCTCCTCCTGAAAGACATTCTTAATCATAATTCACTACATGGTCATTTGCTTTCTTTTTAACTCGTTCTGCTTCAAAAGGTCCACTGCATTACTATGTTTGAGCCCAGTGATTTTTTTTTGTTCTTTACAATTTGGAGATTTTCGTTTGATTTCGGCTGAAGTAAAAGTATGGATTCAGTTTATTGCCTTTCAGTTCTATTCATGCCTAATAAATCTGTCAGTTACCATTGTTTCTTAATTCCACCATTATTGTGGCATCTTTACAATTTTACTGGCACAGAGTGCAATTCTGCATGGTATTTTTTCATTGAAATAAAAGTAGATTCTGAATAAATTAGGAATATAGTATAGGTCCATTGCTGTATTACACACTACAGGGCATTACCATGTACCAAACATGGGAAACAGACATTTCTTATGTAATAAAACTCAGGAAAGGGAACCGCAAAAAAAATCAGCAATCAAAATACAATAGGTGCTGCTGGGGAAATAATGGAATTGTAACTGTTTTCTGGACAGAATGGCTTACAGCTAAATTCTTCTTCTAATTTGTCAATAAGAAGGGGTACAGACACACAGATTGGCAAGACACTCAAGAATTATGGTTGCTAATTTACTTATGAGACACTCCTAATAAAGTTGATGGACAACACTGATTGTGTGCAGCTATTCTACCTCGATTTGTACTGGTCTCCCCAGTTTTTAGAATGATCTAGTAATCTTACTCAGAGTGGGATCAGTTTGGATTGTTTGACAATAGTATTAGACAGTATTATCCAGAAAGCTCCAAATTAAGGAAAGGCCATTTCATATAGACTCCATTTTATCTAAATAATTCAGATTTAAAAAAAATAATTTCCCTTTTCTGTGTAATAATAACACAGTACCTTGTACTTGATCCAAACTAAGATATAATTAATCCTTATCGGAAGCAAAACCAGTTTAGTGGGTTTATTTAATGTTTAAATAATTATCTAGTAAACTTAAAGTATGGAGATACAAATTATGGATCCATTACCCGTAAAACCCTAGGTCCCAAGCATTCTGGCCTGTACAATGGAAAAATATGGACATAAATTAAATGAAGACGGATGGGGAAAATAGTCATGTAACATACCAACATTGAGAGGTAAGTGTATTGTGTGCATCTTTCAGCAAGAAGTTTAAAAATCATGACACCATGATTACTGGTTATAGGAAACAGTATTGTCAACCCCTAATAAAACTATTCTACTTTATTTTGTATGTCTGGGTACAGGGCAGTTTTTTGTTGCTAAACATACAAAGTTTTTCATTTAAAAGTGTCATGAAATGACTTGTAAGGTGTTACTAAGGCATCTTAACTATTCTAATTAAGGACGTACTTTGATTGTGATTTAATGCCCTGTGTGTAAAATGGAGCCTAATGCTATTCCATAAAAATGGAATTTTTTTTGTGATACTTGGCTTTCGTCCCAGGATTACTACTGTTATATCTACTACGTGTACATAACATCCTTGTAACTAATGTGTAATACAATAAAACATAATGTTCTACTTCTTTAAAAATGGGATCCATTGACCAATTGCTAGTGCCTCCATTCAAGCAATCTATTTGTTCATCCAAGAGTTAAGTCTTTGCAGAGTCAAGACCCTATGTTATAGGCAGCAATGATCACCCCTGATTAGAGACTATGTAGGTACTATCTATTAATCTACTATCTATGTATCTATTCTACAACTTTATTTGCTGTGTGCTTAGGGTACTACAAATGCTATTGAATACAAGATTATTGGACAACAAATGAATTGTCCTGCTTTTACTTCAAGCCAGTTAATATCTTAGGCCTATGGCACATGCTGCATATTTTCCATCTGTGTTTTTCAGAGAAGCACCCAAAATTTCCTGTCATTAGTCGATGGGTCCAAGGTTTTTCTGGTCAAAATATGTCTGTCGTACCCACTGTCAAATAGATGACAGGCACAAAATGGGGGTGGGGGGGGGTAATAAGTTCTAGTTTTAAACTTGATCAGCATCTTGGCATTTTCTAATAATATACAGTTCCCTTACACTGTAATGAAATGTGTACTTCTTCCTCTGTAGAACCATTAGCAGCAAACAAGCACATGGATTTTTATAAGCCTCCTTCCCAATAAAAACAAAGCCACAGAAAAAGACACAAAAGCTATAAAAAATACTTTCATATTATACACACATATTAAAACTTAATGGCATATTTATCAAGGGTTGAATTCAAAATTTGAATACAAAATTAGAATTTTCAAATTTTTTTAATGGTCAAATTCAACTAGGTGGTTCGATTTCGATTTTCAATATTTATCATACTCTGGCGCTTTAAGAACATGAATTTGACTATTAGGAACCTAAACCTGCCAAATTGCTGTCCAAGTCAATGGGAGAGATCCAGTGATCAATCTGGAGTTGTTTGCAGCCTTCCTGACATTCAAGTTTTTTTTCAGACAAAAAAACTCTAATTGGGTTTTTAAAATTCAATTTGAACAAAGACTTAAGAAAAACTTTACATTGAAAAAATGTCAAAAGGCTGTCTCCAGAACACAACAGTTCACTAGATGTATTACACATATAACTGGTATCTAACCCCTTCAAGATTATCAAAAATGTACCCTGGAGCTTCAAATTCCTTTTGGAGATGAGACAAGGACATAGGAGTTATGATCCATGTTTGGTGGACATGTGAGAAAATACAGAGATTTTGGCTTCATGTGGGATCTTAGATCACAGAGATAACCCAACAAAATATCCCACAGTCTCCAGAAGCTATGCTGCTGAATCTTTATGATAATCTTCAAAACAAAAATGTAGAGTTTCTGACTTTCCAAATACTAAATGCTTGTAGACTTTTGATTGCTAGGAATTGGAAAAAAACAATATTTACCTAGTATTACCCAAGTACAAAGAGAGTTTACCAACAATTAAGAATATGAAAAAGCAGTGCCAAAGAGTTTAACATTTTTTGGAAGCTCGCATACTTTGGATATTTTGCATGCACTGTATTAATTGTAACTACCCTGAGAAACTTACAGATATAATACAGGTTATACTGCCTTTTCCTTTTTTGTTTGATTAATTGTGTGTATATTATTTTGGTTGTATACTAGCAATGATTTAAACCATTATATACCAATATAATGTTTGTATTTTTGAAAAGTATTAAAAATTGTCAATGGAAAAATTTTTTTTTAAATCAAATTCTATTCGGGTTTTCGGGTCGATTTAATTAATCCGAGTTTAAAAAATTAGATTTTTATTAATACATTTCTATTTGGTGGAATTTTGAATTCATGGGCGTTTAGGAGAGTTTCTAAAAACTCACCTGAATTATGAATTTGACCTTTGATAAATGTACCTCCATATATTGAAATTTTTACCGATTTGTACCCTATTAGCACCACTTGTGAGTTTTAGAAAATATATTTCAATTTCTAATTATTATTTGTCTTTTCTTTCTTTATACAACAATAACACATTTACAAGGTGATTTCTTTTAGGATTGTGTATCAATGACATCAGTCCCTGCCCCAGTGGTGCTTATAATCTAAGGTCCCTCTTATATACTTATTACAACTAATTAACCTTCTTTAACATTTTGGGAGGATATTAGAGTACCTTAATGAAAACTCAAACATTTATGTAGGGACCCTGAGATTTGGGTGTAGTTTACTCACGCAGTTCCCCTCTATATTTGGACAACTAAGGGTCCTTTAGTAACTCAGGCAGCTATGTCCCTTTTCCTGGGTCCAGATCAGTTCAATGGATTTGGCCACAAGGGGGCATAGTTTAAAAGTATAAAAGGGCTTAGCCTCATGTGCTCAGTGTCTTTCTCCTGGGACTGTGCCTCCCAGAGAGGTGTTACAGGACCAGGGCTCTGGTTCCTCAAAAGGTAGGTCCAGCCAGTGGTAGTAGTTTCTGTGATAATCACTCTAGGAGTGAAAGCTCAGGGTATCTATAGAGCAGCTGTGGCTCCACCAAGGAGAACTAGTGGGCTTAGGGCCCCGTGGTGTGTAAACCATCTATATCAGGGACTACAGTCGGTGAGCTGAGGGCCAGATAGGGTACCAAGACCCAAGACCCAGACTGAATACAGTGGGTGAGGTGAGGACCAAATCAGGTGCCAAGAAACAAGACCCCAGGCTGGGAAATCCAAGATCTATTGCTATCTAATGGAAAAGGGATATTACCTAGTGAGAGGGTAACTATCCTTTGTGAAGTGAATCATTTCTATTGGCTATTTGAATTGCATATTGGCTGTTCTGGAATATACGTTATCACCGTTGGAGAGAATATTGCTGTATTTCACTACTCTGCTCAGTTCAATAAATCAGTTAAAGTTTGCTGCAAATAACTGTCTCTGACTGAATCTTCTGCTGCACTGAACAACACCAGGTACCGGGAGTTGCACAGGTACACTGGGGGTCCTGGGGCACAAGTCTAGCAGTTATCCTGGTCACACACAACCACAAAACCACAGCTAAAGTGCAGTCAAGGGTATGCTATATTTGGGGGCTTGTCTGGGATTACTTCACTCACGTCACAGAGTCTCTGGCGGGGACGCCCGCCGCATGCGTCTGCTCCCTTCCAGCCCCGGTCTCCCAAGTGAGCGTTGTTAGGTTCTATCTAGAAGTTCCTGGGTGCATTTTCTATGCTATTTCCTGCCTGACCTACAGTGTATTGACCCTTGTCTTGCCTGACTACTCCGCTATTCTCTAATCCTGACCTTGGCGAGTCTGTTTACTCTGATAATCTCCAATCTTGACCTTTGCCTGTCCACTGACTATTCTGCGCTCTCTAATCCTGATCCTGGCCTGTCTGACTACGCTTGTGCTGGTCCGGCCTGCCTGTTTTTTGGTATTCTTCTATCCTTTATCCTTGGTGAGACGATCGTGCCCTTGTGCTAGCTAGAACTCTTAGCTTTGCGCCTCTCGATAAATCCAGGTGGCATCTGAATAAGCTGAGGGCTCCTCCCGAGGCCAAAGGAGGTCACTTAACTGGTGAAACCGAGCTGAGACCAGGGTGCTTAGCAACCGTTCTGGTATTGGGTGCTGTTCGTGACACTGTACCAGTTTAAGCACACCTATCGGGAGCCTGGGGAGAAACTGTCAGACTATATTAGATGTCTAGTTAAAATCCTACACCAGACATTGCTAAAGAAGGGTTTGGACAAGGTAAGAGTGAAACAGATTTGGCAGGGGGCCCAACTCCTTAAGCCCATCATGCTAAAGTTGAGACTGAAAAGAGGGGAAGAAACACTTATCTACAATCAACTGATTAAAGAAGTCAGAGAGGAAGAGGCCAGCTGGAGGCCAAAGGATCTATGGTACAGTCTGTATCTGGACCAAAAGGTGCAGTCAAAACTGTATGCCCTATGTAACCGAGCCAAGAGGTTACCCTGTTGAGGGCACAACTAGACATATTAACTGAGCTGGTGACTCAATTAACCAAGACACAAGTATCTAATCCAGAGTTGGCTGGCACAATGCTCAGTCCAGTGGCTGCAGAAACTGAGAGGTCTCTTCCTACCCAAGCTCACCCTGGTGGTAACACAGAGATATGTTACAAGTGTGGAGAGCCAGGCCATTATAGAATACGATGTCACTATGAACCCAAGGAAGGTAATTGTCAAATCATCAAAATTACTAAATGAGGAGAAGAGAAAGGGTACAGGGAAACTTCAGAGGGCTTCATTGAAGGAGCTAGCTGAGAGCCCATCTGAAAGATGCTCAACTAGAACAAAACAACAAATTAATGCTGGCAGGGGGTCCTCCAAAACTCAAGTAAGAAAGACACCTAAAGTACCAACAGAAAGGGCACTTTTCCCTACAAATATGAACAAGCTTAAAGGACAGTTTCTGCCCCATACCCAGAAAGTTGCTAGAGAAACTCACACATGGCAGGGGTCTAAACTACCCAAGGGGCTGACAGGTCCATCTCCAGTTGTTTCAGTCCAGATTGAAGGAGATTCTTTACTAGACAGTGGTGCTCAAGTAACTATACTATACCAAAATTCCTACCAAAAATACCTGAGATACATTCCTTTGGAAAAGATAGAACACCTTGAAGTATGGGGCCTAAGTGATACAAAGTTCCCGTTGATGTTCCCACCTTCTGCAACAGGTTCTAAAGAGATATTTGAGGCACTGGCTCTAGTGTGCCCTAGACCAGGAGGATTTAAGGCTTCCATCCTGGCAGACACCAACACTGATCTTGTGATGCGTATGCTTGCTGGTTTGCTAGAGTCAAGCCAAAAACTAGATTTAAAGAAAGCCAACATTCATCCCATGCTGCAATCTGTACTGGTCTTTTCCAGGAGCAAACAGAAGAAGGTGCAAAGGGAATGTGTGGGAAATGTATGGTTTCTACAGAGCAAGTGATACCTCCTGGGCAAATAAAATGCATGAATGCATGAAGATGTTTTGGGAAGACCCTCACCATGACCTCTTGATTGAAAGTGAACACGGTGTTGACTTGCCACTCAGAGTTGAGCTAATTCCAGAAGCCTTTGCTTAAAATGAAAGAAGAGAAATATAAGAGTGGGTCTCAAGAATCCAACCAATGTACCAGCTATACTTGGTCCCCATGCTTTGTTGGCTAGAGTCCATTCAGTTTGTCCTATACCTACAACTAAATTGACTCCAAGGTCCTGGTACCTAGAACCAAAAGATTCCTCAATTCCTGCAGAATGGAGAAAATTACTGCAGAATCAACTGCTAGAAAGAAGCCAAGTATTCTCCAGAAGTGACCTGGATATGGGCTGCTTTATTAGCACTGAACATAGGATTTATCTCAAGGAAGATAGGCCCTTTAGAGAAAGGTCCTGGTGCATTGTCCCAGGAGATCTGGAAGATTTAAGAAAACATCTAGAGCTGAAAGTTGACAGGATTATCAGAGCATCACAAAGCCCATATGCTTCCCCAATAGAATTTGTGCGTACGAAAAATGGGTCCATCAGAATGTGTGTGGCTTACCGTACTCTGAATCTGCGCACTATACCCGACCAGTGCACAACCACTCGCATAGAGGAGGTCCTGAATTGTCTTGTGGGAGGCAAGTGGTTTAGTGTATTAGTGTCAGGGGGCCTATCGACTCCCAGAGGGAGTTGTCAGGACCAAAGAGGAAGCTTTAGGGGTTAAAGTCCAATACCCAGTACAAATAGGGATCAGGAATAAATGTAAAAATCCAGGTGAAGGTTCAAAAGGCAGGCAGAATAATAGCAAAGTCAAAGTCCAGGCAAGGTCAAAGTTTAGGGACACCCAGGAGCAAAGGTATCAATTCCTAAAATCGGGCATTGAACCAGTGACCTTGACGTCACTTTATTTTGAATGTTGGCGCCAGACGCAATGTGATGATGTCACGCCTCTGCGTGCTGGCGTCACAGAGCTGGCATAACAGTGCTGGTGCCGCTGTCCACATGACGGCAATGGGTGCCGCCATCTTGGATGCAGCACTGAAGAGGAGCAGAGCACCATTGGGTGCTCCTGACAATTAGATCTTAAAAGTGGATATTACCAAATACCTATGCATCCAGACGATAAAGAGAAAACTTGTATATGCCCTCTAGGTTTTTATGAATTTGAACGGATTCCTCAGGGTATTTATGGGAAAGCAGCCACATTCCAAAGGCTTATGGAGCGCACTGTAGGAGACATGCATTTACTAGAAGTGTTGGTGTATCTGGATGATTTAATTATATTTGGAAGATCTTTGGAAGAGCATGAGGAAAGGTTGATGAAAGTTCTTGATCGACTGCAGAAAAAAGGTCTTAAACTATCACTGGACAAGTGTCAATTTTGACAGCTGATACCGAGAGGAGAAAGACAAATCCAGAGTGCTAGGAAAGCTGAACACCCAAGGGTGAACAAAGGAGACCATAGAGGAGACTTGGACAGAAGAATGTGAATGAGCATTTGATCAGTTAAAATACTGCCTCATTCATGCTCCAGTCCTAGTCTATGCTGACCCCAGCAAACCATATACTCTCCATATTGATGCCAGTAGACATGGCTTTGGGAGGCATGCCATACCAAGAGCATGAAACATTATTAAAGCCAGTTGCATTCATCAGCAGAAGCTTATCCCTTCCAGAGAAAAACTACCCTGCACATAAGCTGGAGTTCCTTGCACTGAAATGGCAGTGGTGGATAGACTCCATTACTATTTGTATGGAGCTGAATTTGAGGTCCAAACCTTGAAGATGAGTGGATTGAAATTCCTGCACCAGTAGTAAAGACTGTGAGTTCACCAGTGTCCTATGAATGTCGAACCGGCAGCATTGCTGAGAAAATGGGCATTGATGTGGATGGAATTCCATTGCTTTACTGCAATATTACCTCTATTCAGAATTCTGTACTACCAGCCCTTAATAAAGAAGATGTAATAAGGAACCAAACAGATGACCTTCTCTGCAAAGCTCTGAAAAAGAGACACATAGAGGTACTCAGAACTGATGCTCACACCCTTGCTAAATTTCTGATAAAAGAATGCGACCGACTAACATTAAGAGATGACATGGTCTATAGAAGGGCTCCCAAAAAGCAAGACCAAGAGAAATGGCAGTTACTGCTTCCACAATAACATAGAGAAAGTGTTCTTGTTTCCTTACATGACAAACATTGGCATTTGGGCTATGAAAAGACATTAGGATAATTAGAGATCACTTCTACTGGTACTGCATGAAACAAGATGTGGAAGATT
>CM044439.1:133074016-133085523 GCA_024363595.1 Xenopus borealis
TGGTTGATCATCAATTGCCACAACACGGAGTGGAACGGCCAGAGTAGTGGTATGGAGTGAAGTTCAGCAAAAGCTTGAGCCAAGAAATTCCCTACTGCACCAGAGTCGAGAAAAGCTTGAGTTTGAATGGTCTTGGAAGGGAGCACAATCTGGACTGGGAGAAGAAAACTACGAGAAGAAGAACGGGGAAAAGAATCAATTCCGCCTAGGTAAGTTTTCCCAAACTTACCTAGGCATTGGAATTTCCCGGCTTCACAGGGCATTCATGGGCGAAATGGGATTTGCTCCCACAGTATAGACAAAGTCCTGCTGCCCGCCTCCGCAGCTTTTCTTGTTCGGAGATCCGAGCTTGCCCAATTTGCATGGGTTCATCAGGAGCCGGATTAGAAGAGGTTGACGGAGAAGGAAGGATGGGTTTCTGAAATCGAGGAGCCAGGAATGGTTGAAGTCTTTTGCTCTTCTCCTTATCAGCCTGATGCTCTCTCCACCTTGATGGCCAATGCTATTCAATGGTCGAAGTACTTCCCCTTTAAATTTTTATTCGACCATCTAGTCGCAAGATCAAAGCTACCGATTTTAGTATCATTATTTTCAATCGAATAAAAACAATTTGATCGATCGAAAAAAAATTCGATCAATTTCGAACGATTAATCAATCGATCAAATTTTTCATATTCAATTGTTCGATCAATTGAATTGCGGTAAAATCCTTCTAATTCGATATTCGAATTCAAAGGATTTTACTTCACATACTATTCACATGGTCGAATTTCGAATTTTTTTCAATTCGAAATTCGACCATTGATAAATCTGCCCCTTAGTTTTCTAGAGAAGAAAACTTGAATTTTTTGAGGTTTCACAATTCAACCTTTAATAAAGATCCCCCCTAATCTTGACAAATGAGTAGTCACACCTCAAGTTAACTATTTTTTAAGGCAGCAGAATCTTTGTCCTTGCAAACACCCTAAAATATAAAATAAACTCTTTATTTTACTTGTATTTTATTTTGTAAATAAATACCAATAATTTAAAATGTTGATACTTGGGTAATTACATGTTCTGACTTGTAGATATGCATAACTTCAGACTAAATACTAAACATTTCCTCCTTATGTAACAAAATGCCCTATTGGTTTAGAACAATTTTATTGTGTTGTAGACATTTCATTGAAATATGCTCAATCGCTTGTTCCTTGATGCCAGCAAATTACTTCAATACCTTGTAAAATTATGAGAAAAATAATGGCACAAATTCAGTAAATTATGCAAATGGGTCATTATTTGCTACAGTTATAAGGGCAGAGCAAGCCTTCATTTAGTCATAAACTATATAGTTGTGTCTGCTTATTGCTATTGAACAAAAATATTATTGCATACTAGAGGAACCATTAAACACCACATTTATGGGGGTTTGACTCCACTGTCAACATCCTGCTTGTGCTATCAATAAATCTAAAAGGATTGCTAAGAAAATTTGTATCTGAATTTGTGATCTTTAATATTAATAGGATTGTATCTGTAAAGTGAGTAAATTGTGAAAGTGGCTGAAACAATAGTTTATAAAAGAAGATTAGTGGTCTTAATATGCACTGGAGAGCAAAGAGAAATCTTATTACTGTATGGAGAAATTACCTCATAAAGAAGCTAATACAACAGGCAAGGGAGTAATTTTTAATAAGGTTTTTATGATGCACAAGTGTAGGCAAGTTAATGAACTTACTGTATCTTTCCAGTAATATTCATATTATAACTGTGATTTTCTCTCGCTATTCTTATGCATCGAAAAGTAAAATACATTTAATCACTTATAATAAAATGGATTCATTAGTTGAGTAAATCAAGTGAAATCATACACATTACATGCATGTTTTGATGCTTCAGCAATAGTTAAAAAATGGAAATAAAATGGAAAAGATGTTTGGATATTTATTCAGTAATGCCCAAATACATTGATGAAATTAATATGTTCAAGTTAAACTAAGGCATGATTTTTATATAGTTTCTTTAGTTTCAATAGTCCCAGCAATACTGAGTCATAGTAAACCCAAAAGACACATGCTGTTTTAAAGAAGGACTAAAACTAAATATGGGTAGAAATGTCATATTTCATACACTAAACTTACTGCACCAGTCTTGATTGATTGATTGAATCCTACAAAGTTGTGCACAGGGGGTCACCATTTTGGATTTTGTTAGGCGTGTCAGTGACACTGCACATGCTCAGTGAGGTCTGGGAAGCTGGTTAAAAGGTAAACTTGTCAGAAATGTTAAAGCGGATAAATATGGTTTGCTTCATGCTACAGGGCTGGTGCAAAATTGCACCGCTTTCTGAGCTACCATGTAAGGAAAATGTAATTAATTACTAATCAGCCTTCTATTGTGACATTTATATTCTATGTATACAGTTGGTCAGGTAACTGACCACGTAAGTGACAACAGCACAGAGCATGTGCAGTGAATCAGCAGCTAAGAGCCCTTTTTACATTACTTGGCATCACCAGGTTTTTGGTTGCTTCCAATGTTTCTCTGACTGCTTGTATAGCTCTGGCTATATATAGTATAGACTGCAATGCATATACAGATTTCCAATGTTAATAAGTGGATGCAGCACAGAACATGTGCAGTGAAACAGCAGATAAGAAGATGGTGAAGTTCAGATTCTCAGATCTTCACTGTTAAGGGGTTGTGGTTGGGTTCGATTGGTAAATAACCCCAACACTGTTCAAGTTAATATAGCTGCTCCTCTTTCAATTTTTTTTTATATTTTTAAGACTATGTCCAAAAAGGCAACATGTGCAGGCCTATTTATTAAAGGTTGAATTTTACTCTGTTTTTTTCGGATTGTTGCACAAAAGCCAGAGCCAAAAATACCTGAAAACCTATAAAACCTCTAGATCCATGAATCAAAGAAAGATCTTGCAGTTGTAAAAGACGTATCTGCCATTGACATTTACAAGATTTTGACAAGTTTCAGCTGGAGTATTTTCATATTCTGAATTCTCACAGTTTTATGACTTTTTCAGACCTGAAAAAGTAATGGCTTATTAAATTGGCCCGAAGTGTAGCCCCATCAAAGGTAGCTACCAAAAGATTAGGCTTTTATGGTAAATTTAGCTCAACAAGCTCAGTCAGGGGGTTATATACCAAAGGTCGAATTTATCACAACTCGAATGGGAGGTTCTGTATGAAAAAACTCGAATATAAAAACTAATATTTGACCAAAGCGTCCAACCCAAAAATTTGGATTGAATTAAATTCAAATCAAGTTTTCCTTCGAAAAAAAAACTTGAGTGTCAGGAAGGCAATTAACTTACTCTAATAAATTCGAATGTAGTCACAACTCGAAATTGAGGTTCTTTATGAAAAAACTCAAATATATAAAAAATAATATTCGAACAAAGCGTCCAACCCAAAAATTTGAATCGAACTGAATTCGAATCAAGTTTTCCTTCGAAAAAAAACTCGAGTGTCAGGAAGGCAATTAACTTATTTAAGTGGTTCAAAGGACCTCTGCCATTGACTTGTAAATGAACTCAGCGGGTTTTTGGTGGCGAACATTCAAATTAGAACTGTTTTAATGGTCGCGGTGTTATAAGTCACACATTCGATTTTGCATTCCAGTTAGTGCTTTTAAATTCGAATATGTGAGTTTTGACACAAAAAAATCATAAATTCTAATTTGAATTAAAATTTACCATTTGGTCCTTCATAAATCTGACCCCAAGGGGCAGGTTTACTAAGGGTTGAATTTCGAATGAAAAAAAAAATAGAAATTCAACCATTGAAATTTTTTTGGGGGGTTTCAATTGAAAATTGACCGTTTTCGATCGAATAGGTCCGTTTTTGATCAAATCGAGCAATTTTCCAAGGCTTAGAAAATTTTTCAGTGAAGCTTCCTGGAGTTCCCCCATAGGCTACAATGGTAATTCGTCAGCTTTAAGGTGGCAAATAGTCGACTTCGAAGGTTTTAAAGAGACAGAACTTGGTAAATTCTAATTTTCTAAGTTTTTCAATTCAAATTGAATTTTGGGCTATTCGATAGATATCCCCTCTAGGTCATAGAAATGAAGAGTATCCAGGAAGATGGTACTACTGGGTGATTTTTTTAACAAGATTGTTTTGCCACCAATATGGATTCATGCAGCTTTGTTACAATCAAGTAAAATGCATTGTTTTATCATTACAGAGATAATGGTAATCTTAAAATTTAATCTTTTAAAAATTAGAAATAAAAAAATAAAAAACGATTTTGAACCTTTCTGGATAATGGGTTAATGGATAAGAATCCCATACCTGTGCCATGCATTGGGTAGAATATATAAGCTCACATGCCATGTCACAATGCCTTATAATATATAATAGTGGTGTTCTAGGTACTGTGCCCTGTCACATCGTTACTACTGAGTCTATCACAGCATTGTACTGGTCTTAGGGGTCCAGGGTCCCATCCGGACTTGAAGAGTTCCCAACACATGAAAGCAACTAACCTCACACCAATCCACAATCACTGTAAAATATGTCAGTAAAAATAGGTGACAATAATATATAGTAACAAAGTTTAATATTCAATACCAAGATTTATGAGTAATTAATTGCAACATCTTTACAGACCTCATGCATTGTTCAAATTGGTTTCTGTCCAACAGAGCTTGTATTCCTAGATCCTATTTACACAATGGGCATATACTAGGACCAGTTTTCTGGAGCCAATTAATCTGCCTGTCTGTTTTTGGAAATTGGAAGGAAACCAGGCTACCAGAGGCAAACCAACTCAGACAGGGAGAATGTACAACCTCCAAACAGTACCCAGAGCTACAAAGGAATAGTGCCAACTCCTGAGTCATCACGTATCCCACTAATTTCCGTTTTAAGGATTTACACAGGACTAGCCCAAACCCACCCTGCTAGTAATGCATTCAAGCAGTTGTCTTTCTTTATCCCTGTAACTGAATCTAAAAGATGTAAAATTCTAGTTACACAAGGATGATTGAATAAACTGTCTCAATTATACTCTGCCTGTGGTAAAAGGCTTGTGTTACATAAGAAATTTTACACTTTCAGAGGCTCTGGTGAGACATTTCCTATTTCCCATGGCAATGTCACTGCTGATACATTGAGCTGCTTGTCAAGTGAAAAGCAAGTAAGCAAACACTTGTGTCAGTTTGGTTAAGCTGATTAAGAAGAAGCTTTTGGCAGGTGGGATCATGAGCAAATGTATCATCTGACATCACACATCTGCCTGAATCCATGGAAAGAGACCGTTTGACTTGTGTGACTTTAATACAACCATAGTCTTATTATAGAAATACAGATCAATTCATAACAACACAGAATGTCATAATTTAAGTACATTAAAATGTATACTTGCATTTGTTTCGTTTGTTTGGAATCTACTAAAATCTCTTTGTAGATCACACTGTTTTGAAATGTTTTTGCTATGATACAGTCAATTCTAATCACAAAGTCGTTAATGTTAATATTCATGCCAATGCCAAAGTTTAAAGAGTAATAATATTCAGGATTTATAAAAATAGATGGTTACCAAGTAGGATAAAGATATTTTTAAAGGAAAGTAATACTGGAACTACTCAGCTTCCGTCAGTCCCCCATTCTGAGTGCTCTGCGAGGAGAGGGTGTTTACAGCGTTGTTTAATCTTTGTCATTTTCCCAACCCAAATTGTGCACCCTTCAAGTTGCACCCTAAGCACCTGTCTGACTATTTTAAAGACAAACCATATTGCTTAGAGACTTTGAAAGATAAATTAACAATACGATTTGACCTATTACATTTAAGCATTATGGAGGCAATGGGTCTTAGACCACTATGTCTAACTGGGTTCTTAGCTGTTTACTTTTTGATGTAATTTAATGGTCTGGAGTGTCTTACAATTAATTTAACAATATGTGCAGTTGTTTCTGTTGTTTGTTTCTTAGTCACCATTACAATGTATGAATTATTTCTCCCCTTTGTGTCTTAGTCACCATTCATGTAATGGCAAGTGATTAAGTAAAATAGCAGAAAGAGCTATAAATTAGAAATGTTTTAAAGAAAGTTTCATAGCAGTTATTTAAAGTACTAAATAGTAGGTACATGTTACAAATGAAGCTTTCATTATTTTGCATTTGACACATATTATATGTAGAAATCAGCAAGAACTGAACTAATAATTGACCCTTTTTACTTAAAAGCCTTCACAGTATAATTTTTTATTTGCAATTAAAAGAGTATTATTTGGAGAGCAAATGTATCATTAGGTGAACAAGCCATTTGAGATGAGACAGCTATATGACTGAACCAATGTAGATTTCAGTGCAAGCTGCCATACAGTGAATAACAGATTTATTAGAACTGGTGATATCAGCCATACTCTATACATGTTCATTGCTGCATTTGGTTGATGTCATTTGTAGAAATTATGAAAACACTTTGCATGGAACTTGGTACGAAACCTATAGATTATTAGGGCATGGACTGACGTATGAATTTCTTTGTTCCATAGGACTTTGTTCACATTCCTTTGAACAATTCACTGGTTTAAATTGGGGAACTCTTTTCTACCTTTTTTTAACTAAATTACTGGTTATTTTGGGATGTCATTTCACAACTACCAGGGTCCATTAAAACAACCATTTAAATAACTGATATACCCATTCCATGACTAAAATGATCATTTATTTGATAATCATTTTACGTTATTTACTCAGAATGGAAAAACTGACTGTGTGAGACACCTCAGCAATATGCCTATTGTGGAAAAAACTGACTTGTGGTCAGAAAACCTCAGGGCTTTTTGTTCTTCCATAATAAAAATAACCAGAACCACAAAAAGACCTCCATACTTTATGCCATTGTGTCAATGTATGTAAATATGTCTGTCTTTATGTCTGTTATATCATACTATGTAATCCTTAGTTAGGGTGAATTGCCTGAAAACTTAACTTTTCTGTTTGCCCTCCGGAGCTGAACTTGAAAACTGGAATGGTTACATGTCTTTTGGCCTGAATACAGTTTATAAATAGTGAAAAGTATATTGCAAGATAGCTTAATGGATGTGCTTATTGGTGAAGAACCGAAATGATAGTGCTTCTGGTTTTCGGTGTGTGCAAAAGATAAACATAATTAACTTTGCATTGTCTATCTTTGAGGTTCATAAGCAACATTTGAGGTACATGTTCTTCAAACATGACACTTTGAATACTTTAAGGGGCTTAATTATTAAAACTCGAATTAATAGAATTTTTTTTAAACAATGCTGACCAAACGCCCAAGAATTTGACTCATTTATCAGTAATTTTCTCGAAAAAAATTGGAGCAACAAAATGCAGGACAAAATCGAATGTCAATTCATATCGTATGATTGATGCTCTGAAAACTCGATTTTTTAGCAAATTTTCACTACAAAAACTTTTTTGGATTATCGGACAAAATACTGACTTTTTTAGTTTATCTAACGCAGATCATGGTTTCAAGAAACAACTACAGGGCCATCTGCCGTTGACCGCGACAGATTTGAGATGGTGTATTTTCAGATTTCCATTTTTATCAGCTTTGGTATATAATAAATCTGTAAAAATTTCCACAAAAGGTTTTTCCCCTAAAAACCTCGGACACAAAAAAATTTAGGTGCATAGAGTATATTATAAGCTTTAAAAAATGTTTTCCCATTTTTCTGTAATAATAAACAGTACCTTGTATTTCAGGGTAACTAATTTGTACAAATCTATATTGGTGGGAAATAATCCTATTCACTTTATTTAGGGGCAGATTTACTAAATTCATGTGGAGGATTCAAATGGGAAAAAATTTTTTGGGCTATTTCCACCATCGGATTTGCAAAATTCGACTATCGAATAGCCCAAAATTTGATTTAACAATTCCGCAGATTAAACCTCCCGAATTGCTATATAACCCCTTGGGAAGCACCCATAGGATTTTCCCAAGTTTTTTTGATCGAATATAAAAAATTTGATTGAATGGTTCGAACAGAATTTTTCAGATTCGATCATTCGATAAATCGAATTGCGTTAAAACACCTCGATTTTGAAATTCGAATTTGATGGGTTTTAATTCGATACAAATTCAATGGTCGAATTTGAGGGTTAATTAACCCTCAAATTCAACCCTTAGTAAAGCTGCCCCTTAATGTCTAATTGATTTTATCAGAAATAAGGTATGGTGTTCCAAATTACAGAAAGATCTCTTATCCCAGGTCCCAAGCATTCCAGATAATAGTTCGTATTCTTTTATATAAAAGGACAGCGGTCCACTGCAGAGACTGTGAAAAGAGAAAACAAATTTATTGTACAGGCATGTGATCCATTATCTATAAACCTGTGATACAGAAAGTTCCAAATTATGGAAAGACCTTGCATAGACTCCATTTTATACAAATAATCCACATTTTAAAAATTGATTTCCATTTTCTCTGTAATAATAATATAATAGTATCTTGTACTTGTTCCAAACTGAAATATATTATTGGAAGCAAAACCAGCCTATTGGGTTTATGTAATGTTTATATTATATGTTATATTTTGCTGTCGATCACAAAATGGGTAGTATTAGTTGCAGTAGGAAGTTGCACTCTCAGGACTTAGCAGGAGTGTGCCTTTGAGGGTATTGTTATGGCTTTACACCTTCATAAAGGTTCGACCATGAACCGAAACTTTGATATTACTGTAATGCTGCTTTTAATCAATAAACAGCAAATTCATACGGAGTGCATGCAATACCAGTACTTGTATATATATATGCACATGAACCTCACTACATAATTACTGAACATACTATTCATTTTTTCCATAGCATTGTAACTTTGTAATTTTGAAATGCTTTGTATAATAAATACAGTGGCAACAGAATTCAGTAGGGGTTTTAGCTATGGAATGATAGACCACCAATTATATTTCATTTACTCTTGCCAATTTAAATAATACAATCTGCACAAAACAGCCAGGTTAATGCATAATTGTTCATAACTGTCTAATAAATCCAACAAACAGGTGTATGATGTGAAATGTATGAAAAAATCCTTCATGAAACTCTTTAATGGAAAAAATGTTTCAAATTGATTAAAGTCAGTTCTGAAATCCAACATTCTTTCTCAGACTGTTGCGATAATCTTCTGCACTAAATCAAACTGAATTATGTGTGACTGAACTTTTATTTTAATAATTAGTAAGTTTTCTGCATTATAATTTGAGGCAATGTGACTGATTTATTATAATTTCAGGCAGTGCAGTTGATTTGATCAAGTCATGTAATGATTCATTATAGCATACAGAGGCTTTTAAGATAGCCAAATTGATTTTAAAGAGGCTGTTCTTAAAGGACTAACTATGAGGGTAAATGTCTAAATTAAAAAAATGCCAGACTGCAATCATGGCAGTAAAATAAAGGTGCTCAGTAAGAAGTCCTATTACAATCAGAAAGCAAAAGAGGCAGATATCTGTCCTGTGCCCAGAAGCAGAGAAAATGATAAATATCTTAGGTAACTCATTCCGTGCTAATTCTATCTTTCACTTTCAATGTTAAATGAACTAATTTGTTCACAAATCTGCTTAGTCAGTTTGGATGTATACTCAGTTCAACCACATTAGCAAATCCTTTAATCTTGACTAGTCCACTGAGTAAGTAAACTGGAAATGTGCTAATATGACTGGACATATCTTGCAGCAGAAGGAATGATTCTTTTAATTACCGTCCAGCCAAGTTATAGTTTCTGTCCAGTCTACTGAAAGTTTCTTTTACTGAACTATTGACCTGTTGATATATTTGATTTTCCTCTAATCTAGTTCAGAGACTTGGCCTGTAAAACTTTTTGATTAATTAAAATTTCTTATAATTATTGTAGATAAAATATTCTTTATATTCCTCTCAATTTTACAAGATATATATTTGTGCATTAAGAAATGTCACAGAGAAGAAAATAGTTATTTTGAAGATATGTTTAGGATGCTTTGGTGGCCTAATTTAATGTTTAATGTTAAATCTTTGCTGGTTCCTCAATTTCACTTTTTAATGCTATACCTTTAAACTTCACAGATTACCAGCTACAGGGGCTATCACTCAGTACCACAAGGCAATTTATAGTAGAAACATAAAAATCATCATTAAAAATTGAATATCACATAAAAACATACTTATTGTGTTTTTTATTTTGTCAAATAATTGAAATATCAGAGTAGTGCATGCTTTTACATGTTCAGTAGTAAACATAATGTTGTCCCTCAGATGATTATTATCAAATAATTTTAAAATAGAACAACAGTAGATTGAACCCAAGGGCAAGTGATTCATGATGAAAAAAGGACATTGGGTGGTACAAGAAAGTTCAAACAAATAACATCCATTTTTCCAAAACTGTATGGCATATTCTAAATGGGGCCTTATAAGTGCTCTGCAAAGTAGAAGAATGACCCCATCCTCCCATGACTCTATGCCCCATTTAATACAGCACAAGACCTTATTTGCCCTTGATGCTGCTAACTGGCATTTCTTGCCACATCTAAGTTTATCATCTAGCAACTCCAATGACCTTTTCCTTAATGGATATGTCTAGTGCAGACTCAGTAGGGGCATAAGTGGCTTGGATATTTTTACATCCCAGGTGCATGAATTTACGTTTATCAATATTGAATCTCATTTGCCACTTAGCTGCCCAGATTGCCAGTTTTTGGATCTTGTTGCCAGGATGCCACTACCTGGATGGAATTAATTTGGCTGCATAGTTTTATGTCATCTGCAAACACTGATAGATTACTTACAACACCCTCCCCTAAGTCATTAATGAACAAGTTAAATAAAAGTGGACCGAATACCGAGCCCTCAAGGACCCACTAAGAACCTTGCTCCAAGTAGAGAATGTACCATTAACAACCACACTCTGTACCCGATCCTGTAGCCAGTTTCCTATCCATGTGCAAACTACTTCATTAAGCCCAACAGACCTTAGTTCAGAAAGCAGTGATTTGTGGGGCACGGTATCAAACGCTTTGGCAAAATCCAAAAAGATCACATCTACTGCCCCCACTGTCCAGCATCTTACTTACCTCATCATAAAAAGCAATCAAATTTGTCTGACATGACCTATCCTTCATAAAACCATGCTGATTGCTGCTCATAATGCCATTCAGTAGGACAAAATTTTGAATGTGATCCCTTAACAAGCCTTCAAATAATTTGCCGACCACAGATGTCAAACTTACTGGCCTACAATTGTTAGGCTGGGATCGTAATCCCTTTTTAAATATTGGAATGACATCAGCTTTTCTCCAATCCATAGGCACTATAACAGATGAAAGAGAATCTGAGAAAATCAGAAATAGGGGCTGGTCTAAAACTAAACTAAGCTCTTTTAGAACCCCGAGGTGTATGCCATCAGACCCTGGAGCCTTGTTTACATAAATTTTTATTAAAGCTTAATTAATCATATCCTGAGTCAGCCACTGCTAGATCAGTGCAGTTATGAAGTGAGCCTGGGAACTCAGACTCCTATATTGTATAC
>CM044439.1:133089739-133101703 GCA_024363595.1 Xenopus borealis
TGGCGGGCCTGGTTGCAACTATACTGGTACCATTATTTAATGGAGCACCACTGTGCATCCTGCATCTTTTTACTATTAATATATTTAAAAAACTTTTTAGGGTTAGTTTTCTTTGCCTTCCGGATTGCTAATTTACAACATTTATTACAGTGTTTATATTCATTAAATGTTGCTTCTGTCCCAAGATATTTGTAGTTTTTAAATGCCTCTCTCTTCTTTCCTATTAAATTCTTTACTTCTGTATTAAGCCACATAGGATGAATCTTAGAGCTTCTACATTTATTCCTTAAGGGAATAAATTGAGAACAGTAATAATTTAATATAATTTTTAATGACAACCATTTCTGTTCTGTGTTTTTAGTTGAAATCGTAATGCCCCAATCAATACTCTGAAGGACAGCCCTCAAGGCACTAAAATTAGCTTTTCCAAAATTCATGGTTTTTGTTGCCCCAGTGTGTATTTGTTTTTTGCACCAGACATTATATACATTATATACATAGAACACATAACTTATAGAGCTATAAGTTCTGGGTCATTTGAGATCACTAGATCATTTTTTCTGGTAGGCTCCTCAACAACCTGTGCCATAAAATTTTCATGCAACAAGCATATAAACTTGTTCCCATTAACTGATCTGGCAGTAGTGTTGCTCCAGTCAATTTCTGGGTAATTAAAATCCCCCATTATCATTACTTTACCCAAACTAGCAGCCTTTTCTATTTTCCTCAGGAGCTTAGCCTCCTCTCCTTACTTACATTACATATGACTTCTGCCCCCTCATTTTCTAACATAACCTCTTCCTTTATATAAGCTTTTAAATCCTGCCTAACAAACAGAAATACCCCTCCTCCTTTTCTATTGCCTCTGTCCCTCTGAAACAGAGTATAGCCACTGATATTAACTGCCCAGTCATGGGATTCATTCAGCCATGTTTCAGCCACACCAATCAATTGAATTCAATTGAGGTTTTGCTACCAGTATTTTATTAAAATAAGTATTCGGGGGTTTCAATACTTCTTTTTAATTAACCAAGCCACACCAATCACATCATATTTGCCCTCCAGCACCAGCACCTCCAGCTCTCCCATATTACCAGTCAGATTCCTTGCATTTGCAAACATACATTTAATACTGGTGTCATGTTGAAAATATGCCATGTGGTCCTCCCTATCCTTAACAGTACCCCCAGCCTTTGCCCACTATCTCATCTAACCTGTCTTCCACTGAATCTTTTACTGAACCCCCCCCTCACGCCTAGTTTAAATTCTCCTCCAACTATCTAGCAATCTTCTCTCCCGAAAAAGCTGCACCATCAGCTGCAGCCTATCCCTAGCAATGAGCCTGTAGCCGACTTAAAAATCATCCCAATATCCAAAAGCCCAAAACCCTCCTCCCTACACCAATCTTTCAGCCACGCATTAATCTACCTAAGCTCCTGCTGTCTTCTTAGCGTTGCTTGTGGCACAGGTAATAATTACCTTTGATGTCCTCTCCCACAACTTTACACCTAGTTTTGTAAAACTGTTCTTGAGGACTTCACCACCTCCTCTAACTTTGTAATTGGTACTGATGTGTTCCATTACTGCTGGGACTTCCCCAGCTCCACCAAATACTCTCGTTTCACCACATGCCGAACCCTAGCACCACGTAAGCAGCAGACTGCTTGGCATTTTGGGGCCTTATGGCAGATTACCCTCTCCACCTTTCTAATAATTGAATCCCTTATAACTAGAATCTGCCTTTCTTCCTTGCACTCCCCCCCTCCACCTGTATTAGAACCACTGCCTCCCAGGGTGCTCTGAGATTCAGCCTGCACCATACATGCCAGTTCAGAGCTTTCCTCGCCAGTATCTTAAGCCAAAATGGTGAATTTGCTGTTTTGGACAATCCCTACCATTCTGTCAACTACTTCCTTTCCTGACTGTCACAAACATTCCTCCCTCATTAGCCTCCACTGCCCTTTCTCCTCCCCCCACTCCACTAGCCCCTGCCAGTGGTTTCCTCCCTCATGTTTGCCGCTGCCCTCAGCGCTGCAAGTTCCCCCCCTTAGAGTCTGCAGTTCATATTCCACGATGAAAACCCACCGACATCTTGTAAATACTGCATGGAACTGCTGCTCCAACACCACATACATGTGACAAGACACACACTGAGTGATACCAACCAATCCCCTTGCACTCATATTTACACTGGGTACTTACAGTCTGCCAAGTGCAATTCCTCAAAAACACCTTTTTAGTATTAAATGCCTTAAGGTTTTTAACATTGCTTAACACTTAATTCACATGCAACACTCACTTAACAGCTCCCACACTTGCTATGCAGTCGCAGAGATAAAAGTTTCAAACCACAGAACACAACGCCTGATCAGAATTTACCTGATTAACTGCTCCCCCTTAATTAGCAGACAGAGGGAAAGAGAGAAAAAAATGCTGTTTGTTACCAGTAGTAAAACAACCCCTTGTTAACAATTTTTTTTTAAAAGTATTCCCCTTAGAAACTATTTTGGGATTTAACACAAAAATAAATGTACTAAATGAATCTACCAGTTTACCCCAAACACAGCAGCACACAGCAGTCAGTTATGTACACTTACTCCCTTCTTGCACCCAGCACTCCCAGCACCCCCAGCATGCACAGCAAACACCAACGCCTTAAGGTTTTCAACTTTGCTTAAAACTTAATTCACATGCAAAACTTAGATCACATGCGAAACTCACTTAGCAGCTCTTCCACTCGCTATGCAGTCACAGAGATAAAGGTTTCAAACCACAGAACACAAGGACTGATCAGAATTTACCACATAGAATTTTATTGAATTTGATGAGGGTTGGGAATCACTAACTAACAGGCTGTGTTCAGTTTAGTTACATTGGGTCCCCAAACTTGTACACCTGTGAGCCACACTCAAATGAAAACGTTGGGGGGCCAACACAAACATGGAAAAGTTTAAGGGCTGTGGATGACTATGTAAACTGGCAGCCTACATGAGGTTTTGTCTGTCGGTACAGCTATTTGTTATGCAACCAAAACCAGGAAAAAAAAATAAGCACCTCCTTTGAGGCCACTAGAAGCAAAATTCAATGGGTTTGTGAGCAATATGTTGCTCACAAGTCACTGGTTGAGGATCGCTGAGTTACATCCTCTATAATGTCAAAGCAAAGTCTGCTTAACCCTCTGACACTCTACACTGTGCATTAAGAAGTGTAAAATCTGTGGTTAGCTTCAAAAAACTAAAAATAATGAAATAACTGCACAACCAAGTAATATTGCACCCAAATCAGAACAAAGTCTCTTTGTAAACATCATATACAGTAGGAAGCAAGCTGTACCTAAGTCATATACAGGTATGAGAAATAATAAAATTATAACCCATCCGAACAATGTGGGTCTCTATAAAAACATATTGCATAAAACAACTCATATGTAAAACCCTGCTTCATGTAAATAAACCATTTTCATAATAATATACTTTTTTAGTAGCATTGTGCCATTGGATCATCCTAAATAGAAAATTGCCATTTTAAAAAATAAGGACAGCCTCCTGGGATCGTATTCAACGGTGCACACAAACATACCAAACAAACTATAAAGTTAGGTCACATGAGCCAATTAACAGACAGAGTTGTATCTTTTGCTTCCACACTTCTTCCTGTTAGAGTTAGAGTTAAAATATTTCTAGTCAGGTGATATCTAAGGCAGCACACAGACCATCACAAAATGGTGGTTCAAGGCAAGAGATGTAAAAGGGCAATCTTTACTTAAATATATATTCCAGTTTGGTAAGATTATTTAATATGCCACTCAATATGATATAAACTACCTGTAACTCAAGTATTAATTTTGGGGGTATAGTTTTCCTTTAAGAAGTAATTCATCTTAGGAACTTATAGAATTCTGGAAAAAGATATGCATTCAATGGTATGTTTAATTTGGAAAATAAGAATATTCCGAACACAAATATATGGATGCACATTTCTTCTACATATTCACAATTTTTTTACACTTTATTATATATTATACTTATATATTATATGTATTCAAATTACATCTTTACAGTATGTACTTTTTTTAAATAGCAATTTGCTTTAACATATAAAGGAGGAAAAACCATATAGTAACATTTTTATATAGTTGTATCAAAGTTGGTTTCAGTCAGCTTTTATTGGCAGTGCTCAGTCAAGCTGAAAGTTCCCTACTGACTGGAACCAAGAAACTGTCCAAGCTTACCTTGTCAGTGAGAGTTAAGACAGTCACTGATCCTAATTCTAACCCTGTTGTTTTAGCATACCAATTTTTAATCGCTACATGACTTGTCAAATTAAATCCGGCCTGCATTGGTAAATTAAACAAATATAAATATATAAAGTATTAAATAAATATAAATGTGCCCTTGCTTGGCAAGCAATGAATTAATACTAATATCCATGATCCTTGCATTGGTTCTGTTAACTTTCACATATATTGTTCTATGTTCGACAACATAGAAGTTTAAAATCAAATCTTTCCAACAAAAAGATCTATTATTGTCCACAGAACAGAGTATTAATTTTGAATGCTGTCTATTCACACAGTCTTGACAAAAGGATATTTATATCCCAGAAACTTCCGTTATAATTGAGAATCTCAGCAGGCCACTTACTATAAGCAGTATCCATTCTTCCATGTAAAGCCTACTTCCATAGACTGGTGGCAAGACTTGACTACATTACAACCATGACTTGTGCAGATCTCCTGCCATTTTTGCATATGTTGAAAGCTGTCTTGTTCTCTGCAGCATCTCTTTGTTTAGAATCAAGAATGGAACACATCACTGTCAACAATAATTTCCATTTGAATCCTATTATTTTCATATTAGCAAAAGCTGTGTATAATTTTTCAAAATCTTTCCCTGATAATATAAAATTAATATTGCATTGAAAGCCTTTTCTATTTGTCAACAAAGGGAAGGCGGGCATAGCGTATATTTTTAAAGCTATTGACCCATGATCTAATACATTTGAAGTTTCTGCTGTGGAACCTTATTGAATTAGTAACTGGAGAAATAAACTGTAAATAAATGTGTCAACCACCTGCAGATGTTCATGTAAATGTTTATTAATAGAAAGATAATTAGAAAGATAGCTTTATGCTACTGTGAAAATGTGACATGCTGAAAAGTAACGATGCTATTGAACTTTGACAAAGTGCTGCCTGATGAACAAGCTGAGATATCTGTAAACTCAACTCAACTTTGGATGGGGATTGTTTGTTCTCTAGAAATCAAGGGCTCTATGTGCTCTGTCCGCCCTTGGTTTGACTACTTCATAAATAATGATAATGTTACAATTTTGTTTGTTACAAGAGTAAAATGTTTATAAAGGTACTATGTTGCTTCCTTAGTTAGATACATCTATTGCCCCAGCAACAGTTTATTGTACTTTTTATCAACTTTGAGAACTAAAATTTTTGGACAAATATGAATTTTGGGCTTCTTTATAATTATAATTGTGGTGGACTATTGGGATCATCTTGACATTTTTATGTGCGTTTTATTTATTATTTATGAATTAATTTTTTGATACAGTATATCACCTATAACAGTATACCACCTACAGTATATATGTTCTCTAAATTACTACTGAAACGAGATGTATAAAAATGTGATGAATTGATTAAAAAGTAGTTTAAGGGGTTTACAGTTATTTTCATTTGAGCTGCGGAGTTATGGACTCTTTCTTGCTGTTTGGACTACATTATTGGCTGGATTGGAGACCAGCATATGAAGGAGTGAGCAGCAGTGAGAGGAGAGCCTAAAGTGAGGAATAGGGTATGCGGAAATTTAAGTTTTGTTGCCAAAGACTGATGTCAGCTATATGTATTGTTAGTGGATATAGTGTTTCCCTAATTTTCCAAAGGACTTTAAGTACAATGCACTACAGCTCCTTATGTAGGGTGAAAGATGTGAGCCAATGTTCATTGATAGATTTTTCCTGTATTAAAATAGATTCACAATAAGATTTATTTCCCTTTACCATAAGCTATGGATTATATATCTAATTGGTGCAAAGCTATTTATGAGTAATATCTCAATGTCTTTTGGGCCTTAACTTTAGATTACAGAACCACACTGAAGGCTCCTAAATATATTGTAGTTACAGCATACAATCAAAAATCTATGATTCAAGTGCCGATCCATTGTCAGTACCCAATTCATTGTTTGACGTATACAAGCCAAGGTCTGAATAATTTTCAGATATTTATTTTTGTTCTAGCAAAAACATGAGGTTTGAAGTTAAATGGGTTCAAAAATGAAAAAAGTAGTCCAGATCACCTTGATTTTGTCCACAATGCAATTTGATTTCCCAACATTTTAAGACTAATCCTTGTGCCTGATGGTGGAGATGTAAAGACATGTACTTCATCATATAACATCTATGAGCAATGTGCATCAGTCATGTGTTCAGTAAATCTAAATTAGCATTTTACAACCATATGTTGCCTTTTCCTGTCTTATAATTACTTCCTCAAAAATCATCAATTTTAATTTTACAAATACAAGCAGAATTCAGTGAATATATTCAAACATTTAAACATTTTTATTGAAAAAATACACAGTAAGCTTGAGATATACTTCCTCTCTATTGTAAGGTAATCACAAAGAAATGAATAATATTCCTTTAAATCATGATAGAAGAAAAAACTTATCTGAGTTAAAATCAGCCACAGGAGGCTGCTTTTCTGGGTCATTTTTCAACTTGCTTGGGGCAAATGAAGATTAAGTCATTTTTAAACCTTCTCTGCAGCACAAAGGTATAATCCATCTACACTTCAGGTGACTTATAAGCACAGAGTGGTTGTTGGCAGCTCATTCTGTTAGCAGCTAATGTACTTCTGCTTTCACTTTTCAACTTCCAAACAGCCTTCCATAATAACAGCTACAAAATATATTTATATCACATGAAGCATAATTTAATCTAAAATATTGCTGCAATTTTTTTTTTTTTTAAGAAATGATTTCGCGGTGGCTGTTCTTGAAAAGAATATTCAAGCGCATTTATATGAACAGAGAAATGGTTATCTGTATTTTTACACTAGGTTGCTAACTAATTATTTTTTTTCTTCCAAAGTCTTCTCTTTTGCTTAACAGCAAAACCAAATTTGCAATATTTTTTTATTATTGCAAATGTACAAGTTGTGAAGACCATGGGGCCTTTTTCCTAGCATGTTGCGTGGTTTTCCTGATACACTTGGGAGCAGATTTACTGAATTCACATAAAGGATTGAATTTTCAATATATGACCAATTCGAATAATTTGAATATTCGAATTTAATTGTATTCAAATATTCGACTATTTGATGATCAAAGTACTTCACCTTTAAAAAAAAAATTTGATAGGCCAGTTCGCCAGACTGAACATACTGAATTCCTTTAAAACCCTATGGGAAGCTACCATAGGTGTTTTAAAGTTTTTTTTAATCGAATAGGACCAATTAGATTGTTCATATATTCTAATTCGAAGGATTTTACTTACCTCACTATTCACATGGTCGAATTTCAAATTTTTTTCAATTCGAAATTTGACCATTAGTAATTCTGCCCCTTGGAGTTACAATGAAGTTAAAGGTTAGTGTGGCATTCGTTTCATGAATTGGACTTACTTTTTCGGACTGCACCCTCTTAGTGCCATGGAACATAGAATGTAAAAATATATTTGTTATGATGGTTCTGCCGACCCAATTTTCAATCAACTGACCATCGGCACAGAATTTTTTTTTTATTTGTGTTTTAATGTTTTCCTTTTTTCTTTTGATCCTTTATCCCATAGATATTCATTCTTCTTCCCTCTTTTACTCTTTTTTCTCCCTCTTATTTTCTACAACATTATGCTGGAAGGCAAGTCTGAAAGAGCAGTTCTAGTAATATATAGTGTAATTAATGCATATGTAAAATGAATATGCATTATGAAGGATTTTAGTAAGCTTGAAGGTAATCCCTTTGGGAGCTGTACAAGTTATGTTCAGCATAATTGATGCAGATGTAAAATAAAAAAAGTAATAGGAACATGCCTAGTATTAAATCAGGGTCTGTTCAAATTGATTTATACATATTTATAATTATGATTACTATCCTAATCACTCATAATTATTAAGATACCCTTATATTTTATTGGAGGGCTTGTGTATTGTGTTTGCATGATCATTTCTTTATTAGTCAGCAGTTTTATGGTTGTGCTACACTTTCAGGCCTTTATTGCTTAATGACTTAATCCTTTAACTTTTAGAACAATCTTTAATTATAATTCTTATGGGAGGAGAAATGGGTTTATAAACTTGTTAAGCTGCATTCTGTTTGTTGTTGCACATAATAATAATATTGATTAGTGCTATTGCACTTTAATATTTTAAGTTTTGTATGGATGAACCTGTGTCCTCTGTGCAGACACAGAGGTTATATGTGCTCATGTTACAAGGCACTTCCAGGAATGGCTAGAGGTTTGCACCTTTCTTATGAATCTGCTCTTAACAAGCAGTGTTCCAACTGCCTGGAGTATTCCTGCTGACAAGCCTAAGCTATCGGGTAAGGTGCCTGTGTTCCTCTAACTTCTTGTATTATCTGAAGTCTTATTGTAGTTAATTCAGATTGTACTCACTTGTCTGCAACTTAGTTCACAGGTGCACTTTTCCCACGTGTCCTTCCACAGGTATATAACACTTGTTAGGAATCAAAATGGGCAGCACTCTGATTAAAAAATGCCTTTATTTTTCACATGCAGGGCAACAAAGACAGAGCAATATTTCAAGCCCACCTGGCTCTTTGTCAAGCCTTATCTGAAGTCTTATGTTGTGAACCTGTGAGCTCTGTGCAAAACACAGTGGTTTTATTGGCTCTTGTTACACAAAGTACTTTCAGTACTGGCTGGTGAATCTCTCTGCGAAAGCAGTGTGGTACCTGAACCTGGTGAGTATGATCTCTCAGTCCACTGTGTGTTTGAAACATTCAGTACACTGGGAAGTCTGCATGTTAATTAGCTAATGATGTCCCCTAGCTGAAAGCTATCAGAGTTTTAACTGGAGTTACCATCCTGCTGATTACTATAAGGTAAGGTGCAGACAGTCCTCTGGGCCTCTTTGCTATTGTTGTTTCTTTTGTCCTCTGTGCAGACACAGAGGTTATATTTGCCTTTTATTACACAGGGTGCTTGCAGGGCTGGCTGGATGCTTACACTGCTGAATCAATATGGTACACCCTTCCTTACAATGAGCCTCTGACTGGAGTATTCATACTGTCTAACTCATGTTCATGCTCTTATTACTAGTGATGAGTTAATTTATTTGCCTGTGACAAATTCGAGGTGAATATACCATGACCATCGGCTCATGGGTCTGCTGGCATTTTTACCATGGTCCTTGGCTAATGGGTCTGCTGGCATTTTTACCATGGCCCCAGGCTCATGGTTCTGCCGGGCTGTTGCATGTGCATTTGGCTCATGTGGCCTTTTACCAGGCTTATTGTGGCTGCTGGCCTTAGTTCAGGTGTTTTTTGCCATTTACCAGGGCTGTTGGCCTTTTTCTGCATGCCTGATTTCAGATTGTGACCCCAGCTGTTTGCTGGTTCAGTATGTTGGTTTTATAGCTGACCTTTGCTTCTGCCTTGCATGCATTGTTTTTGGTCTTGTATGCCACTGTTTATTATCATATGTTGTTGGTTTTATAGCTGACCTTTGCTTCTGCCTTGCATGCATTGTGTTTGGTCTTGTATCCACTGCTTATTACCAATAAGGCTGGCTTGTGGACTAGTGTTTTGCAAGTTCAATAACTGGCTTGTGCTCCGTTGTTGCATGTGTGGAGATTTACTTTTGTGTCAGGTGCCAGTGCAGTTGGTGGCCTTGATCCCAAGGGTGGCTTTCACAATAGCTGACTTATGTATTATTGCTTTTGTAGTAGAGTTCCACTCTAGTGCAGTGCTGACGGGCATCATGGCCTGTTAGTGTGACAATGGCCTTGCACATCTATGCTGGAGTACATAATAGCTGACTTGTCCACCACTGGTTTGCATGTATGGTGGCTGTATTGCATGTATTAGTAACAGTGTTTGTAGGCTATAAGATTCTTGCATGCCTGGTTTCAGTTTGTTTGCTGGTTCAGTGGCCCATTTGATTCAGTAGCTTCAATGTATGTCACAGGTTTGGTTCAGTGCTTGCAGAAACTGTAGCATTGTGCAGCTTTAGATGTAGTGGCCTCTGCTTTTGTCTGTGTTTTCTAGCATTGTAATTGGCTTGGGTCCCATTTGCTTACTCGTGCATCAGTTGGATGTGGCAACTGCATATCTTACTGGTAGATGACCTTAATTCACATTTGGCTGGTCCAGCAGCTGACCCTTGTGCTGTTGTATGCCCAGTTCAGATTATTTTGTACATTATTTAAGTAATGTTATGTACATTTGTTTATTTCATGCAGTGAACATGGCGAGAACCCTGCATTTAGTGTAAAGAAAAAATAGCTAAGTCACTTCCTCTGATGGACTTTAAAATTCTTATGGACTGTGCTGGCTTTAAAACCATTGTTCATATATATTTACAGATACTAATTGATACAAAAATATATACAATTTACGATGTATGTATAAAATTTGCTTGTTTAAAATGCAGATGACTTAAATGAACTGACAATTAAGAAGAAGTGGCAAGTTCTGGGAAAAGAATACGGAAATGACCTGCAATGAAAAACATCATAAAAAACATTAGTGCCACAGAAAAGTTCCCTTACATAAAACTGCATAGAAGCAGCAACAGTAAAATGTACTCATATCACATGAGTGATTATCATTCAGTTATATGCTATGGATTGACAGGATGGCACCACCAACAGTGGAAAATTCCCAAAGCCATTGTGCCCATTGTGCCTGCTATGCAATAGCTTTTGATGCTTGGCCGGATCACAATGCACCACTGCCTATGCTGCCTGGTCACAAGAAGAGGGAATCCAGTTGTTCGTATATCCTAAATGGTAAGGCCAGGAAAGAGGCAAAAAAACATCTCCAAAACAGGGGTGATCTGTATATGGAATAAATATTATATAGGGTGTAGGGAAAGTTGGGCATTTATATCTTTTTTTAAACAAGCCTTTGCTAACATGTAGGCTAGTGGCAGAAGAGCCACTTTATCAGAACATTATTTTATCAGAATATGAATGTCTACATGTTGCTAAAAAGGAAATTCTAACTTGAACCTTCCTTTTAATTGATCGTATCTATTTACTGAAGACAATTAAAAAACAAAATAGACAAAGTGAATGCAAACTATAATTCTTTTTTTATATATAACATTTTTCTCTCAGTAAATTCTCAATCAGATTTATTTTAACAGTTTTTGTGTTGATGAAGAAAGCCCAAACTTCCCAGGCATGGATGAAAAATGAGAACGAAGAAATGTCTTTAGATACCCTCAGTGGGTGGCATCAACCAATGACCTACCTACTAATAAGGCAAATGAAAGGAAAATAGCCTCAGAGGAACTAAATACCAGAACTGAATTCATAAAGCAAAAGAAAACAAAGCTATTCACAAGGTGCCAAGACCAAGACAATCGGTTTTTAACTATAAAAGCCCAAAAATCCACAGGTAGAGGACATTGCACTGGATACACAAAGCAAATGTACAAGGGGTATTTTATACATGTGGCTTAAATACTGCTTTGGACACTGAATAAATAAGAAGTTAACAAGATAATTGTTAGGAAACCTACTTAAAATAGAATAACCTGTGAAGCCAAATGACTGAGCAAACACTATGCAAGGTACTGAACCACCCTGTGAGTTCATATGTTTGTGATTTCATAATCTGGAACAAGGCTTGGAACATGTGCTCTGGCTTTTATCCCTGTCTTACAAATCTCCTTCTAATAACAACATGAGAATGTCTGCATAGGG
The DNA here is from genome assembly GCA_024363595.1 of Xenopus borealis. Classification (NCBI taxonomy): domain Eukaryota; kingdom Metazoa; phylum Chordata; class Amphibia; order Anura; family Pipidae; genus Xenopus; species Xenopus borealis. Next base: position 133,101,651 of record CM044439.1, read on the forward strand.
GAAATAGCTGGCTTTTGTGTATTTTCTCTTCGGCGTTCTGTTTCCTTTCTATC
>CM044439.1:133145339-133165778 GCA_024363595.1 Xenopus borealis
CTTGATGGACGCGAGTCTTTTTTCAGCCTAACTTACTATGTTACTATGTATGTTACTATTAGATGAAAACCCCCACTTTATCGGATTATCCCAATGTCTAGAAATAACTACAGGGACATCAGGGGAAATTCACTAAAGTGCGAAGCATCTAAAGCTAGAGCTAATTTGCTAGCGTTACATAAATTCGTAACTTCACAAATTTGCTAACACCGACTGGCAAATTTTTGCTAGCAAAATAGATAGACTAGCGCAACTTCGCACCCTTATGCCAGGCAAATTTGTGCACTGACGAAGGATCGTAATTATGCAAATTCACTAAGATGACCATTTTTCTGAACGTTACCACTTACGCTAGACGTTACTTCGCCAGGTCAGACCTGGCGAAGTTCAATACAATAGATAGGAGTTTTACCTTTCTAGGGTGATAGTCTGAAAAAGAGCAAAAATGTTTTTGGGGGTTACCCTCCTTCCCCCCTACATTTCCTAACATATGGTAACACAAATATATAGGGGGCACATGTAGGGCAATAGGACAACTTTATTTTTTTATTAAAGGTTTTCTGGTCTTGTGTAGTGCAATGTAGTGACTGTAACATTTACTTCTATTGTACTTTGAAATTCGCGCCATATGCAAATTAGGCATCACTAGCGTAAATGAGCTTTGCCTGGCGAAGTAACACGAGCGCAACCATGCTTCAGTTCGCCGACCTTAGCGTATCTTCGCACTTCAGTGAATTTGTGTAGCGATGGCAAAAATTTACCTGGCGAAAGTGCGCCGAACGTTAGCGAAGGCAATGCTAGTGAATTTTTGCCGCTTAGTGAATTTCCCCTATAGAATTCTACAACAGGTTTGAGATGGAGTGTTTTCAGATTCAGATTTTTAGCAGCTTTGGGGTATGATAAATCTGTAAACAAAAATTCCCATGAAAATTTTAGTTTTCCCCCTAAAAACCCAGTGCAGAAAAAAGCGGAGGTTTACTAAATGGACCCCTAAATAACCACTTCTAAAACCAGATGAAGAAAAAAACTGAGGTTTCCTGAATGTGCCTGTAACTGTTTCTTGGCTATATTAAAACAAACCAAACTAGCATGGGTAGAGCATTGGTTACACGCGACTCTTTGATCTCAGGTAGGGCTTTCGCTAAGTGGAAAATCACGTGTGAGGTAGTTGAACTACAACTCAATACTGCAAATTGTGTAAAAGAACAAGTGTTGGACGCCAGGGGTTCTTTGTGAAACAAATAGAACAGTATTTATTTACAGAGAACACACAGGGTATTCATCATACTCACAACCAATAGATGGTAACAACAATTGCATGGCATAGGTACAGCAAATAAAGAATGCCCTCAGGTAGGATGTGTGGATGGGAGTTGTAGTTTCACCAGCCAGGTTAGCAATACCTCATGTGGTCCGGATCCCACCAGCAGGTTAAGGTCAGTTCAGGGGTTAAATACTCTTCCTGCAGTCCCTAACACTGAGGTCCCTTCACTTCAGGCAAGGTAGAGCCTGGGGGAGAGCTACTCCCTACTATCCTCCTTGATGGGGCTTGAGCTGCCCTTTCTAGCTTCCCTCTCTATCTCACTTCTCCTAGAGAGTGCTATTACAGGAATATCCTTTCTCTGACTATTCCTCATTCACGGGGCCCTGTTCCCCGACTTCTCTAAAGGTGTTCTTTACCTTTAGGGCTGAACGCTTCTGGGGCCTTGTTGACTCCCAGGCTCAATGGAGCACTGCCCCCCTCCTCTCCTGCAGGCCAAAGAGGAAGTGCCCCTCCCTGCAAGCACCTTTATTACAGCACTGCAGGGGTGGGTGACAACCTGTATCCAATAATGTGCTACATTATAGCTATCTGGACTTTAGTCCAATAACAGATAGCTAAGGTAAGGGCAAGGGAAGAAGCCATAAGGGCCATGCTACTTATGGGTCCCTACATGCCCATAAATCACCACCTCTATAAGTGGGATAACCTTTTTTTAATTCCTTGAATTTGGAGGCATGTAACATGGATACTGTTACTTTTCCTTTAACATTGCACATGGCACTTGCACTAATAAATGAGCCCTTAAGTGTCTACCAAGGAAGGCACACATGGGGACTGAATTTGAAATTTTTTTTTGCAATTTGAGTTCTTTGTCAGTGTGGTTCCAAATCATATTAACAAACTGCAAGTGCAATTAGTAATGAATTGTTATATGACAATATATGATATCTTAGTCTTATATAAGTACTATAGTAGCTCAGTATTCTCACACTGGAAGAATTGTTTGCTATATTGGAAACATTTACTAAATACATGGTGATAGAGGGCTGCTGCTTTTTCGTTTGGCATATCTAAAGTTTCCTCTTCTCTACTTTCTCCTGCACCAGAAGGGGCGATGACTCCAAATTGTACACTAGAATGCTTAGCCTCATTTACAAATTTTCTTGTAATGAATATGTCTCACTGACAGTGATGTTAGCAGGCACATGTAACCTTAATTATAAATTGGGTGAGGCAATGGTTTTGAAAAGAATAAGCATGTAAGACCTCCATGGAAAAAAAAGTGAGAACTACAGTTAAATATCTGTACCCTGTACATTTTCTGAATATCAACAGATTTTAACACTTAAGAGATACTAGAAATCATCCTAAATGATTTAGTCATGATATTCTGAAACTTTTCTTAGCAATTTTAGTTTAAAAATCTAGAGATAGGAAGGTTTTGATTTAAAATGCCAAATGTTCCTGCAACAGCTTCAGAGTTTTTTCATTTTTTTTTAAATCTTATAAAACACACATATCTAAGGAAAATGTCTTTTTGGAGTCTACATCAAAAGGCTTTTAGAAGTCATCAAAGCATTTGAAATTTGTAGAATAGCATATGCTGTACTAACGACATTTTCATTTCTTAAAACACTGAAAGCAATAACATTACAAAACCCACATACTTCTTTAAATGAATCATAAATGCTAAAATATGTTAGTCTTCAATTGTGCAATCCTTCTGTGTTTACTATGATAACACTGGTATAGAGTTAGAAACAAATGTTTTGGTTCTTGAGTAATATCTGCACAAGCATGGACTTAAAAACAGGGTAAACATGTTAAAAAGATTGCCTTTGTATGCAGACTTTTTCAGCACTGTCTAAAGAATGACATTTACGCCAACTACTACTAGTACAGTTAGCTAGAGAAAAAGAACTTTCATCAGTGAAGCAGGTGCACTGTGGCCTAACCACTATTAGGTCCAAAGTCGGTTTTTGTGTCCTAATAATCAATAAAGGGGCAATCAAAAGGCAAAAAAGCAAACTTTAGACAATGGAATATTACAGTGTTTAAAGGGTTTATTGGTTGAGAAAATATTGATAATGTATTCATTCTCAGCCCCTATGACTCTCATAGGCAAAGAATTTACAATTTTGAACCTTACAATTACAAACCAGAAAATACTGTAACTAGTCAATGGGGCAGATTTACTAAAGGGTGAAGTGGCCATCACTAGTGAAAATTCACCAGAAATACCATCCGGAGGGACATAGCCCATTTACGAACAGGCGTAGAGCTGGCAAACTGATAAAATTAAGCTACATTCTCCTCAATATTATGTCAGAGACATCATATACTGTATGCCGAAACGCTGGCATTGTTTCATATTTTAAAGGGGGATTGCCTTTAAAAGTTGTAACTGTTAAACAATGTTGATTTAACATTTTTTTTTACCATTTGAGGAGCATGCCTAATTTAGGGGTGGGCTCATGTCTAGGGAATTAGAGGTTCACTTTTGTCTTTGCCCGGACCTTTTGTCTTTATTTTGCTTCCTTGGATATTTGTAATAAGTCAATCATTTGCACCATCTCTAATAAAGACATATATACAACCTATATGTACCTAATCTATTCAAATTAACCTAAGCACAAGCGCACTAACAATATTTCGCTAGGCAGAAACCAACATTAGCAAACATTTGATATGAAATGCTCATGCTGACAAATTTACGCTACCTAAACTTCATCAGCCTTTGGTTGCAGAGACCCAACTTTTTGGTGAATTAGTGCCTGACAAAGTGTTGCAAAGTGTGGCAGAAGAAAATTCACCCTTTAGTGAATTTGCCCTAATGCCTCACAAATAGACTTAATTTTATGTTGTTTAGATATTTACAAATGTATATGTAATTTCTTCAATGTTTTTCTTCTGGCTGCAACTAACAAACACATGCTGTGAGTCACTGACAGATATCACTAGCTCTGACTGGTTGATTCCAGCATGAATCAGCAATGTACAATGCATTGACAACATTTTTGCATTGTAATTTAGGCTGAAGAAGATGCACATCCACTGAGTTAAACCTTTTGTCTAAACAGAATGGCTGAATGGTTAGGAGTAAATTAAAAAAAGGTAGGATGAGAAACTTTATAAGATAAACAGTGTTTTTCATCCTACCTTCAGTCCTGTTATCATTAATCATCTACAGTTTGTGTATATCAAAGATAGTTCCTGTTAAAAATAGATATATATTTGCCATAAGTATTTAATTTTTCTGCTAGCTGCATGTGTAGAGAATATTACAGTTGAGACATATTGTAGGAACAAAGTTTTAAATAGTTTTTCACAATTCCACATAAATATACTGTGCATTATACAGTTGCTTTTCACTATAGGACTGTCAGCGGGGCCTAACGGCTCCCAGTGGGGAGTTGTCAGGACCAAGGAGGAAGCAGAAGGGTTAAAAGTCCAGATCAAGGTATAGACAGGGTTCAGGCAATGATCAAAGTCAAATCCAGGCAAAGGGTTAAAAGGCAGACAGCAAATATCAAGGTCGGTTCAGGCAGAGGTCAAAGTCCAAGAATCAATAGCAGAGGAATAATAGAGCACCCAGGAATGCAAATAACAAAATCCTATACTCGGGCATTGAACCCTGGTCTCCGGGTCCTATTATATTTGAATTAGGCGCCATTAGGGGTTGCAGATGCCATGATGCGCTTATCGTGGCACTGTGATGTAATAGCACCAGCGCCGCTTCCCACGTGGCGGCTATTGGTGCTGCCATTTTTGGAGCAACGCCGGTAGGAGAAGACGCACTGCCCGGACCTCCTGGAACTGCTCCGGGCGGCGTTCATGACAAATACACAATAGTTGTCTGGTGGGATTAAACTGAAGGGACTATATATATAAGATGCTTCTGTATAAACAGTCAAGCACAGATTTGCAGATGGAAATAATGAAACCCAGACCACTGAATTGATATATATTTTAGGTAGGAATAGAGCTTGATGGGGTAATATTATTTTATTTTATTATTTATTTTATCTCCCTCATACTGCTACATTCTGATAAAATAAGTACTGACTTAGATCCAACATTAATAATGGAAACTTTTTGATTAGCCAAATGCATTCTAGATATAACACAGGTTTGTTTTATGTTATGTATTTGTAACTGTTTTTAGCAATAGATATAAATATCTGTGTACCAAGGAGACTAGAGCACTTGGTACTGTATATACATTCTATAATGAACTGTTTTTTATAGGTATACAAATAGTGAATAACTGGTTGTTTATAATACACCCACTTCTCCATTTATTTATTTATTTTTTCAACCAGGATCATCATTGATTTGGGGCCATAAAGCTAGACCTGTGACAAAATGTGGCAATGGAGAACTTCATGTTGTATTATTATTATTAACATGTATTTCTATAGCGCCAACTTGTTGCGTAGCGCTGTAAATGTTGTACACTAGCTTGCTGAATAACTAGCAGATACAATCTGGGAAGACTGGTTGGCATATTTAATTCACAAGAAACTAACATTGGTACAAGCCTTGACTCAATTCAGTTGTGTTCTTTATTATTTCCTGCTATGCAATGCTGGGGAACTAAAATGTTCCAGACAGGAAACTGCAAGGAGTTTGTGTGACTTTACCGCTCACACTCCAAAAACACTTAGAAAGTTTTATTGGACCATGATAACATTGAACATAGTCCTCTTTGGAATTTATACTACATACAGGCAAAAAGGCCCGAGCACAATATACAGAAGTGCAAGGAGTGACTGTCTCTCAAATATGAAAGCAGTTACTGCCTACATCATTTCCATTGATTAAAGGAACTTGCTTCTTAGCACTCTTTTTCACTCACAAATTTGAGTGCAATCGCATCAAATATGCAAGCAAATCAAATGTATTTCATTAAGCACTAAGCTACCACAATGGTATAAAAATGCTGTATTACCAGACGACAGTATCCTATTATATCTCCTCATAATCCAGCCTCTCACTTTTCAACAATCCAATTTTTTTACCAGGGATGAACCCTTCACAATTAGTGATGGGCGAATCTCCCGCGTTTCGCTTCGCCGAAAAATTATCAAATTTCCAGAGAAATTCGCGAATTGTCGAAAAAACTCGCGAAACGAGTCGCACGTCGTTTTTGACAAGCGTCGCGTCAAACGCGGCGCGCCACGTCGTTTCCGACGCGCGTCGCGTCGTTTCCGACGTGTCGTATAGTTTTCGGCGCGCGACGCGTCGCGTCAAAAACGACGCGCGGCTCGTTTTTTTTGGCAAATTTTTTTTCGGCAAATTTTTGCTGCCGTTTCGCAAATTTATTCGCCAGCAGCGAATCGCGGGAATTCGCCGCGAATTCGCACCTGGCGAATAAATTCGCCCATCACTATTCACAATATCAATGGTGGATAGACAATGGACTCACCAAAATATCTCACCTACACCAGGATGTCATTAAAGACTGGCCTATAGTGATGGGCGAATTTATTCGCCAGGGGCGAATTCGCGGCAAATTCCCACGATTCGCTGCTGGCGAATAAATTTGTGCTTTTCTTATCACCATGCTGTTTCGCTTGCATTATTTCTGTTATAAAGAATGGAGCAGGGTATAAGGTATGAGATCTATTATTTAGAATATCCGACCCAAAGTTTTTCTCATTATGGTGTTTTTCTGTAAATTGGAGCACCATACCATAAAGCTGATGAAAACAAATATTAAATGACAATAGGATAGTTTAAGAATTTATATGGATTTCTGCAAGTTTAGTTAGCATCAAGTGCAAAGTATTGTGTGAAAAAGCAAATCTGTAAAAAAAATGAAGAATTGTTTGTATAAATAAGTCTACAGGAAGTATTTTGGAGTTTTTAGATAATGGGTTTCTGAATAGAAAAAAACTGTACCTGTTCTGCTCACTGCAGTTTGAAAGATAGTGAAATTTATGGATTTGAGAAGAGATTAAATTACTGCGTTGAGAATTGGACTGAACTGTGCCCATCATATCAATGTGACCTTTATGAAGGCAATAATAAAGTGATTCAGCAACCAATCCAGGACCATAAAGGCTCCAAGAAGACATTGAAAAAAACAAATAAAGTTTTTATGTTAATAAATGGTTTATATTTTTCCCCAGTCATATAACTTCGAACAGCCATTATATCGCAATGCTTTAATCAACTACCAGTAATAACTTTTAGTTTAAATATAATCACTTAGTTAGGGGTTCACCTCTCACTACATCAATAGCTTGCTCACTATTTACACTCAGTACCTTATTCTTCTAGAGTACCTAAACATAGGAGCTACCATACCTTCAGTATTCATTCACCAGGTATCCAGCCCTGATGAAGGCTTTATGCTTTAGGCACAGAACCCACATCTTCCTTTTTTCTTTAAAGAAAGCTGTCTGCTTGCCTTGATGTAGGCTTTATGAAGGCTTTAAAGGAACAGTTCAGGGTAAAAATAAAAACTGGGTAAATAGGCTTTGCAAGATAATAAATGTTTCTAATATAGTTAGTTAACCATAAATGTAATGTATAAAGGCTGGAGTGACTGGATGTGTAACATAACAGAATACAACACAACATCCTGCTTTTCAGCTCTCTAAATCTGAGTTAGTCAGCGACTTGAAGGGGAGCCACATGGGACATAACTGTTCAGTGAGTTTCCAATTGATCCTCAGCATTCAGCTCAGATTCAAAAGCAACAGTTATGCCCCATGTGGCCCTCCCTCAATTCACTGATTGGTTACTGCCTGGTAACCAGGGTAAACAGTCAGTGTAAACAAAAGAGAGCTGAAAAGCAAGTAGTGTTCTGTTCTGTTATGTTAGACTTACAGTCACTCCAGCCTTTATACATTCAATTTTTGCCTAATTAACTATATTGAAAACATGTTTTATTTTGCACAGCCTATCTATTTACCCAGTTTTTTTACTTTTATACTGAACAATTCCTTTAAGCTACTGTATAAACTCTGGACCACATTACCCCTGTTTCTGTCATGCAAACACATGAGAAGCTGGCAGGTGAGATCTTAAAGGCTGGGTAACCAACGGAGTCAAGAGGCCATGTTAAGATGAAATGCGGTTTAATAGTATAACAATAGGTGCAGAGAAAAATTAAAACAAACATATAAACAATAACTGTGGAAATTGGCAGGCAGAGTTCAGTAAATGGGCCAAAAGTCAGGGGCAGGCAGCAAACAATGTAAGTCCACTTAGCAGGCCAAGGTCAATATGGGAAGATCAACACAAAGCAGGCAGGGAACAGGACAAGGGCTTAGGAACAAGGCAAGGAGGATTCAGGAACTTGGAAGTGGGAGCAAGGCAGGGTTAGGTTAGATACAATGGAGTAGTCTCTAGATTAGACTGAGGAGCACAATGACCAAGCAACTGGGAATTGTTTGAAAAAAGCTTATAAAGCCACTATGGACAGAGATTGCAGACTTGTTGAGCAGGACCCTGAGAAACAATATCCCAATAGATATGTCCACCTTTTTGCTGGGTAAACCACTTCCTGGATATGGGAAAACAGGATTGAAAATCCAAATCTTGACAGTCACATGAATAGTCATGGCATCCCACTGGAAAACTGACACCATACCAACCCTTGAAGAGATCAGATGCCAGATAGAGATCAACAAGAAGTTCAAATATGTTATTGCCAAAATTCGCAACAAACTCCCCCACCACTTAGAGATATGGACACCTTGGGAGTCATAAGTTTCGTTAAACTGAACTCGGCCATGAACACCACCATAATCCACAAACCAGACCAGCACTCTGTGGGCTAAACCTGTATTGCATGACGGAGACCTCGCCCCTCTTCCGCCTGGTCCCCTCTCCCCTCAGGGGGGGTTAATATATAACTGTGATATGCAATGTACAAACCATATATGAGATACATACGCTCAGTTACAATTATTGTTTGTAAAATATATTTTCATGCTTAATAAAATTTAAGTTACAAAAAAAAGAAAAAAGCTTATAAAGGGCCTAATTAATTAATGGAGGACACTGGAGAAAAGGGAGCAGAAGGGTAGAATACAAAAAAGCACATTGGGGGAAAACTAAGCAATAGCCAAGTAAAGAGCCCCTGGTGGCTCAATAGTAAATTGCACAGATCATGAAACACACAGACCAGTGTTTGAATCCCATTAATTCCTCACAGTTAGCTGCTTTTCAAACATACAGGTGAATATCTGGTCACAATAATTTTCTCTATAGGAAACTAACATATCTAAAAGAGATCTGAATTAAGTGCTCTGTAATACACAGACTAAGTTCAAATACAATTGCAAAATGTGCAAATAAGAATATTTAGCTAAAAATATTTCTTGCTTCACTTATTTCTTTGAAAATGATACTGCTAAACACATGATAACCTCTAAATGGACTAACATAAGGATTAATAAACTTATTATCAAGAATCTTTATTTTAGCTCTTATTATTGTTTATTTATTTATTTTGTAACAAGTTTTATTTGGATTTAATATGAAAATTTCCATACATTGCATGTTTTCTCATATATCATAGATACAATCCTTGTATATCTTTTTGTTGTTACAAGTTCTGATGAACAGATGTCATAGATCAAATGGAACCACAAAAGGAAGGAAGAATAGGAACATAGAAAAACATAACAATAAAAGGCAAATAGATGCTGTGTGGTATAGATGTAATACCATTTTTCCAGTATGGGGAACAAGGCCTATCTCTTTGTTTAGTTTTGTACATACAATACATTATACGTGAACCTTAATTTTCATGTCATTTGTTGCAGGATATATAGGGGCAAATTCACTAAGATCCGATAAAACGCTAGCGTTGGATTCGCTAGAGTTCACCGCACTTACGAATTTAAGCTCAGGTCGGCGAACGGTAGCGTAGTTGCGCTAGTGTTCCTTCGCTAGGCAGAGCGATGTTACACTAGCGAAACCTAATTTGCATACGGTGGGAACTTTAAGTTATAATAGAAGTATATGTTACAGCCACTACATTCCACTACACAAGCCCAGGAAACCTTTAATAATTTAAATAAAGTTGTCCTATTGCCCTACATGTGCCCCCTGTATAGTTGTGTTGCCATATGTTAGGAAATGTAGGGGGGAAGGATGGTAACCCCCAAAAAAATATCGATCTTTTTCAGACTATCACCCTCCTATGCTCCTACGCCTGTGTTTTTTTGGGACTTAGAAAAAACGTAACATTTTTTTTTTCAACCTCCTATCTATTGTATTGAACTTCGCCAGGTCTGACCAGGTGAAGTAATGTCTAGCGTAAGTGGTAACATTGAGGAAAATGTTCATCTTAGTGAATTTGCAAATTTGCAATCCTTCGTCAGTGCGCAACTTCACCTGGCGTAAGGGTGCGAAGTTGCGCAAGTCTATCTACTTCGCTAGCGTAAATTTGCCAGAGCCGGTGTTAGTGAATCTCCAAAGTTACGAATTGACATCACGCTGGCGAATTAGTGCTAGCGTTAGACACTTCACGCTATAATGAATTTGCCCCATAGTAGTCCCATTTTGACCAGATTTTCTCATGTTGAGGGATTTTCCCTCTAAAGGTCCCCATAGACGCAAAGATCTTTCTCTGCTGAACGACCGATCTTGGCGAAGTCCGACCAATCTGTCAAGTTATTGTGCGGTTAGTGCGATTCGAACAATCGTACATCTTACGATTTTTCAACTGACATAGGTCTGAAAATTGATTGGCCAGGTTAAAAAATCTTTATTGGTTCCCATGTAATCTACCTATGTTTGCAGGGCCAAGCAGGCAGTGACCCTTCAGTTTTGTTGGCAATATCGCCTGAAATGGTCTTTTTAGTTGAAGGACACATCGTACACATCGTTTTGAGACAATCGTGGTCTTGCGATAACCATTGGATCTTTTAAAAATCTTTACGTCAATGGCCAGCTTAAACCTAGATATCATTTCTTCCATTATTTTCATCTCCTGAATGCAGGTAATTACCTCTTTAATTGTGGGGGTCTCTAAGGATTTCCACTTAGAGCTAATAGAAAGCCTAGCTGCTGTATATACATAATTCAGGACTCTCTGTTCAGGAGTAGAGATATCCAGGTGGGGTAGACCTAAAAGGTCATTTGGTGCTTGAATTGGTAATTCCATAAATAGAAGTTTGGCCACCATTTCCTGAATGCCTTTCCAGAATACTGATACCCTCAGACACCACAACCACATTAAATGGGAGAGAGAGATTTTACTAAGTTTCTCTGGGGTATAGTTCCAGGAGAAGATTGTCTTATAGACACTTTCTTTTTGTCGCACACATGTAACCCTGCATCTAGCATTCTCCCATATGTCCTCCCATTGCTCCAAGGTTAGTGTAGTTGAGAGCTCTCTCTCCCATTTATTAATTATTTATTATTGAGAATAATGTTCTGGCCATAATAACTAAAATTATGACTGTATTATATTTTTCAACAAGGGAAGGGATAACTGATAATATGCAGAAAGGGAAAATGTATTCTGTCAAAGGATGACATTTGCAATGCAAGCAGAAGTGTGGACCAGTACCATGGTCATCAGACCCCCTTCCTGATAAGGAAAGCTTCCCATGATGAGCCTCAACACTAATGTTACAAATCAGCACTTAATAATATTCACGGCATTCAATGTCTCATTGAGAGAATTATTAGTAACATTTAAACCTCACCATGTAGAAATAAATTTTCTTATGTCTGTTTAAATAATAACAGGAATGGCTTTTATTATAACCTGCAGGGATCATAAATACCATATTGGCAGCATTTGAGTCACCAATTAAATCAAAGGCAAACATATTGCTGTTTTTTTTCAGAATTTGGCTTTTCCCATAAGTAAGTAGTTTTATATTACAGGCATAAAATATTATTAAGAGTTTCAGTTTCTTCATACAAACTACAGCTGTGTCTCATTTGCCTTCTATCTTTTAAGAAATACCCACTACCAAGTCATATCTGACAAGACATTACTGCTGAGCAGCATAGTGTAAAAATCTGACTTTACTAAAGCTGTAATGCATAGAACTTGAAAAAAATTGTACATTTTAAAGTGTTGCCTGTAAGTATGTCTATAATATTTATTTTAAATCTCTTTAAAATGGACCAGTATGGTTGATACCTATTGAACACTTTTCTAATAATCACATGTAACATAACTATACTAATGGTTATATAATGTTATTCTTTATAGGTACAGGTGTCTCAGCCAGTTGCACATGTAGGGGCAGATTTACGAAATTCGTGTGATGGATTCAAATTGAAAAAATTTGAATTTAAAATTTTTTTTGGCTACTTGGACCATCAAATTTGCTAAATTCGACTATCGAATAGCCAAAAATTCGATTAGAGTTTACCAACTATAAAAATTTAAATTTGAATTCTATATTCGAAGTACTGGCCCTGTAAAAAAAATTTGATATAACAATTGAGCAGATTAAACCTACCGAATTGCAATATAACCCTATGGGAAGCTCCCATACAAGTTTGCCAAGTTTTTTGATTGAATATTAAAAATTCAATCGAATGGTTAAGATTTTAATGGTTAATTTTAAATGGTTAAATGGTTAAATAGTTAAAATGATTTTATCGAATTGCAAGGGGTTTTAATTCGATGCAAATTGGATGGTCGAATTCGACCCTCGTAAATCTGCCCCATAGCATAAAAATATTTTTTGTAATTTCTTAAGGAGTTTTATGAAGTATTCAGGGGATTCCATTTTAAAACATTCAAACACATATTTATAGAGCTCTGTATAATTATTTATGCTATGAAAGGTTCAAAAATTAGGTTTATATAAAAAATAGGTTATACTGTAAATAAAACCCATGCAACTTGGAAATCATCCATGATAAAGAGTTAATCATGGTATTTATACCCCACCTTAGACCTAGCATAACCCATTGAAGTCAACAGAAAAGGTTCTTTTACGTATCTTTTAGAAATACGCCTCTTGGTTTGGCTGAAATCCGTGCACTATGTTCTGTACTTTTCAAAAACAGAACATAGTGCACTATGTTCTGTGCACTGTTCTGTACTTTTCAAAAACTAAGCAATAAACACATTATTAAAGGCTGGTGTAGGATCTTACCAGAGACATGGAAGTTATCAATGGATAACAACTCTCAGCATCTCTTCTTTAATGGAGTAAAAGCCTAGTGGCATCAACTATTTAGCTTCCTTGAAAGAGAGCAGATCCAAAATGCCAGGAAAATGCAAGAAGAGGCATCAGTTTTTGAACACTGTATTATGGGTCAAGTTAACATTAGTGATGGGTGAATCTGGGGCATTTTGTTTCGCCACATTTTTCGCCGTTAGCAAATTTCTCTAGAAATTCGTGAAAAATTTGCAAACCGCTGCCACATCTTGTTTTGGACGTGGGCATCTGTCTTTCGCCAGGTGAAATTTTCCTGGCGTTTTGTGAATGTATTCGCCTGTGATGAATCACGGGAATTCGTCACAAATTCACCCCAGGCGAATAAATTTGCCCATCACTAGTTATCATGCAAAAATGTAGCTAACTAAAAATAAATTTTGAGCAAACATTCTAGACTATGTTTTTTTGTGGCAGTAAAACATATCTAACAATATCAACCAGCATAAGTCTTAAAGGGCACCTATGGCCCCAAAAATTTTCCCCAAACCGAAGGGGGCCATAGGTGCCCTTTAAGGTGGCCAACTAATATCCCAATATTAGTTGGGATATTAGTTGCCTTCTAATAATGCTTTATATATACTAGAAAAACTCTAAGGGGCTGATTTACTAAAGGTCGAATTTCGTGAAATATACTTCGAAATTCGACCATCAAATTTAAAATCGATATTCAAAGTCAAAGTATTTTTCACCGAACAATTTTTCTTTGATAAAATAAAACTTAGAAAAATGGTCTAGCAGGTCCCCATAGGCTAACATACCACTTTGGCATCAAAGTTTTTTTAAAGAGACAGTACTTCAAAATTTGAAGTCAAAGGATTTTATTAGAAAGAGTGCAAAGGTTGCATCTGTTATAGACTGTGTAGTTTCTAATATACATAAGTAGTGTTTTTCATAAAGAAATATTTTGTAAGCCTAGTGTGGAGAGATTTTTGTGGGGAACATATTTGATTAAGAAAAGAAAGATGCATGTTAACTCACTTTGCAATAGGAGGGTGTGGCGCAAAGATGAGACGCTGCCATGTGGTATGTAACAGTTGAATTTATTTAACACAATTTTGTAATGAGTTTGGTAAATACAAACAAATAAATGCCTGAAGTGAGTGCATCTTGTTTTCTTGAATAATTGCTTAGTGCTTATGGACCTATGCATGGTGCTCACTTTAAGACAGCATATAACCATATCATTCATATTGGGGAGATATTTTATCAAGTTTAAGGAATTTTTTTTTTATTTAACACTTTTTTATTTTACATTAAAAAACTGTTCCATAAGTTGTATTCTCAAAGTGCAAAAATAATATTGTTGAATATTTGTGTGCATTAATTTTACTCTGCTATACTTTGTTAATGTCATGTTTTGCACAAATGGCTCACAAGTGAGATTGGTGTTTGTGTGAAGCCATTTTCATAGATCTTTCTTGAACTGTACACGGTTTCACTTAGAAAAACATCTTCAGAGAGAATATTCTGCAACTTTATAATTCTCCCTGTAAATGACCCAGTTCATATGTAAAGAAAAAAACTCCTTCTTTCAACCTGAAACAATATCTGCTTGTTATCTGGACAGATCTACACTGATTTAAACAGACTCTCAGTAGTGTTTGTATGACCCTGTTTTATTTATGTAAAAGGTGATCATATTATGACTAAAGCATCACTTTTCTAACACTTTGAGTTTTAGCTAGACATATTGAAGTTTTTTAGGCAATAATTCAATGCTGAAGCAATGCAAATCTACTTTGAATATGTCTTATGCTGCACATTCTACTATAGTGTATGTTCACCTGTGCAACTCCAGCATAAACTGGCTTTTTAATTTATACATATTATAATTGAACAAATTACATTAATTGAATTTTTAGCATTTCATAAATGTGTGCTAAGCAGCTCTCCATGTGTTAGAACTAATACAGATGTATGTATGATTCTACAATAATAATGTTTTCAATTTAAAAAGTCTCTGGCTGTATCCACAAAGGTCTGGCTTAGTAAAACACTTGTAAAAATATAGCATGTTAAGACTAGACAAATTGGACAAATCAGATACTTGACAGATAATAACAGTATCCCTAATGGAACATGTGTTCTTTATAATTACAAGGCCCCATTAAAATAAATGTACCACAAAATTAACTAGACTGGGATCCAAATACTACCCAAATAACTGCCTTTGTTGGCAAAATTATAGTTTTTAGGATTTTTCAACTCAAGCCCTAGATTGACTCTTTTTTTAAACTTTCACATTACTAAAACCAAGAAAAAGAGGAAATAAATGACACAACCATATATGACCAATGCTGTTACTTGTATTTATTATGATGATATTGTACACTGAATATACAGAAGTAATATTTTGATTTTGTTTCCAGTAGACCTTTTAGCTCACTTACAAATTAGATAGCTCTCCCACTGTTTATTTGTTTTTACTTTAAATTGTTGCCCGAAGCATTAAATAATTATAATAAAATAATAGATTTAGGATTAGATAAATTAAATGAAAGTAAAACTGAATACATTTTCTATGACAGCTGGCAAACCCTTTTCTGTTGCTGCTCAAGAGCAAAACTGGAATTTTTATGACATTAGACAATGAGACGATCATGTACAGAGTGTATTCCAATGCTCAAGAGGGGTGGTGTGCAAGTGACACATTATCAAAGAAAATACATCTCATTTAGGTACTGCTAATTACCATAAATTATATAATAATAGACATCTGTTTCTTCTCTTTGCCTGCTAACATCTCTAGTATGCTATCAATAACATCACATTTTAATACCCTTTTTCCATCTTATGGAACAATATTTGTAATCACATAAACATAGAAAATGTTTTACATTTTAAAGAAAAGTGCTTATGACATTCCATGTGTGTGATGAGGGAAGCCATTCTCCTTTGATATATACATTACTAAACTCGCTCTGCTATATATAGAAATAGTTTGTTTCACTTAGCCTGTTGATACAATTAGAAATATCCAAAAACTATCTTTTGTTAAAATATCAATTTGTTAATAACTTGACTACTTCATCTTTTAACAAGTGGAAAAATGGAAGGTAATGGAATATTATTATTATTCTTTGGCTTGTTAATGAAACTCATATCAACACATATGTGAATATTTGTACTATGTGGGAAATTTTAAATTTTACTGAACATGGAACTCTATTAAAGTTAATGGTAGGTGTATTTTGAACTTTTAGGCTATTTTACAATTTGTACTTTGTGTTTTTTTTGGTTTTTTTTTTTAATTAATGCAATAATGTGATTTGCATTGTAGTTGAATTTATCTTCATATTGTTTTTCCAATTCAAATTTTTTTTTTTTTTTTAAATGCAGGTAGTTAAGAAAGTAAATTTGATTGTGGAAAAAAATTGATTTGCTTTATTAGATATTTTTTTCCTGATCAAGTTTTGGAAAAAAATTGTTTTAGAAAATTACTTAATCATCCACCCCGTGTCCTAAAATGGAGCTTGTGGGTAGGTTTATGGTTTAAATAGATGAATTAAACTATGAATGCTGGTTTATTACATGAAGTTTAAACAGAGAGAAAAATATATAGACATCCCCAAGATAAAGGAACAAATCCAATCATAAATTATAAATCCTATAAAACAATTATTAAAGAACTATCACAAAACTGAAAATTTAATATTAGCTTCAGCATACTGAAATAAGAAACTTTCTAAATACAATGAATTAAAAATTCTGTATCGTTTCTGAAATAATTAAGTATCTTCATTAACCCTCTCTCAGCATCTTTCTCTTCATTCTGTCTTCATTCAGGAGTTGGGTGTCTGATGAATCATGCAATACTTCTTATAGGGGGGGTGGCTCCATTTGCCTAGAAGATGTTTTAGAGCTCACTCTATCCTGTCTCTCTACATGCAGAATTTGTGCAAAAGGCAGTTATATTGTTTTGATTGAACTCTAATACATCTGCTAGGAAAGGGAGCCCCCCCATATGATATATTGGATCATTAATTTGACATTCAACTGCTGCATGAAGAATGAAGAGAAACAGTGGCTGAGAGAGGAATAGTGAATATAAACTTAATTATTTCAGAAATAATGCAGAATTTTAATTGATTGTATTAGAAAGTTTCTTACTTCAGTATGATGAAGCTTATATAACATTTTTGTTTTTGCGATAGTCCCCTCGAACTTCGACCATGGGAATACTGTGGGAAGTAAAATCCTTTGAATTAGAATATCGAATTCAAAGGATTTTACTGCAATTCGATTTGTTGAATGATCAAATAGCAATAATTTGATCAATCGATAAAATTGTTCTAATCGATCAATGCAAACGATTTTAACCATTCGGCTGAATTTTTTTATTCGATCAAAAATAATGAAATCCAATTCGGTAGCTTTGATCTGGCGAGCTAGGCAGTCAAATAAAAATTTAAAGGGGAAGTACTTCGAATAGTCGAATATTCGAATAGATTTTATTTGAATCATTCGATTCGATCGAATTTCCAAAATTCACTGGTCGAAGTGGTCTTCAAAAACATTTGAAAATTTGAATTAAAATTTTTTTGAAAATTTGATCAAACTTCGAATTCTTCATGTGAATTTAGTAAATCTGCCCCTAAGGGTCAAAGGGAAAATTCGAATTAACATAATTCAAATTTCAAAGTAATTTTTGGGTACTTCGATTGAATAGGCCAAAATTTGATATGAATTGATAAAAATTCGATTTGAATTTTAAAATTCTACCATTCAAAAATCAAAGTTCTGTCTCTTTAAAAAATTCAAATTCGACCCTTCACCACCTTAAACCTGTCAAATTGCTATTTAAGCTTATGAACCTCCTAGAACCTTTTAGAAAATTCCATTTTTATTCAATCGAAAATTGACTTATTTAAAAAAATTTGATGGTCGAATTTCGAAGTTTTTTCACTTCGAAATTTGACCATTAATAAATGTGCCCCTGAATAACCCAATTTGTTTTTGAATCTCAGTAAATACATTATTACCTTTTTTTAAATAATTTAAAAGTACAAAGAAATGTATACTAATTTAATTTGCTTTGCAAATCAGTGTTCAGGGTTATGCCACAAGTTTGTGTTGACAAGAAGAGCATATATTTAACTAGAACTTTATTTTAGAGGGTGTACCAGTCTGACAAAACAAAAGATGAATTGAAGATGGAACTGATGTGTGATAAACTGAGCAGAGAGTAAAGAGGAAGTGTAGAA
This sequence comes from Xenopus borealis, assembly GCA_024363595.1. Classification (NCBI taxonomy): domain Eukaryota; kingdom Metazoa; phylum Chordata; class Amphibia; order Anura; family Pipidae; genus Xenopus; species Xenopus borealis. The sequence goes on from CM044439.1 coordinate 133,163,966, forward strand.
TGGATGAGAAGGAAGAGCTAGAAAAGAAGGATATTTTGACTCATATACAAAGAGATAGTGTTAATGCACATTTTTATTCAACTCTGATTTGCATTAGTTATATACGTCAGCTTGCCCAGAAAGCACATCATTTTTCTCTGACACCACTTTTCTTTTTTTGGTACAATTTGTTTTCTTCAGCTCTTTATACATTTTGTACATCTGTGCAGTCTGCAGACGTACAGATTGCACTAAGCAATTTTCAGCTATTACATCAAATAATCAGCTCAAATGACATGTTTCCAAAATACAAACCTTTTTCGCTTTGTTAAATAAAGCTCTAATTATTTTCACGAGCAAATCCTTTGTTTCCATGCCAGTTTTTAATTATGACTTTACATGTCTGTAACAAGAACTACTCTCTTTCAACCATATGTGATCTATAGCTTTGCATATCATTTTATCTACATATTTCTTCCCTGCAGTATCTTAACAGATACAACGATATATCATTTATGGCAATGGGAGCCCCCTCAACAAATGAGCAGATCCGAACATTATTACTGTTAAATTATTAGTGCAAAAACTCATGGGGCAGGGTTGGCACATTGCAGTGGCTTTCTTTCATTTTGGATCTTGTTTCAAAGTTAAGCTCCTTACTTACACTTGTCTTTGAGATGAAATGAACTTGTACAGCAAGATAATTAGCGAATAAGGAAACGTGATTTGCAAAGTAAAGACAAAAAAACTAGAAAGTTAAGAAAAAAGTGAGCTTCACAGTAAGTGTTTCTTGTGCTCATAAACACCTCAGTTTGTAGCCTGTGTGTTAATGGGTTCAGGAGATGTTTATAGCTTTATACACTGCTCCACTACACTGGAGTTATCACTTACACTAGATATCCCATTAACATGTGCTATTATTGCCAAGTATTTAATCATAAGTTACAGTGTGCCAATTAAAATTCAAACATTCCAAGCCTTATTAGAAACTTTTAATGATGTTATGCCATGGTAGGCATTAAGAATACCTTGATGGAGAGTTTTCTGTACTATAAAAAAGCTTGTGGAGAAATGATGTTTGTATTGGAACTATCTATCCATCCATCCAACTTTCCCACTACATTTAAAAATAGGATTGGTTTGCTACTAACATAGATTTATGCAGCTTAGTTGCCATTATGTAATAGATATTATTATAGAATAAAAGAAAACCATCCAAAGAATTGTTAAATAGGACTTATATAGGAAAATGGCAAGCCTATATTTCAGAGGTTTCTGAACACTGGGTTCTGGATAAAAGATAGTCTAGAACAAATAATGTTTGAATCATCACAAGTAAATGTGTGGAAACTCTTACTACAGTAGAAATGTGGCCCAGGTGCTCCTGCCCTAGGCTCTGAGCTCAGGGAGCGGACATTCCATAATTGTAACTCAAAATGGTTGGTGCAAGGCACACTGGAAACCCATGTTCAGATCAGAACAAAAAAAAAATTTGTAAAAATGGAAACTTTATTTTATATAATAACCTGACACGTTTCGTGTCCATAAGACACTTAATCATAGTCCAAGTTTTATATTTCATTTCTCTTATTCCAGTTATAATTCAGGTATGAGATAATAATCCTGGGGTTTTACTGATAACATGGAGCACCATGCATTTTAAAGCCAAGGCTTGTCTTTTCTCTATAATAAAAAGATAGTATAGGTATGGAATCCCTTATCTGGAAACCCATTATCGCGAAAGCTCCGAAATACAGAAAGGCCTTCTCCCATAGACTATATTTTATCCGAATAAAACAGTAGCTTGTACTTGATCCAAACTAAGGGGAAGTCA
>CM044439.1:133194956-133249983 GCA_024363595.1 Xenopus borealis
ATAAAGATTAATGCTTTACTTCCAAACATGGTATGCAATCAGAATCAACTACCATAGTATATTTTACAGCATTTACCCTTTACATACTTTACATTGTTATTATTTAAAATCTAATAAGAGTTGTAGAAACACACATGCACAGTGGAATGTATCCCCGCGGCTCCTTTTTTACAGAGGAAATAGCAGCATCTTTTCTCAGGATGATTAGGTTAAAAAAATATACCAAGCAGAGTACCAATGTTTCCTTGACTGGTAAAATCAATAACAACTCTAAGTAATAAGCTTCTACATTTATTATCCAAAGTATCTATTAACTTAATGACATATAACATGTTAAACAGTAACATATGTAATTTATAGCAAATAAATCTGGTATTGTGTTTTCTCCACTGTTCTGTCTGACATCAGAGGAAATGTCATAAACAGTGTTTCCAGGAAAAACTAGAAAATATGAAAAAATAAAATATTTGTTAATATTTTATTTAGCAAATAATTTGTTTTTAAATTTCTGTTTCTTGAAACAAATCTGGGAAATGATTGGCAAATATAGTTAAAAGACATCAAATACATTCATTCAGAAAATTAAAACATCCACAGGGTGGGCCCATGACACACTAGATATTACTGCAACATGACAGACCACTTTAAAGAGCTTTACCAACAAGTTTCCTATCCTCCAGAAAATGGTCTGAGGTTTCTTCAAGAAGCTCACCTGAATAAACTTACGGTCCAAGAAAGGGAAATACTTGATGCACCTATAACAGAAACAGAGGTCTCAATGACTACTACAAAATTTAAGAATGGTAAATCACCAGGCCCAGATGGATTAGGAGGGGAATTTTATAAACTATTACTCCCAAAAATGACCCCATTGTTAATAGCCCTATATAATGATATTTTACAAGGCAATCCATTATGGGACAAAGCAATGCCAGAATACATAAAGAAGTTAGAGACCCTACAGAACCCTCCTCAGTATCCTTAGTAAATCAGAACCTTAAAATCCTAACTAAAATAATGGCTAATAGTCAAAAAATAATTCTCCCCTCCATACTTACCTCTAATAAGATGGGATTTCTCCAAAATAGACACCCGGTCCAAGCAATCAGGAAGGCCATTGACACAATTTATCACTGTAACGTTGAAAAAAGAAAACAAGGACTATTAATAAATCTCGATGTATACAATAGAATCTCCTCTCTCTCTCTCTGTCTCTCTCTCTCTCTCTCTCTCTCTCTCTCTCTATATATATATATATATATATATATATATATAAAAGGAGACTGAAAACTTTGGAATACATATGCTCAGTCTTTTCAAGGCCCTATATAATTCACCTAAAACTTTTGTCACAATTAATGGATACAACTCAGAATCCTTTGAAATTCAACAAGGGACAAGACAGGGTTGACCTCTTTCCCCTTTATTATTTCATATAGCATTAGATCCATTAATTAGACATCTACTGTACTTCTCAACAAAACCTTTGCAGGTATTCCCCTTGGGGATAACAGATTTTGCAGATGACATCTTGTTATGTATCAATCATCCCCAAATGGAACTGTCAACAATACTGGAAAAAATCCAGCTTTTGTAGGGTTCCTTATTAACTTATATATATCATTATATAGCATTATAACTTGGAGATCGGGGAATAATAAATAAGAACAGTAATTTTCCTTTTAAGATAGCGCAGTCCCATATAACATATCTAGAACTCAAATTACCAAAAAAAAATATGGAAATATACCCACTCAATATTCACCACACCATAGAGATTATATAGCAAGAACTCAAAAATGGGAAGCACTAAACTTAAACTTTTTGGGAAGAATTCACTTGATAAAAATAGTTTTATTCCACAAAATACTCTTTCAATTACAGATGTTGCCTTATAGCATTGAACCCACAGATCATGAAAGATTATTTAAAATGTTCAGCACCTTTATTTGGAAGCAAAAAAAGACACAGGATTAGTCTACTTAAATTCCAACAAACCAGAGACTTGGGCGGGGTAAATTTCCCAAATATATGGGAATATAATGAAGCATCATTACTACACTTTGCATGTGATTAGATATATAACAGAAATATATATACTTTAAAAGAACTTGACCAATTATTGACGGGGGGTCTCTCTCCCTGAGATCTGCATGAACACCCATTATTTATAGATACTTACAAAATCTGGAACTTAGTAAGACACAAATTTTAATTGACAGTGGGTCATTCTATATACATTACATGGCTTGGTAATACAACCTTCCCAGTGGGGAAAAATAACAAAAAATTATTGGATTGGCAAAATCAAAATTTGAGAATAATTAAAGACACCATCACAGACAAATTAACTGTATTAACAAAATAAATTTTGATCCAGAAATTCCCATTTTTATCTGGAAATCATATGTTATTGATCCAAATGACTCACTATGCTGAGAATCTCTTACAACACCTCTCTCAGGTAGATAAAAATAATCCAATGAACACATTATGGGCCAGCTGCTCCACAGACAAAACTACATCTCAAATCTACCGTGTAATCAGGACCCCATTATCGATTGAGACACCAGATACCTTTCTAATTAAATGGACCTGTCGGACATGGTTCGACACAGAATTACTGTCAAAAAAACAACCTTTTTCAAGAGATGGATTAATATATATTCAAAACCCTCACCGGCCATGGGAACAAAACCCTCGATCACACCTCAGGAGTCATCACATCAACCAGATACTACTCACGAGTTGCTATGTATTATTTAAATATGATTGTGGGAAATAATAAAGCTGTTTAATTCATATGTCATTTAGCAAAAAAAAAACTGTTAACATCGTTATCTGGAATTCTTCTGGTAAACTCTAAAGTGTATTGATATTGGTACTAACTTTTATACACCTCCAAACTCCTTCATGTTCCTTATTTTATATTGTTATGTAAACGAAATAAAAACATTTGTTAAAAAAAATTCCCCTTTCTGTAAATTTTGTGTAATTGCATTTAGGAAGTAGAAAGAGAATGTGCAAACATAAGAAGAACCTATAAATGTGTAAACATAAGAAGAAACTAAAACTAAGGATCATATTTGAAAATCAGATGGTGCTAGTATGTTCAAAATAGGTTCTCTAGATTGTAGACTGAGGACTATATAATAAGTGACTTATCACAAGACAACAAAACAAGTAAGTTGAAAAGTGAATTCAAAATTGTGAACTTAAAAGTAATTTTTTTAATATCAATTTCTAATACCCAAAAGGTAAGTCCCAATAGGCATGCACTTAACACTCACTTGCTATTATATTTATTATATTCAGAATGCAAACACTTACATTGCACATAAAATTCATAATATTCTAAAATTTGAAGGAAAGATCATGAAGCTGAGTTCATATCACTTATAATACATATAACCAAGATTCTACCTCAAAATAGCTGTTATACAGATCATTACATTCAACTCCAAAATCTAATCAGAATTACTATTATTTTTTTTGGATTTGCTGTGAAGATATAACATTTTTTAGGACAGTCAATACAATCTAATCAGAAGGAGAATGTAATGATTGTACTACTCTGACTAGTAAATATGACAGCTCTTTTCTTCCAATCACATTCATGTCCTCTGGGAAAATCAATTAATGAACATATTCCTAGACAGTGCTTTGTACGTCCTCTTTACATATTTCGATAAAGCAATCATATCTTCCCTTAGGCTTCTCGTCTGTAACATATGCACATCCAGCTTGGACAGCCTATTTTCATTACTAAAATATCTTACTTTTTTGTACTAATTTATTCATCCTCCTCTGTACATTATTTATTTCCAATCATATTGTGAGATGTTACATTCAAGTTTACTTTTGTGCTGATGTGTAAATTCTGGGTGGTTATCGATGACCCATTCTCAGTACACTATACTTTATTATTATTTAATAAAAAAAAAAATCCCCTTTCTGTAAATTTTGTGTAATTGCATTTAGGAAGTAGAAAGAGAATGTGCAAACATAAGAAGAACCTATAAATGTGTAAACATAAGAAGAAACTAAAACTAAGGATCATATTTGAAAATCAGATGGTGCTAGTATGTTCAAAATAGGTTCTCTAGATTGTAGACTGAGGACTATATAATAAGTGACTTATCACAAGACAACAAAACAAGTAAGTTGAAAAGTGAATTCAAAATTGTGAACTTAAAAGTAATTTTTGTAAGTTAGACCTGTAGAAAAATAGGTTGTATTTATCCAACAATATAATTCTATGCTGTAGTACTGACCATTTAATAAAATCCCCTATATGCCAGTGTTAAGTTTATCATACATTCTGAAGCTGAACTGTTTGTCTTACTAGAGTATTGGGAACATGAACATGGTTCTACTGCTCAATTACCCATCAGTGGACATAGTTGCTGGTGATGTCATGGTTTTTAGTGCACCATATTATTTTATTAGCTTGGGTTTAAAGCTTCACTAGAGTCATGGGTAATGATTTTAAATGCACTGCAAAATTAATATGCTAATTGCAGTATATAAGAATCTGAGATAAATAATTCTAAAACAACTGGAATTGCTGAGTAATTATGGAAAACGTTTCACTACTCATCCGAGCAGCTTCTTCAGTTCAAATGACTGGTATGGGAAGTATTTATAAGGTTTGGCACAATTCAGGACTTAGAAAATAAGACTGTTGAAGGCTCACAAGTGGGACTGAAACATTAATTAACATGCACTAATTATAAAAAAATTTGATTTTCAAAAAATTTGAAAAAGACTGTACTTCGGTTTTCGAAAGGTAGAATTTCAAAATTTGAATCAAATTTTTTTTAATAGAATTTTGGCCTATTTAGTAGTCAAAGTACCCAAAAATTACTTCAAAATTCAAATTTTTTTAATTCATATTTTCACTTCGACCCTTAGTAAATCTGCCCCTAAGTTCACCCAAGAGCATTAACCAATAGCAACCAATAATATTTTTGCACCTGGACTAATTTAGTGCATTTTATTTCATAACCCCATATGAGCATAGATGTCTTGGGAGAGTGCATGGATAAGAGTTGTTTTTTTGCCAACAAGTACTGTAAGTAGTAGGGGATGAGGAAGCATGGTGTTAATGTTGAACACATTAAACATTTAATTTGTGTCAGGGAACATTTTAAAGAAAAACTGCCATATTTCTGTTAAACTCTACAATTCCTTTAAAATCAGGAATATTATGTTAAAACCATTTATCCAGTGTTATATCTTCTAATTTGTATCATAAGAAGGCAAATGATGATATATCCAATCAAAAACGGTCCATTTTCTATTGAAAAACCCCTTAGCTGCAATTTATTTTAAAGGCTATTTTTGTTCGAATAGGTCGGTTTTTGGTCAAATTAAAAACGAGTTTAGAAAAAATCCTTCGAATTTCCAGAAGTTAGAAAAAATCTCTGTAAAGGTTCTAGAAGGTACCACATAAGCTAAAATAACAATTCGGCATCTTTAAGGTAGTGAAGTGGATAAGTCAAATTTTTTTAAAGAGACAGTACTTTGAAACTAGAAAATTTTTATTTTTTTTTTTTGAATAAAATTTTTGGTTATTCGATAGTTGAAGTAGCCAAAAATTACTTCTAAATTAAAATTTTTGAAATTAGAATTTTCACTTCGACCCTTAGTAAATGTGCCCCTTAGTGTTATATTACACATGGGGAATAGGGTCTTTCTCTGCCCCCCAACATATGTACATCATTTAGATGGTACATCATTTAGACAAGATATGTTCCTACACATGTAAGTATTTAAAGTTGGGGAAGGCTGGGAAAGTGTTAGTTTTATAAGATTAGATTTTAAGTTTTGGAGTTTTTTTCTTAATCAAGAATGAGACAATTCCTACTACAGGTATATGATCCATTATCCAGAAACATGCTATACAGAAAACTCACAATTAGGGGAAGGCCACCTCCCATTGACTTCCTTTTAATTCAATAATTCAGATTTTTTAAAATTATTTCCTTTTTCTCTGTCATAGTAAACAGTACCTTGTACATGATCCTAACTATGATATAATGTATCCTTATTGAAGGCAAAACAATCCTATTGTTTTTAAAAAAAAATTTAGTAGACAAAGGAAGGCAATCCAAATTATAGAAAGACTTGTGAAACCCCCCCCCAAAAAAATCTGGAAATCCCAGGCTCTCAACATCCTGGATAACAGGTCCCATAGCTGAAGTCATTTGTTTCTAAGCAAACTAAATTGTATTGATGTATTTCCAGTTTTCCTTTGTTTCCTTATATTTTGCTAGCCATGGACTGGTACATACATTAGACACTATATTTCTTATGCAACTAGAAAAATATGCACCTTTAATATAGATTGACTGCATTGTCCCATATAACACTGCAAGGTTTTATTACAGGGTTTTTTTACAAGCAAGTACACATTCAAAATCCTTTGCATACAGGGCTGATCTTATTTTGGACTGTGAAAGTGACTCTATGGGGCACATTAAGGGTCAAAGTGAATAATCAAATAAAATTTGAATTTTTAAAATTTGAATTTTGAAGTTATTTTGGGCTACTTCGACTATCAAATTTCGATTAAAATTTTAAAAATTCAAAAATTCTAATTTAAAAGTACTGTTTCTTTAAAATCCTTCAAATTCAAAACTTTGACACCTTAAAGCTGCCAAATTGCCATTTCAACCTATGGGGGACATCCTAGAGCCTGTCCTGAAAGTCCTAGGAATTCAAAGGATTTTTTTTTTAAATCTTTGAATCAAACAATGCATTTGAATGATTTCAATTTGATTGAAAATGGCCTTTGAAAAAAAAGATGGTCGAATTTCGTTTTTTTAACTTTGAAATTTGACCATTAGTAAATCTGCCCCTTAGTTTGAATTGCAATAAGAAATAAATGACATCTTCCTGTCTACTGTTAGAATATAGAAGGAATTTAAAGTATTGTCAAATGGGGTGCATTGCTGTCCAGGGTTGCCATTGCCATTATAAGAACCTGAAACAAAATATTTAGTTAGAAGTCAGAATGGCTAATGCTACATGTGTATAAAATGTGCATTCACGTTTGCCCTGTTGGAGAAGTGTGCAAGGTTGTGAAGCCAGATAAAATATAAGCTTTTCTTGCATTCCACACTCACATCAGCCCCCAGCTCATCTTGCTGAAGAAAAACACGAAGCTCTACTTGGACATTTTTTTTCAATCAGTGCCAAAATGCAGTGAACTTTGGGTTAATTTTTTTTAGCATAGGTGCAAAATGGTGTGTGGTGTGTATGCAATAGGGACCTTAGATTGCCATCTCAACTAGGCAGGAATTGAGTGAATGGTGTTTGGAATATGTCAGCTCTGTATAAAAGAAAGGAAAGTAATTACACTGATATATTAGCCTCAGTGAGGATGCCTGCCTTAATTCGGTTAACCAGAGAATTTTAATAAACAATCTCTTTAATTGGCACAGTCTTTTTTTTCAGTAAGCTTTATGTATCCTCCCTAGGCACTGAGTTTTAGACTTTTGTATTTCAAGCCCTCCTCCACTCTACAAAAATATGAAAACATTATCAGCCTCTCAACTTTAGTTCCAATACAGAAAACAAGTGTTCATGCCATGCCAACTGGCCTTTGGGATGGATCTTCACAAGTTTTAGAGTACTGCACTGCTCGAGTTAGAACAGGCCAACATCCTTTTGGTAATAGTTAACTGCTAAATATATTATATATTATTATATGTTATTATATATAATTCTAAGCAGTAATAATAACAGTAATATGTCTGCATACTGAAATGAACTATAGATTAATATATATATATATATATATTATATAATGTAATATGTAATATATAAATAATGTAATCAAATACACTTTCTAACATGTCATTTTCATAAAAAGCGGAGAAAATATTACCCAGCTTAATATGACAAAAAAATGCTAAACACGAATAAACTCACGAAAGCATACCAATATAGATATATTGCCTTTCTTCATGCAGTAGAACATTTCAGTGGTACAAAATAGTAAACGCTGGCTCATAAGGAAATCTACTTTTTCTGCAGACAAAATGAATTGGTGGGGGGTAGAATCCCATTATCATTGTAATTTGCTAATTAAATAATTATCAATTAGATGGGCAGATATTACATTTTAATGTACTCCACTGAGAGCTTTTCATAAAGAAAAACATCTATCTGGATTTCTAATTTTTCTTCTTTTTGGTTATGTATGTCCTGCCTTGAGGCTTTTTATTAAGATTACATACAGTGTATCCCAAGCTAAAACTTTTACAATATGCCCTATCCTATAAATAACATAAAAATATCAAACTTGGCAAGAACAGATGATTTTTACTGTTTCCAAATTCAGACAAATGAGCCTTAATTGCTGTGCATTAATTAGATACCCAAGGCTATCTCCAAAGGAATATAAATTCAGACTTATTATTAGATAGCCTCTTAAATATGTCTTTGCCACAATTGTATCATGTGCATGAAACTAAAAGTAATGCCAATGACCTGATGCTAATATGTATTTATCACACTTTAAATTGTGTATCAATAGGTTAATCTCATCTCCATATTGTACATACTTGAAATTATCTACAAGAAGATGTTCACAAATGACAGCCTTAAGACACAAACATAGAAAGAGATCATAAACAATCTATTGCTAATCTACAAACAAGCTAACATAATATCTTACTGCAAAATAAATGCCATTGTTTTTTAAAGGGAAAAAATGCTTGTTAATGAATAGAGGAACAGGTACATCACCCTGTCTGACATGCCTTCAATTAAAGGGAAAAAAAAGACAAAACAAACAAAAAAAGAGAACGGAAATGTTCACACTAAGGAATGGAAATTTCCAAATGCTGTCACATTTAAATATGAATAGGATTTTAGAAATCTCCTTGTGCATAGGCTCAAGCCTTTGTCAGGAAATATGAAGCTCAGAAGCTCTTTTGTAACCTTCTTTTCTAACAAATTCAGATTTAGAGAATGGAAGGATCAATTCTTTAACACTGGCTGTTCTGACATATTAATGTCTAGAAATTCCAAAGGGTTAATCCCTATATTAGTAAAGCTTTTTTTGGTATATTATGATGGAAATTAATATAATACTTGAACACTCCAGCCCTATCAGTAAAGTCCCATAAAAATGGTTTGTATATTTTCAGCTGAAATAAGCCTTATTAATACATCAACATCACATGGCACACTATTTATTTCAGTCAAGAAAAATATTAAACATGTATTGGATCCTTAATGTGACTTAGAAGCGCAAACACACACACATACACAATCTCATGATGACATTACATTGTCTCAAAAGTTGTTAATACCTATGTTCAACAATGAGGTCTCATATTATGGCAGGGGTAGTATCCTTCAATTGCCTGTAAGACAGAATCTCACTACAATATATTATGAATATGAGAGCATACAGACACAGAACACAAAGGGAATGCTTTAATTGTGTACTTTATAGGTGAATTTAAAGAGCAAGTACAAGTGCAATACTGTATGCATTTCAACATTATTCACTGATATACTTGAGCCAAAATGATTCTGCTTTTCTGAATAAGATCCATGGTATTTATAGGGGTCCTTTTCTATATTGAGTCTATACTCTTGCACCTAATACATAGAGCTGAGTTGCAGTTCCTAGTACAGCAAGCAGTACCAATAGTACTTATTTGTCATCAGCTAAAATGGACACTAATATGCATGCCAAATATACATGTAAAGTTGTAGAATGCTCTACTTAGGGGACACTCGCTATTCTTGCACCTTGTACTTCCATTTGTTAATAAGCCCTTATATCTGTTCAGTGGTAGATGTACAGTACAGAGTTTATCTTGCACCTTATTTACAAGTAATAGAACTAATGCAAATATTGACTCCACCATATCAATGTCAGTTTACACACTGAAATAAGTTAATATGGTTAGTTCTGATTGTTTGCCTGATTGATTGTGCCTGTCTGTCTGATTGTACCTGACCATGTTTCCTAAAACATATCCCACATTACTGCCCTTTAGGTATACTCCCTTCTACCAGCTTTTGACCTTGGCCTAAAACTGAGTTGAAGTAGGACAAGTAAAGTCAAAGTTTCTATGACAAACTTTGAGCATAACACATTGCTCTGTTTTTTAGAAAGTGACCCCTTTTCTTTTATTCTGTTATGTGTACCAAACACTAAAAATAGGCTATGTTTACTTTCACCCATACAGGCTAGCCTTTGTTCTGCCATAAATTGTGTATTGTATATCATTTTAGCATATTACATGATTATAACATTTAAATTTGTTTTATTACTAATCCAGATATTTGTACTTTGTTTTTTTATTGAAAGTGTTGTAAACTATACATGATATATAGCCAGTCTCAATTAGTATTTTACACTAGAATAGAAAAATAGAAACAAGATTCAGTATTCCTTCACAGTTGGCTAATGTACTTAGAAAGTTACCCCTCTATTAAAGCTTTACACTGCCCCTTTCGTAACAGTCATATAATACTTCCACCAAATCCATATGTTTGTGTGTCAGTAAGTTGAATAAAGGTAGCTGTCATTCTCAAATTGTCTGTTCTTTTGTATTCTGTTCATAACATTTATCAATATTGGAGCACCTGTGGACTTTTTCTAGAAAGTAACTGCAAGTCATGCAGCCATAGTAATATGGCTGACCTAAATTTTGGGCTGGTATGCGTCTTGTAAGTTATATATGTGGGAGCTTTTTTGTTTTTTAGAAGTGTTTGGTTAAGCAGGGTGACCTCCTGCCAGTAGTTTTCCTACCCCTTTCACAATCACTAACATTTTGTGTTGTTGTTTCTTTTATTGAACAATGTTTGTTATTGTTGCTCAATAGTCTGGAGCTGTCCACTTCATGCACAGCAGGCAGTTAATGACTTGGGGCAGTTTCGCAGTTATTTGGTTCCCGAATTGAGAAATGAAAGTACTTCTCCTTCGCATAGAAGACATTTTCAATTAAAGACACAGTCAAATCCAGAATCTTGTCAAATCACAACACACTTTGGGATATCCAAAATGATTGTATAAAATAACAAGCTACCACTTTAATATACATATGAATTTTAAACGGTGGTTCGCCTTGAAGTTGACCTTAAATATGTTATAGAATGCCCAATTCTAAGAACAATTTCAATTGGCCTTCATATATTCTTTTTTATAGTTTTTGAATTGTTTACTTTCTTTCTTTCCAGCTTTCAAATAGGGATCACTGCCCCATTTAAAAATCATATGATCTGCAAGGCTACAAATGTTTTGTTATTGCTACTTTTTATTACTCATATTTCTATTCAGATTCTCTCCTATTCATATTCCAGTCTATCATTTAAATCAATGCATGGTTGTTATGCATTTGGACCCTAACAATCAGATTGCTGAAACTGTAAACTGTAGAGCTGCTGAATAAGAAGCTAAATAATGTAAACAACTCGAATAATAAAAAAAAGAAAACAAATTGTATATTATCTCAGAAGATCTTTCTTTACATCATACTAAAAGTTAATTTAAAGGTAACAACCCCTTTAAAGGCATTGACATATACTGATTACACAGCTTTGTAAATACATATGATATTATACAGTGTACCATAGAGTTAAGGTGTTAAGATTTGATGTATTTCATTGCAGTTTTTTAGACACCTTCAGAAAATTTCCCTGTAGGGTACATTCACATAAGCATTTGTTAATGTGTTTATTGTATGATGCAGCTCTATTAGTATCCCCACACTCACCAAAGCATACTAGTTTATTTTATTCATTCATGTAGCGGTGAAGCCACAAGGCTGGTGAAGAACACTGAATGCAGAAAAATAATAAGTTTTGATATTTTTTATTTTTGTGTTAATGCCCTACTTTGGTGGGGATAAAGGCTCCCAGGGAAAAATGAAATCAAAGAATACATACATTGCCATGTGTCAGAATGTGTAACAGAACACTGAATGCAGAAAAATAATACGTTTTGATATTTTTTATTTTTGCGTTAATGCCCTACTTTGGTGGGGATAAAGGCTCCCAGGGAAAAATGAAATCAAAGAATACATACATTGCCATGTGTCAGAATGTGTAACAGAATCTGTTATCCAGAAACTTTTCTCTGTAATAATAAAACAGTACCACGAACTTGATCCAAACTAAGATATAATTAATCGTTATTGGTAGAAAAACAATCCTGTTGGATTTATTTAATGTCTATATCATTGTTAGCAGAGTTAAGGTATCCAAATTACAGCCTTTTATCCAGAAAACCCTAGGTCCCAAACATTCTAGATAACAGGCCATATACCCATACAGCACAACTGCTTGTAGGTTAATAAACATAATCTGTCACATATAGGGGCTGATTTACTAAGGGTTGAAGTAAAATTGAGGGAATTTTCTAAGTAAAAAAATTTGAAATTCAAAGTAATTTTCTGGATACTTTGACCATCGAATGGGTTACTACGACTTCGATTCAAAGTAAAAATAATTCGAAAATTCGACCATTCGATAATCGAAGTACTGTATCTTTTAAAAAACTTTGACCTAAATACTTCTCCAAATTAAACCTGCCGAAGTTCTATGTTAGCCTATGGGGACCCTCTAGAGCATTTTTCTTAGTTTTTTTTTTGTCAAAGTAAAATTGTTCGATCATATGCAAAAATCGTTCAAATCGATCAATTCAAACGATTAAATTGTGTGATCGGTTTTACTTCGACCACAGAATAGCAAATTTCTTAAAAAAATACTTCGACATTCGTAGTTGAAGTATTTCACTTCGATGGTCAAATTTCTAAGCATTTTCCACTCCTTTATTGCTATAATCTCCTTACAAAAAGCACCAGAATGTATGGCCTTGTAACCCAGGTGTAATTTAAAGGGGACCCATCACCCTAAAAAATTATTCAAGATCTTATTTTATCACATTAATCAAGCAAATTAACTTTAATTACACTATATAAATTATTTGAATCTTGTTTCCTTCAGTCTGGGAATTCATAATTATAGCAAACAGGCAGGAGACATTTTGTTGACACTGTTATTAAGGAAAGCCTTGCAACATCTCAGAATCTTGTTCGTGCACCAGAATGGGGAACTCAATGTCCATCCCCATGCCCTGGCTACACACTTAAACAGTGAAGGGAACAGGGGAATTTGTGGAAAGCAGTGACATCTAGGAAGTGCTGAATGGAAAGTGAAAGTAAGGCACAGAGGAGTGGCAGACATTATTTGATTGATAGCTGAGATTTTTAAATGAGCTTAAAACAACCATGGATGCTTTAATAAAAAATAGAATTGGATTTCATGTTTAATTTTAAAAAGACTTTTATTATAGAGCTTTTTGTGTCTGGGTGACAGGTCCACTTTAACATTAGTAGTGGATAACTGAGATTAGTAAGCACATTGTAATAACTTAATAACTTACATAAACATGCCCCCATAAATAAATATGGGTAGGAGCAAGGACTCCTACTTTAAACCTGGCCAGTACTCCTTTTTAAATGTAAAAGGACTTCATCAGAACAGAAGTTCATTCTTTGGGAACAACAGACGCTTTTACATATGGTGACCATCCCTTTAAACTTTATACCTGTGTGTAAACGCAATAAATATTTCCAGCTCACAGTTCAAATAAATAGAATTGGGTGACTTTCTATCTTAAAGGAGAACCAAACCATAAAAATGAATAGTAGCAATGATCCAGGACTTCAAACTTGTCACATCGTCACCATCTTGCTCCATGCTCAGTGGGCTCTGAGCAGCTGTTGAGAAGCTAAGCTTAGGGGTCGTCATAAATTATCAAGAAGAAAATGACCTGTAATATAAGCTGATGCTACAGGGCTGATTCTTAAATTCTGATGCAAGTTGCACTGGTTTCTGTGCCATGTAGTTATTATTTGTATTAATTACCAATCAGCCTTATATTGTGACATGTCTATTCTATATATAAAGTATATTGTGAGTGTGTCCCTAAGTGTGTCCCTAAGCTCAGTAAGTGACAGCAGCACAGAGCATGTGAATCAGTGAATCAGCAGAAAAGAAGATGGGGAGCTACTGGGGCATCTTTGGAAACACAGATATTTAGGGTTGTGATTGCCTTTGGCCGCTACTGAAGCCCAAAATATAATTTACAGGTATGGGATCTGTTATCTGGAAACCAGTTATCCAGAAAGCTCCGAATTACGGAATGGCTATCTCCCATAGACTCCATTTTATCCAAATAATTCAATTTTTTTTTAAATTATTTCCTTTTTCTCTGTAATAATAATAATAAAGTACATTATACTTGATCCAAACTAAGATACAATTAATTCTTATTGGAAGCAAAACCAGACTATTGGGTTTATTTAATTCTTACATGATTTTTTTTTTTTTAGTAGACTTAAGGTATGAAGATCTGAATTACAGAAAGATCCATTATCCGGAAAGCCCCAGGTCCAGAACATTCTGGATAACAGGTCCCATTCCTGTACATCATTTCTAGCCTACTTCTTTAGTTAAGCTTTTGTTCTTTAAAATTAAGGTTTGTGAATGGATTTTCAAAATGAGCTCTGAGCAAATGTCATATTTGATCTTGAAAACTACTGACAAACTGGTAACATACCATACTGCTCTTAGTTAATTGACTAAATGAAAGAAAGCCCATTGGCAATTACATCATTCAGCAATTGAGCTGTTTAAAATGTGCTTTATGGCTGTTTCACAACATATATTTCTGGAGACCATAGTTACACACTTGTAATATTTTTTCTCTTTAATTATGTTTAGTATTTCTGTGATTAAGATATTTTTCAGTGTTTCCATTATTACCTTAAAGTCATAGTGACCTTTCAGAATCAAGCATTTCCTTCTCCATGTCTGTAAACCTTAATACCAATGCATTGTAATATTTAAGACTTATTATCCAGAATGCTTGGGACCTGGTGTTTTCCAGATACCGGACCTGTAATTTGGATCTTCATGCCCTAAGTCTACTAAAAAGGCATTTATATTCCTTTTGCCTTAGATAAGGATTAATTGTATCTTAGTTTGGATCAAATACAAGGGGGATGATATACTAAATTCACAAGGAGGATTCGAAGTTCGATTGAATTTTCAAAAAGATTCGAATGAAGACCACTTCGACCAGTGAATTTTCAAAATTCAATCGAATCAAATGATTCAAATAAAATTTAATTTGAATATTCAACTATTTGACTGTCGATGTACTTCCCTTTTAAATTTTTATTCGATCGCCTAGTTCTCCAGATCAAAGCTACCGAATAGGGTTTCATTATTTTTGATAGAATAAAAAAATATTCGATCGATAAAATATTTCCTATTTGATCGTTCGACCATTCGAATTGCGGTAAAATTCTTCAAATTCGATCGTTGAATTCAAAGGATTTTACTTCCCTGCCTATTCACATGGTCGAATTTTGAATTTTTTTCAATTTGAAATTCGACCCTTAGTAAATCTGCCCCAAGGTATTGTGTTATTACTACAGAGAAGAATGAAATCTTGTTTTAAAATTTTAAATTATTTCAGCACTATGAAATATGTTGGCGCTATAGAAATACATATTAATAATTATTTTGATAAAATGGGGTCTATGGGACATGTCCTTTCTGTACTTTGGAGCTTTCTGGATAATAGGTTTCTGAATAACAGATCCCTTACCTGTATTGTACATGGGGCCTTCTGGCCACCACAAATATTAAACAAACATTGAAAATAACAAATCACGAATCAGCCACTGATTTTCCTTTATCATTGTGACAGAGATAACTATTAAAGGATACAAACAGCATTAATAAAACACAATCATTGTACTAAATAACACTGAAACATGCAACAATTGTTTCTTGTATTAACACAACATACAAATGATACCCTTCATAGAAACTGACACAAGATACCTCTCAAAGGATTAGCACCTCTAAAACAATGTAATAAACACTGGAAGAGAATGTTTTTTCATTTATAGGGATATGTTTAAGACTATGTTACTTCTTAACAAGAATCCACAGGGTGAAACACCTGCTATTATCACTTTTATAAATGCATGGAGTAATAACAAATAATAGCACTGACATATTAAATCCCTATGAAAGTTGAATCTGTTTCCTGGTATTCAGAAACATCCTGAATGTATCACATTGCCATTGTTAGGGTATTTTCAGTACATTCACAAGAGCAGAAAGGATATAACCTGTATTTTTGGCCGCTCACAGTAATGTGCAGTATATTTACAATAGGTACAGAGCCTGCACAACTAAATGAAAAGCACACTGTAGTAAATACTGGAGAGAAATCTGACTACACTTTTGAAGTGGAATGAATAATCAGCTTTTCTGTACATTCCAGTTGAACGGATAAAGAAATGATAGAGGCTTCTAGTGGCTAATATAGTATATCACCTTCATTGTTAAGAGGGTTTCCAACTGTATATATACATACTGTAAGTAAAACACAAGTAATAAGATAATAAAATGGGTGGTACCTGCCCTCCTTCTTGTTGCACCCTATTAACCAACTAAGGCCAATAACCACAATGGGTTCCTTAACTGTTGTATAATTACTTTTTACCTAAAGGAGAAAACTACTGATGTTTTGCTTGCCTTGGATACAGCATGCTGCATTGGCATGGCATCTCCCATTTATACCAAATGCACATATGCAATAAAGGAATGTTCTATGCCTGCTTTGAGATATGGGCTGAAATATCAAACATGGTAATACTGGAGGATTCACCTAAATTCTTCATTTTTAATATTGGCATATTTAGCTCTCCTAATACCAGCGTCAACTCATCAGAATGTGTTTGCTTGACAGTTAAGCACTATTCTGATCAATTGGACAGCAGTGCTCAACATTGTTCAACAGCAGCACTGAACACTATCACCTCTCTGAATCCTTTTTCCCCAGTGCAAATCGCATTTCAGAAAAACAATTACATTTGGACAATTATTGGGGGGGGGGGCGCTAGCACCTACTTCTTCTGTCTGCTCCTAGACTGGACCTGGGACTAAAAAGCCCCAGCCATTCATGCAGCTGTGAGCAGTGTTGCCTTTCACACACTCGCAAGCGTTGGTGCCTCGCATGTGGAAGCGAGTGGAGACAAGCACCACTACTGCGCATGTGCTGACAACCACTGTTGCGCATAGGCTGACGAACGCTTCTGCTGATCAGACAAGGATGGGGGGCGAGCTGCCCGGCTGTCCTGTCTAGGGTGCCCGACCGGCCTGCCTCTGAATAGTAACTCTACCTACTGACTGAAACTGTCTGTTCTTTTACATGGATACCAATGAAAGATAAACCCTAGTGGGAATATTTCTTCTATATTAACATTATAGGCCAGGTAGCAAAATAATGTCTGATGGATCTACTATACTAATAATAAGATGATTAGTCATATACTGAAACGACAATAATGCTATTAATCTATAAATGAATCAATACCTTATAGAACAAAATACAACACCAGTGCTATAAAGTAATGGGATAACTAACAATGAATAAAACAAAGAAGAATGGGCACAACATATATAGCCTGATAATATTATTTATATTGCATATGACTGAATGTTAATTCTGCATAGCTGTGCTTTCATCCTTTTTGTTAAATGTACATTAAGGAAAATATATAGAGGGAACATTAAATAAATATATCGGCCTTAGTGAAATTAAATGGGTTGAGGATTAAAAAGACTAGGCTTTGAATGGTTTAGAAATGTGTTTTTTAATTGTCTTGTAATCAGTTTGTATTGAGAGTCAGTCCTCTTTCGGCGGCGTAATGATGATGATGATGGTGATGATAATGATGTAATGTGCTGCATTTTAATTTTTCAGACAAAGCAGAAATGTGTTTCATTAGCAAATGAAAATCCTGTTTAATGAAAACGTAATGCCAAAAATTATGATGTATTAAGAGACTACAGTCACAACTGCATGGACCTATTGAAAGCAAGCAGGGTTTTAATCCTCCATTCAACATAGTATACTTAATGTCACCCAGGCTCCCAATGAATTTGGCAGCATGCTCGCTGGATGCTTCCTGCTTGTTAAACCTAACAGCACTAGACCTGCTTTTATACCTTACACATTCAGAAAAGCAAATCTTTTTTTTTTTTCACCAGCCAAACATTCAAAAATCATGTCTCATTTGCATAAATTAACATACTTGCAGTATAAATGAATTCCAAACATGGAGCAATAAATAGCAAAGTAGTTGAAGCCGCAATTTAATTTTAATTTATTTTTTTTTATAAATGAAAACATATATATAATGTTGCTGTGCACATGACCATTGAGTTAATCTGGATTGCTTTGAAGTTAATTTAAGGGGTTTCTTTAATTTAGAAACATATTTTTCTCTTAATAAGGGAAACAAAGGAAACTTTCAGCCAGCATTACCAGTTTGTTATCTTGGAATGTTTTGGCTTCTCAAATGTGAGAACATGATTGTTTTTATTTCCAGGAGGAGATAATAACACTGAAGCAATAAAAAAGAGTCAAGGCAGCTTGCACAGCACAGGAAGTTCACAGCCAGAGACTTAATTTCTCACACAATGTGCTGTGCAATGGGCCCATTAACATAGATGAATAGGCTCTTTAAAGGGTTTTTTTTTCCAGATATGCAGCTGCCGCTGAATGGTGATATGTTAATAAGGTACTCACATGCCTATTCTGCAGGTACTCTGGCATTCTCTACCTAGGTAATCTCCATATAGGAGAAAGCTATTTAGGGGGAGGATTCTGCAACCACACCTTCAATTATATTAACACCTGCATTCTTAATCCATGGCAAGGTAAACTAGTAGGGGTCCTATGGCCTAAGTCCACCTTTCTTTCCTTCAATGTCACATTTGAAAGAAAGAGGGTGGAAAAAGTAAAGTCACTTTTATTACACATCAGTGGGAGCATTCTGAAGAAGCTTTCATGCTTAGGAAATTGTTATTTCTTTACACAACTGACAGCCTGCAGAGGAAACTCTAATGGAAATCCATGCCCAGCATTGTTATGCATGGATCTCATCTAGATACATGGGGGTGGATTAATTTAGCTTCCAAAAAAGGTCTATTGTGTGCAGCATTCATTTGCAATGCTCATGAAATTTTAGTTTGGAGGTTTTAAAACCTTGGTGTTTACTTACATGCATTTCGATGCAGAAACTGTTCATCTTTCTCTGCAGCCATAGTTCTCTAGTTCTCCAGTATCAACATCTATGCAAAAAAAAAAGTAAGGGAAGTTTTTTTTGTACTTTTAGTTGTTAGTTGTATGTTTCATTTTCTATAGATTCATCAGAACTAGATCTAGAGCCAAAAACAAAGACAAAGAAGTATAATATAAGTTTAGGTTAAAAAAAGCAACCTCTTAAAATTCAGTGTGGTCTTATGTCACAGCATAGAACCCCTCAGTGACTTCTAATATTCCTATATTTTAATATAAGGGGAACAGTTCTGAAATCTATTAACTGGACTGTGCTTAAGGTTTTCCAGCTAAATGGTCTTAAAGGAACAGTAACACCAAAAAATGTAATTATTTTAAAGTAAAGAAAATATTGTGTAGTGTTGCCCTGCGTTGTTAAAACACTGCAGTTTTACTAGTGCAGGGCAACACTGCATTATATTTTTATTACTTTAAAACAATGTCATTAGTTACCTCGTTCCTATTGCTAGTTTGAAGAAAAAAAGTAACGAATTATGCCTAAAAAGCTACTGAATTAACAAAAATTCTGTCAATCCATAAACATGGCCAATATAATTTCTAAATCTGTGTTAATTTGTTTGAATGTTACCTAACCCTTTAGATTGAAAGCTCTTGTGAGCAGCCCTCTGATCTGATCTTTATTTTGTAAGACCCCTCTTTGTTATTAATTAGTGTACAATGCTATGTAATATGCTGGCATTATATAAATAAATGATGATGATACCCAGAGATATTGACAAATGCCCTGTAACAACATCTCAACAAACTTTTAGACCAACATCTACATATCCTGGATCCAGGTTTAGAACAGATGAAGAGGTGTACAGTAAAAGTATATATGAGAATATTCATAACTAAATGGTTTGGCACAGAGCTGTCCAACTGTTTATATACACTAGACAGACTATCTGACATATAACACTTTTGTGAGATAAATTGTATGAAAATAATGATCGTGTTGGGTGCCTGACTAGGCTGAGGGCTTGCTGACATCTGGGATGTGGGCTTACAATTGGACAGACTGCTATAAGGAATATTGATAATGGTTATATAAAAGGTCACAAAAACCTGGATCTTATTATCTTATTAAAGACAGAAGTTTAGTGGTTTTAGAGGTTTTTGGACAATAATGCTGAATGATCCAAAAAATACCATTTCTGGGGAGGAGCAGAAAAGAAGCTTCTGGTAAAGGAGAACTAATGCAAAGTAGAAGAAAATTGCAAAGGAAAATAGTTAGGGGGTAATACAAAGTATATTAGTCTGATTTTCGTGAAAATGTGTGTTTTAAATAATTAGAAAAATATTGTCACTATGTGATAAGTACTGAATTATTCTTGAACAATAAATATAAAAATCACATCCATGTGGACGACAGACCATAGCTTTCTGGCAGATTATTGGGATCAACATACCATTCAATTTAAATGTGTTGAAGCCCCCGTAGTATATAACCGTGTTGAAGGCATATAAAAACTATACATTTCGAGTAAATATCGAACTAACATGTAACCTCTCATACCTTATGGGCAATACCACATAGAACCTGAATTCTATGATAAACAGAATATTGCAGGTATTTGATTGGCATTTTGGATTCATTTTTTTTTATTCTTATATTACACTTCTACACTTCTACATTATTTATAAATACATTTTCAAAAACTTAGTATATAATTACTCATACATTATACATAGTCTGAGTTACATCATTGAATTGGCAGCAAGGGTAAATGTTAAGTAATCATTGATGCCAGCTTACAGTCTCCAGGTTACAAACATTATATCACCAATGCATTTACATGCTGGAAATGGTGAAATGGCATAACTGAAACATCCACGTGAGTTTCAAAGAAATAAAATTAAGCCTGGGACTTAGTAGCAAGATTCCTCATGATAAGAATGTTCTTTTTACAGAGCTTGCCTTTGTGATGGGAGTTAATTATTCAGGGCTTTTTGGCCTACCTTTGTATTCTATATAAAGTGATGTACTTTATGCACCCTATCAAAATAAATAATTAATATGTATCATAACAAAACCTAATAAAAATTCTCTGTATCCCAGTTCCAATCAAAGGAGCCATCCAGCCATTTCACTAATGGCATTCTTTATAATTAGCTTTCCCAATTAGCAACTGCGATAAGCTGGCAAATTTTTGCGTTTATTGTACAGCCTCTATTGTTTTTTCTTCAACTATGCAACCGCATAATATGTTAATAACATAATGAACTAATAAATAATGAATTATGGGTATATCAAGTTCACTAGTTGCCTAATTGATCAATAGTTTCGTACTAAAATGGGAAGAGGGAATATTGTTTTTTTCTGTAGTTTTATAAAAATCCAGTTAGTAAAAAAATGTTAAATGTTAAAATGCAATCATTAGTCAATTTTATTGAATTTTTCATTTTGTTTGCATGATTGCATTCTGGAAAATATTTACTATAATTAACCTGGTATTTGTTTTACTGATTTTTTTAATCAATATTTCAGTACAATGCTGGTGCACATCAAGTTGCAAATACCAAAGCTTGCAATGCATCAAAGTTAATGCAAGTTTTGTCAAATTGATACAAATTGCAATGGAATCAGTTACCTCATTTACCTCATCACTTGACACAAGTCAGTTGTGCCTTTTGACAAAACCCAATAGTGCAAACCTGCAACTTCAGCCACATTCAATCTGGCAGTAATGCATCAATGCATGCTCTTGCATGTAACTCATCAGAACAGGGTGAAAGGGTACATAAGCACTTGCTTATGGAAAGGGCACATATTCAATTTTGAATGGCATCAATTCCAACTCAGTTCCTTTAAAGGAGAGGCAGATCTAGCTAATATTGTCACCGTTACATGTTTCAAGATCTACATGGCCCTGGCTGAGATGGTAGCTTAATATTGCTACCATCTCAGCATATTGTACTTGCACTTGCAATAGCAGTGACAGTTTTCCTCTTTTCATTATATTAAAATAATATTGGGCCAAGGTCAAAATCATGCATGGCATAGCTTGTGACGATCCAAATGCATTACAGTTATTTTGACAGTAGATACTCTTTAAAATATTAATGTACATTAAAAGTTACCTATAGGTCATGTTGATTGTTAAGTTTCATAAATATGACTGTATTGCCAATGCCAACCTGACTGTCCCTTCTCAACCAATCAATTAGAATTTCTAACACTAATAAATTCCTGCTGCACAAGTATGGCAGCCCCCTCAGTGAGGAATACCTGGAATCCGATAGGTAATGTTAAAGCATAGAGCAAATACACTGAAAGGACAACTATACCCCCTGAACAAGGTAGGTCACTATAAAAAGAGAAAAGCTCATGTGTAAAACCTTGTTTCATGTAAGTAAGCCATTCTCCTAATAATATACTTTTTTAGTAGTCTGAAAAAAATGAAGAGTTAATTGTGGTGGAGGCGAAAACTAACCCTAAAAAGTTTTTTGAATATATTTATAGTAAAAAGATGCAGGTTGAGAGTGTTGCTCAATTGAATAATGGAAGCAGAATGTTGCAACAGATACAGAAAAGTCAAATGTGCTAAATCAGTTATTTTCTTCAGTGTGTATAATAGAGTCTGAATACGTTTTACTGATTCATTAGATAGATTTAAGAAGGGGTTGGATAGCTTTTTAGCAAGTGAGGGAATACAAGGTTATGGAAGATAGCTCATAGTACAAATTGATCCAGGGACTAGTCCTATTGCCATTTTGGAGTCAGGAAGGAATTTTTCCCCCCTCTGAGAGAGGCTTCAGATGTTTTTTTTTATACTAGATATGGCAAAGTAAATAAGCTCCATGACCTCAATGTATTGACCCCTAAAAGAATTTGGTTTGGTGTGTTTCAGACCAGACCACATTAATCTTGGGGTAAGATATTAGAATACATTTTCAAGTTGGGTCTGTATGATTAGTAGAGCACAACAGGAGCCTGTCCTTGGTCCATTGCTTTTAACTACTTCTCAAATGAGCTTGAGTTTGGCATTGTAGGTACAGTCTCTGTTTTTTGCTAATACTAAGTTGTGCAAACAATAGATTGCATGCAAGATGTTTCCACATTTATGCAAGGTAATGCATCTGGGCAAAAACAACACGTTCACTTAACTGTAATTTATTTCATAGATTTGTGTTGGGTACCTCCTCAGTTAATAAGGATTTTGGGATTATGCAAGACAGCAGGCTTTGCATCTTAATGGGCAGATTTAAAACCCTCAAATTCAACCTTCGAAATTTTCCCAACATAAAATCCGACTAAATCGAATATCGAATTTCTAGGATTATACTGCTATTCAATCTGTTGAACGATCAAATAGTGATCATTTGATTTCACGAAAAAATCATACTAAATATCTGAATTCCCAAAAAACATGCACATTATATATGATTCGTACAATTTTTTTGAAAAATCGTATGATTTCTATTCGATCAGAAAAAACTTCCCATAGGCAAATATAGCAACTCGGTAGGTTTAATCTGGCGAAGTAGGCAATCGAATAAATTTTTAAAGGGCAAATATTTCGACCATCGAATGGTTGAATGATTTTCTTATTCGAATTGTACGATTCATTCGATTCTATCGAATGATTCATTCGAATCATTTGATTCGATCGAATTTAGAAAATTTGATGGTCGAAGTAGCCCAAAAATTTTTCGAAAATCACATTTTTTGCATTCAAATCCTTCTGGTCTTCAAAGAGGCATTGGCTGGAAGAATGGAAATGTAATTTCTAGATCACTGGTAAGACCTGACCTGCAATATGATGTTTATTTTTGGGTGCCTGGCCATAGGAATGATATTAATTAGCTAAATAAAAAGTGCATGAAATGTGCAATGATCATAGTTGGGTTTGCCTTTTCTGAATAAAGCAATAAGCCATTATAGTCAAATAACACTGTATCTTTTTTCAAACAAACAGAGAGTAAGGGGCTACTGCTTTCAAATTGGAAAAAAACATTCTCATCTAAGCACTGTGAAGGCAGTAAGGTTGTGGAATGCTCCACCGAAAGATATTGAGTTGACCTTTAAAAGGATATCTTCCTGCATTGGCAACATAATTATACTTATAGTACTGTACTGAAAACAGTTTGTATTATGAATGTATGAGTGTATGTTTGTAGTTGTGTGTACTGTATGTCTGTAAGTATGTACACACCTTTCTGTAGAAGGCATGTCCTAATTATCTCTAATTTTAAACAAATAACTTGGTCGATAGGGTAAACTCGGGCCTAGTAACCAGAAAGCCATAAAGATTTCAAACTGGAATCTTGCAGAACAAAATCATAATATAATGATAATAAGAACATCAAAAAAGAAAAAAAGGAAGAACAGCTGTAAATTGGTCTTGAACATTAACCATGAACATAGTTATTAACCATGAACATATGACTATGAAGATTTTCATTCATCCAGGTCATGGTATATCTGTATACAGTAAGTAATTCAAAAACTCCCCACACCAGTCAGTTGAAATGAAGAAGCTGTTAGGATGAGCATTAAAATTTCTCAGCAACTTCAGTTGTTTTTTTCTAATTACTTATATTAGACAAACCATGAACATAGTTATCTGGAAACCTGTTATCCAGAAAGCTAATTATTGTAAAGGTTGTCTCCCCTAGACCCCATTTTATCAAAATCATTCACATTTTTCAAATAATTTCCTTTTTATCTATAACAGTGAAACAGTACCTTGTATTTGATTCAGACTAAGATATTATTAATCATTACTGGACATAAAACCAGCCTATTGGTTTATATAATGTTTACATAAATTTCTAATAGACTTCAAGAGATTCTGACACCTGAAATTGAACTCTTTTTTACATCTATTATCATATTGGCTTTGAGAGCTAATTCTAACTTTGCCATAAGGTATTTGCATGTTACTTTTACATTACCTGTTTGATCCCGCATGTTCCTGTATGAGGGGGCTGCCATATTTGTGCAGTAGGCATTTGTTATCATTAGAAACTGTAACTAACAGACTGAGATGGGACTGTTAGGTTGGCATTGGCAAAGTCAGAGTGTCAGAGTGTCAGAGAGTCAGGCTTAGAAGTTTCAACTAACAGTTATCTACAAAAACAAACCTTTCAGCAAAAAAAGATCAACATGACCTATAGGTAACAATTAATGTACATTCATATGTTAAAATTATTTTTTTAGTGTCAGTATCACTTTCAGGTAGGAAGGTCTAAATTAAGAAATATATGCTAACCAGAAAACCCCAGGTCCCGAGCATTCCGGATAACAGGTCCTATATCTGTATTAAAATTAGTTTATTCGTGTATAGTATTAGTGTTTCTCATACTGTAAAACTCACTGTAAGGCTAAAGTGGACCTATAAAGTTCCCAAATTGGGTGCTTATTTCCATAAACTTTACAATGACACTGTTATAACTTTGACAATTAAGGGATATTGAATGATATTGTTATAGTTAAAGCCCTACATTTAATTATCTATCAATCACCATTAGTCAGTGTCTATAGTATGGTGTAACATTATTTTCTTTTGTTTTAGCCAGAGATTTGCTCTGTCCTTATTAGGTTTCTCTGTGATAAACATGATCAATAGTGATTGGCGAATGCGCTAATAAATTCACAAAACGCCAGCGAAAGTTTGCCTGCCAAAAATTTGCTGGCGTAGAAAAAACTAATTGTGCGCCGAAAATGACTCGTCGCGCGTCGAAAACTACGCGTTTCTCAAATTTTTTCACCAATTCGCGAATTTCGATGGAAATTGGCGAATTTTTCAGGAAAGCGAAACGGGGTAGATTCGCTCATCACTAATGATCAACACTAGATGGTATTCATGATTTCCAGAGTTTGGGAAACACGAACATTAATTCCATGCTTCCATTTTCTAATAAATAGAATAGGTATTAAAAATAATACCTACAATGGACAAATAACTATATATATATATATATATATATTTTTTTTTTTTTTTCTATACTATGTGCTGTTAAAAGTTCAGGTTAAAAGGCATTCAATTGAAACATTCAATCTTTTGTCAGCAGGGGGCTGATTTTTAGTCAACAACATCCCTCTGGAAAAATAATAGAAAAATTAGAGCAAAATCATTGAACTTTGATGAACAGAACAATAACATATTTATTCTTTTCAGGGAACATAAGATATTTGTTCTTTTCAGGGAACATTCTACACACATAAAGGAAATCACTTTTTCTGAATATTTTCTTGAATGATTCTTATTTTGAGGCACATTATTTTGTTATTTGTAATTCTGTGCTAAATTCATGGTAGTAAAAAATCATGATATGTTTACAAGATTGTTTACAAGATATGCTTATGTGTATCAGAAATTAAATCAATGCGTAAAGTCACGAAATAAACTCAAGTGCTGCTACTACTGTTTTAAAAAGCACATATAGTTTCAATGTTGACAGTACACCTCCCAATGACTTCGATAGAATCTCAGAAGCTTGGAAATGTTTGTCATGTGAATTTACAAAATTTAAAGCTTAGAAAATAAGAATATGAAAAAAATTATTTTAATGTTTTGGCACAAAATTTCACAAATAAAATTTTATTAATTTGCCCCTTAGTATAGTAAAGATAAACATAGGTACAGTACTTTATAGCATACATTTTAAAGTACAAAAAAGGAAATTTGTGAATCAAGGCAATTGTAATTAAAATAAAACCCTACCACCATAACAGTGTTTTATACTTTGTATACCTATACAAATACTTGAACTTGTGGATCTGAAACAGTAACTGACTTGTTTATAACTGAAGAGAAAAGTGCTCCCCAAATATTTTTGCAACTTGCCATACTTGTTGTGAATGTTGGGCCAGTCAATCATCTGCTTAGTCCCAAATTCATTTTACAGCAACTATAAATAGCAGAAGGGGACCTGTATGGAATGCCTTTATCTGTATGAATATTTAGTTAAAAAAATAATGTGGTTTCAAAGAAACTTCTTACTAGATTGTAATAGGTCACTTATGTTGTGCCAGTCACTTTAAGGAAGCCAGAATACATACAGTATAAGACGTATTAAATATAAAACAACCAAAGAACAAGATAAACAGGTATTTTTCCTTTGTAAGGCATCATTTTTTTTAATGGTGCATTCTGGAAAGGATAATCTCAATCTCAACTTTAGTCTTTTCAGATAATTTTTAATTCTTGATGAAAGTACAAAATTCCAGTTGAGACCATACAATTTCTAGAGAGACACTTTTTGAAAAAGAACTGAGGTTGCTTCCTCCAGGGCTCCTTTAGCTCATAACAAGGCTACACATATAGAAACATAGGGGCATGTTTACTAAGATTAGAGATAAATATTTGGAGAGATTTTTGGAGATGTTGCCCATAGCAACCAATCAGCAGTTAGATTTAAACAGCCACCTATAAGTTAGCAAAGATCTGATTGGTTGCTATGGGCAACATCTCCAGAAATTTCTCCAGATATTTATCTCCAACAAGAATGGCTTTATCAGCCATTCATCAATATTTACAATAATATCAAGGGGAATAAATATGTGTTCAGGTGAGTTCCAGTTTTCTAATTTTTTTTCTTTTCTTTTTGTGGCTTGAAATATAGATGCAGATTCAGCTGTTAGGTGGATTTGTAATAAGGTCTCTGAAATTGAGCTCATTCCATCTCAAAGCAACTTAGATACAGCATACGATTATGTTATGTTGCTCCCCTGAGATGGTCTGTCTCTGAATCCAAGGTCATGTATAGTAGTGGATCAGTACAGTGTTTAACACCTATTTGAACTGTATTCTAATGAGCTACAACAGAAATAGTCATATCCAGTGACAGATATTTGATCACAAAAGATGTCCAACACTATTTAGATGGTGTTCTTGAAAATTGCATTGATGTACTGCCTAGTCCTCCTTAAATGTTTATTGTGTGTGTTATATTTTGAATGAATGAATCATCATTTGATATAGACGCCAAAGAAGGGCTTTAACAAATTGCCATAAAAATAGCTTTCTTAAAATACATCACAACAGCTTGAATATTTATAATTGAGCTTGACCCCACTGACCCATATCTGAACATTTAAAATTAGATAATTATAATTGGATACTGATTTTTGATGCCTGAGTTTTAAATGATCACAAAAATCCAGAAGGTGGAATCAATGAGCTGGCTTTTCCATGAGACAGTACATGCACTTATAGATGTGTAACTGTGACTCAAGTGACAATTAGAGTTGTATGTATTCAGAATAAATCAGAGTATAAGGTGACAACATTCCTCTCAAGTAAACTAGCTGATGACTGTATAGCAATACAATCTATAGTACTGCATGTGGTAAGACCTCCAATATGTTTTACACATAATACAGAAAAGGCATTTAGCTTGAAAGATAAAGAAATGAATCTTCCATATTATATTATAGGAAACAGAAGCAAAATGAGGAACTGTCTATGGGGAGGCACTTCATTTTACATTTCAGTACATTCATTTGTTACAGAAATCCATTGCTTTAAGGCTGAGCACATTGCCATCTTCCATTTATCTTACAATTCAGGAGAGGATTGGCACAATGACACTGATTATCCAGTTATTTCATGAGTATTTTTTGATTTTGCATTCTTTACATTTCTTCAAATCCCTTTGGAACAGGCTATAGCAAAGCTACGTTTTGAAACTGAAGTCTCTTATGTAATTCCCCTGTCTAATGAATCTCTATTTGATTCTTGTTAAACACTTCAAGCAGAATCTTTTTTCAGCCTGGAAGGTTGTATAATCCATTGAAGTCAAGTATAACATTCACCTTTGCCAGTATGATGTTCTCCTTTTAAATCTTTTAATTGAGGTTTGTGTGAAACACAAAGGAACTAACCTTTAACCTTGTAGCTTTCTTAAAGTGTGTTGACCATCACCTACAATATCTCTGAACAACACCAAGGAAGAATTGTATAACTGTGTTATTTTATCACTGGTAATATTTTTTTATTTGTGTGTCCCAGTTAATAGGTATTCTTTTTAAAGAAGACAAATGCTTAGCTCACTTGAAAAAGGGCTCAGCCCAAAACATGTTTTGCAGTCAACGTGTGAGTGCCTGACTCTACTTTCATATTCGCAAATGCTTAGTCAATGTTTATGTTAATATATCATATAATCTCAGTAAAGTTTCATATATTTATTCATCAAATACATACCTGTGCAGTGTCAATCTGGCTACCTGTCTACTACATTAAAGATTTAGCCTTTCATAAATTCCACCACCACTTTGTCTCTTTATCCTACTCAGGAGACAGTAAGCACCTTCAGGTTGGGATTGAACAGGCCATAGCTTTTATTTTTAAACATGAAAACATTGATATAAAATAATTAAACAATAATAGTCTTGAACAACATACATACATGAACAAGTCATGAACAACATACATAGTAACATAGTAACATAGTAAGTTAGGCTGAAAAAAGACTCATGTCCATCAAGTTCAACCTTTTTAATTTTTTTTATTTTAACTGCTAACGGCTAGTTGATCCAGAGGAAGGCAGAAAACCCCATCCGAAGCCTCTCCAATTTGCCTCAATCGGACTAGTCCCTGGATCAACTTGTATAATGAGCTATCTTCCATAACCCTGTATTCCCTCACTTGCTAAAAAGCCATCCAACCCCTTCTTAAAGCTATCTAATGTATCAGCCTGTACAACAGTTTCAGGGAGAGAATTACACATCTTCACAGCTCTCACTGTAAAAAACCCCTTCCGAATATTTAGGCGGAACCTATCTTCTTCTAAACAGAATGGGTGACCTTGTGTCAGCTGGAAAGACCTACTGGTGAATAAAGCATTAGAGAGATTAGAGGGAGACCAAAACTGTACTTGTGGCCTTACAAGTGCTCTATAAAGTGGAGGAATGACCCCCTTTTAATACAGCTCAAGACCTTATTGGCCCTTGATGCCTCTGACTGGCATTGCTTTCTACAGCCAAGTTTGTCATCTACAAGGACTCCAAGGTCCTTTTCCATAATGGATTTGCCTAGTGCAGTCCCATTAAGGTTATAAGTGGCTTGAATATTTTTACATCCCAGGTGCATGACTTTACATTTATCAATTTTGATTTGCCACTTAGCTGCCTAGATTGCCAGTTTGTCAAGATCCTGTTGCAAGGATGCCACATCCTGGATGGAATTAATTGGGCTGGATAGTTTTGTGTTATCTGCAAACACATACATTACTTACAACATCCTCCCCTAAGTCATTAATGAACAAGTTAAATAAAAGTGGACCCAACACCGAGCCCTGAGGTACCCAACTAAGAACCTTACTCCAAGTAGAAAACATACCATTAACAACCACCCTCTGTACCCAATCTTGTAGCCAGTTTCCTATCCATGTGCAAACGACTTCATTAAGACCAACAGACCTAAGTTTAGAAAGCAGTCATTTGTGGGGCACAGTATAAAACGCTTTGGCAAAATCCAAATAGATCACATCTTCTGCCCCTCCACTGTCAAGCATCTTACTTACCTCATCATACATAATCTACATAATACTTTGAGCCTCTGGAATGCTTGCAAAACCACAATGGGCTACTTGCCATGCTTACTCTACCTTATTTTACAGCATCAGAAGGGTGGGTAACTGTAATTGCTTCCTCATGGGACTCATAGCCCGAGGAGACTATATATCATCATTACCCCAATTACAGATCAATCTGGGGCATAGGCCCCCTAAACCATGGCAAGAATACATAGAATCGATGTCTCCTAAAAAAATTTCTAAATGGTGCCCAGACTACTCATGGGGCAGATTTATCAAGGGTAGAATTTTGAAGTTAAAAAACTTTTAGAATAAAAACTATTTTCTCAAAAAATTAGATTTTCAAAATTTTTCAAAAACACTCAAAGTTTCAAGGATTAGATTTTTTTAAAGAGACAGTATGATTTTCAAACAGTGAGATTTTAAAATTTGAATCAAATTTTTTAAATTTCTAATCGAATTTTGGCCTATTCAATAGTCTAGGTACAAAATACTGTAATTACTAAATTATTTTTGTAATTCGAATTTTCACTTCAACCCTTAGTAAATCTGCCCCCTGATGTATCACATGAATTAGACATACATAAACACTCCTATGTTAAAATGATTACTGTTCAAATAATAATGTAAATGTTACACATTTTTTTTTCCCTGTAAGATTTGTAATTAGGATAAGCAAGGATGAAACATGAATTTTCATGTCTATCACTGGAAAATAATTGGAATATCCTTTCTCCTCATCATCACTAAATTAAAATACATTTATTTATCCACTGGTTTAATGTAACATTTCTCAAAACTACAAAACCCTCTAGCTGGAAACAATTCAATGCATAAGCACATGCAAGTGGTAAATGAACTCCACCCAAATGCAGCTTGACTTTACACATCATTTGCAAAACACTGAAGCAAAACATTTCCACATCTTTCTAAACAGGACAGAGTTACAACAAAGCTGGGACACAAAAGCAAGTAGCAGATTTCTTGTTCTTTCAAGTTGACATCTGCTCCGCACACTCAGCAAATGTGTTAAACATCAGAAGATACAGATATGTACAAACACATGGAGAACGACACTGCAAGTTACTGAAGAACTGCTGGGTACATTCAACTTAAGAAGAATTACTGAAAAGTCACAAAACAGCAAGAAATAAGTAACTGTATGTTCAAGGAGTTAGAAATCTAAATAACGTAAGTTCTAATATAAAAGCTAGTGATGGGCGAATCTCACCCGTTTCGCCGAAAAATCTGCGAATTTCCAGCGAAATTCGCGAAAAAATTCGCGAAGCGACGTGCGTTGCGTAGTTTTCAGCGCGCGTCGCATCGTTTTAGGCGCGTCGCGTCAAAAAACGGCGCGCAACTCTTTTTTTTGTCGAATTTTCGCTGGCGAACTTTTGCTGGTGTTTCTTGAATTTATTCGCCAGCGGCGAATCGCGGGAATTCGCCGCGAATTCGCCCCATGCGAATAAATTCGCCCATCACTAATAAAAGCCCAATAGATTCCTCAGTAGTGATGGGCAAATCTGTGTCGTTTCGCATTGCCAATTTTTTCACGAATTTCCCTAGAAATTCGCAAAACGAGGCACATGCCGCTTTCAGGCTACCAATACAACATTTTCCCTTACTTTCAAGCTTTGTAGACTGTGATGATAAATTAATATGGTTTCTTTCGCTTTGTGTCTGAATGTGCTGAATTGCATTGGAGTCAATGAGAAGACCAATTCACATGCATGATTCACTTAGTATATTGCTACACACATGCCCTGCATTGTTAGAGGACTCCTATCAAAAGAAAAAAGGGCTCCCATTTTGCAAATTTCTTAAAAACATCTGTGATTATTTTATATTACCTCTGGTTGACTAGTAGTGTTATCTACTACTAGTCTATATTGATGTTTAACCAAAAAGTACAACTATAGTTTATATATTACTAATAGTTTACTAACACAGGCCCAACAAATAATAAATCTGCCCCTTAATATCTGGGTGCTTTGTAGCCCACATTAAAATTAATAAACCATATATTTATGTGTAAATATAAGGAATGAGAAATACTAGGTTTCCAGCCAAATTGGGCTACTAATTTAGAGCCCAGGTGGGTTTTGAAAATACAAACTAGCCAAGGTACGAATTTGGCCTACTTTTTTGAGCCTTTGGCTGGTTTTTACTTTGGAAAACAGCCAAATTTTTTTCTTGCCCTAATATTCCAAGCCTGAATCTCCAAGTGCATGTTGGGTAATTAAATTTTTGCTCAACAGTTAGCCGACTCCAACGTTTAATGTAAGACTACAATACCCAGCATGCAATGGGACTGACTTTTGTAGAAGTCGGGAGTTAACAGATTTTTGTCTCTGTACCCCAGTCTCCCTAAAATACGCTGTGGCCACCAAAATGTGTAGAGGTTGACCTGTTTTACCAATATTTATTGAAATTGTATTTGAAATCAATCAATGAAAATTGAAAAAGGCATATTTTCTTATTATTCGTTAATTTTTAAGATTATTTTTACTGCACAGATTGGGCTATTTTGAATTTTTGAAGTGCCTCTTTGCTAGTTTTGGGCTGGTTTTGTAGCTGACTTTTGCTAGTTTTGTTGCTGACCTTTTTTCAGCTTTCGGCAGGCCCGAATTGCCAGAGGGGCTGTTATCAGGTGCCATACAAAGTCACTATTTATTGGGCTGATGGGGCCTGTTTGGGCCTCTGTGTAATTTGAATGTAAGGGCTTATTTTGACTCCCAGACCAGACATGGCTTTGGGGCTACCATTAAAACATTTTCCCTTACTTTTAAGCTTTATACACTGTGATGAATGAATATATGGCATGTTTTGGTTTGAAGTTAATGGGAAGAGCAATTCAAACTTATGTTTCACTCAGTAACTGCTACACACACATGCCCTCCCTGTACACATTGTTAGAGCACTCCTATCATTTCAAAAGAAAACAAGTGCTCACGTTTTGCCAGTTTCTTAAAAACATCTGTACTTTTTTACATTAGCTCTAGCCACTTAATAATGGTATCTACTACTATTCTCAGTCTATATTGCTGTTGAACTAAAACGTACCAGCTATAGTTTATGTATCACTAATAGCTTACTAAGACAGGCTCAAGTATTAATAATTCATCTGAACACAAAATATCTGGGTGCTGTGTATCCCACATTAAAATCAAGAAACTATATATTTATGTCAATGAACCATATATTTATGAGTAAATGTAAGTATCCAAACAACTTCAAGTACCATATAAGTAGTAGTTAAATGAAAAATATGAAAAACTCCAAGTATTCAGATTTGAGGAAAAGTTCAATTTTATTGCAAGTGCAATACAAATTAAGCACAATGGTGCTGCAGAGAAATAATAAATAAAATGGGGAGGAGGAGGGTTCTCCCTCCAGCTGTGCATCAGGTCCTTCAACCCCTTTACCTCCCTCATCACTGCAGCTACCTGCTGCACCAGGCCAGGTATCAGGTCAAGGTGGTGGTGGGCCTCGGTCTGTGTAGCAACATCTGCTGCTGCTACAACTACCACTTCCTCGTCCGATGGAGACAGTGGTTGTGGTGCTGGAGGACTAGCAGTAGGCGCAGCCGGTTCTGCTGCCTCCTCTTCTCTGCCATCTTCCTTGGCCCCTGCATCTGGATCTTGGATCCACTCCTCTGGCAATCAAAGACTTTCAGTTTGAGTACTAAAGCACTTGCATTTGTACAGTACAAATTATACAGGCTGATGTGTTGTTTAACTACAAGAAAACAATCATCGATAAGGATGGCAAGTATGGGGCAGGCAAAACCATTAAAGGGTTTGTTCACCTTTGACATAACTTTTAGTATGATGTAGAGAGGGATATTTTGAGTCAATTTGCAATTGGTTTTCATATTTTTTTAATTGTGGTTTTTGACTTATTTAGCTTTTTATTCAGCAATTCTCCAGTCTGCAATTTCAGCAATGTGGTTGCTAGGGTTCAAATGACCCTAGCAGCCATGCACTGATTTAAATAAAAGACTGGAATATGATTAGGGGAGGGCCTCAATTGAAAGATGAGTAATAAAATTAGGAATAATAATTCATTTGTAGCCTTACAGAACATTTTTTTTTAGAAGGTGTCAGTGATGCCCATTTGAAAGCTGGAAAGAGTCAGAAGAAAAAAGGCAAATAATTATTAAACTATAAAAAATATTAAGAGTTACTTAGAATTGGCCATTCTACAACATACTAAAAGTTACCTGAAAGGAAAACCACGCCTTTAAAGGGGTTGTTCACCCTTGATTTAACTTTTAGTATATTGTAGAGAGTGATATTCTGAGACAATTTGCAATTGCTTTTCATTTTTTATTGTTTGTGGTTTTATAATTATTTAGCTTTTTATTCAGCAGCTCACTAGTTTGCAGTGTCAGCAATTTGGTTTCTAGGGTACAAATTACCCTAGCAACCCTGCATTGATTTGAATAAGAGACTGGAACATGAATAGGAGAGGGACTGAATAGAATGATAAGTAATAAAAAGTGTCAATAACAATAAATTGTAGCCTTACAGAGCATTTGTTTTTAAATGTTGTCAGTGAGCCCCATTTGAAAGCTGCAAAGAAACAGAAGAAAATTGCAAATCATTAAAAAACTATGAAAAATAAATAATGAAGACCAATTCTACAATATACTAAAAGTTAACTTGAAGGTGAACCACCCCTTTAAGAGTTTTTTGCAGCAGATAATTTCCATTTGACAGCTCATTTACTTTTTATCTAACTTGTCTGCAATTATCAAAAAATAAAATGCTTCTGGAGAACCATATTACTCAGTATGCTATATTTATTGGCATTCCATGCACGACATGTTAATGAAGCACCTGAGGAAGAGTCATTTGACTCGAAACATGTCGTGCATGGAATGCCTATAAATATAGCACACTGAGTAATATGGTTCTCCAGGAGCATTTTATTTTTTGATTATTGAAATTGAGTGACCTGACAGAGCCACTCCTCCTGTTGATTGAACTGATCAAAACTACTAACAAAGTGAGGACATCACCATACTACTCTGTATTCCTGTGAATTTGTCTGCAATTATTTGACAGTCATTCAAAGTTCGACGCGACAGCGGCGGATTCTGATGCGACAGCCCTGGATATCGGCGCGACAGTGCCGAAATCGATGAATTGACTACTGTTACACTCAAATAAATAGATTTTTTTTTTAAATTTAATTTGAATGTTACTATATTTGCTAACCATGTGGCACTATTAGAAGTAGTATTATTATATGTAATCAAAGTTATAATTAGATGAAGAGGTAGGCCTGATGCGGCATTATTGGAAGCGACATAATTTTTAGGAGCCTTGGCAGACCCCATCTACAACAAATTGGACAAGCTCATGGCAGTAGTAGCATCTAAATTAGCATAGAATTAAAATTACACTTAGAAGAGGTAGACCACAACCAGAAAAAATTACCCAGAAAATTCAGCGTTATTGGAAGTCACATAATAGGAGCCTTGGCAGACCCTGTCCAGAAGAAATTAGACAACTATGCGGCACATAATTTGATGAATCTGCTATTGAATTGAGTGTCCTGAAAAACCATTATATTGTTTAAGTTGCACGTTTCACATAATGCAAATTGCATGTTTCACATAATGCAAACCTTCAATAAAAGTATTATATAACACAACACTAGCAATAGTTGTAGAGTTTGAAGGGATTGTTAATAATTTGTTATTTGTATGACTTTTGCCAGCAGTCGTTTCAGAGACCTGATTTCATTTGTGTACTTGCAGAAATCTAACTTAGAGGCAGGACTTTGGGTAATAACAGTGTGACTACATTTGCCAACCAAGCAGCAGCATTGGAATCAACTGTATTAGAACCAGAAGAATTACATGAGGTAGGCCTCAAACCAAGCACATTTGCCAAATTATGAGGAAGTAGTAGCAACAGCAGCAGTTTTTGAATTAATTATATTAGAACAGAAGAATTAAATAAGGCAGGCCTCAAATAGAAGACATTTGCCAAATGATGAGGCAGTAGTAGCAACAGCAGCAGTTTTTGAATTAATT
Organism: Xenopus borealis; assembly: GCA_024363595.1. NCBI lineage: Eukaryota > Metazoa > Chordata > Amphibia > Anura > Pipidae > Xenopus > Xenopus borealis. The sequence goes on from CM044439.1 coordinate 133,231,673, forward strand.
ATATTAGAACAGAAGAATTAAATAAGGCAGGCCTCAAATAGAAGACATTTGCCAAATAATGAGGCCCCTCACAGGCGCCTTTTTTCTAGAGAAAATGACCCCAACCTGGACAGTCTACCCTCATAATTGGAGTCTGCCATCCCTCTAACCAGTTTAGTTGCACGTCTCTGCACTCAACATATTCACATCCCTCCTAAGGACTGGAGTCCAAAACTGCACTGCATACTCCAGCTGAGGTCTTACTAGGGATCTATAACGAGGTATAATTATGTTTTCATCCCTTGAGGTTATGCCCTTTTTTATGCAGGACAGAACATTTGCTTTAGTAGCTACAGAATGACACTGCCCAGAATTAGACGACTTGTTATCTTTAAAAACTTAAGGAAACTCCCTTAGTGCATAACTTGCATTATTTTTGCCAAAGTGCATAACCTGCATTTATCAACACTGAACCTCATTTTCCAGTCTGCTGTCCAGTTTCCCAACTTGGACAAATAACTCTGCAAAGTAGCAGCATCCTGCATGGAACCTATAGTTCTGCACAATTTAGTATCATCTGCAAAAATAGAAACTGTACTTTCAATGCCCACATCCTGGACATTAATAAACAAGTTGAAAAGCAAGGGACCCAGTACAGAGCCCTGTGGTACACCACTAACAACACTGGCCCATATAGAAAATGTTCCATTTACTCCCACTCTTTGTAGTCTATCTTTTAGCCGGTTCTCTCTCCAGGTACAAATACTATGTTCCAGGCCAACATTCCTTAATTTAACCAATAACCTTCTGTGCGGCACTGTATCGAATGCTTTAGCAAAGTCTAAAGTCTCCAAAGTAAATCACATCCACTGCCATCCCAGAATTGAGGTCCCTGCTTGCCTTCTCATAAAAATAAATTGTTAGTCTAGCAAGATCTATTACGCAGAAAACCATGCTGGTACAAACTCATAGTATTGTTATTTGCTATGAAGTCCAGTATCCTATCCTTTAGTAATTCTTCAAAAAGCTTTCCTACCACCAATGTCAGACTAACTAGTCTATAGTTTTGAGGCTGAGAACGGGATCCTTTTTGAATAGTGGCACCACATTAGCAATTCGCCAGTCTCACGGCACCATGCCGGCACCATGAATCCTGCAAAATTAAGTACAGAGGTTTGGCAATCACAGAGCTAAGCTAGCTAAGTACCCTGGGATGAATCACATCTGGCCCTGGACCTTTGTTTATCTTAATATGTTCTAGTCTTTTTTGAATTTCATCATATGTGAACCATGCAACATTAGATGTATTATTGAAGAATTGGGACTATTAATAAGGAAACCTTCATTAGCTGGTTTCTCATTTGTGTAGACAGATGAAAAGTATGCATTCAGAATCTGAGCTTTTTGCTTGTTCTCATCAACCAGTTGACCCCCCCTCTGATAATAAAGGTCCCACCCCTTCCTGTTTCATTTTTTTACTATTAAATAATAATAAAAAATTATTTTATTATTACCCCCAGTCAATTATCCAGATAATTGAATTCACCCATAATAATAACTTGACCTAGTTGTGAAGCTGCTTCTATTTGTAAAAGAAGCTGGGCTTCATACTCGTCACTTATACAAGGTGGTTCATAGCATACACCTATGATAATTTTCTTTGTAACATTTTGCCCAGTCAAAATCGCTAACCAGAGGGATTCCACACACTCACCAGTGCCAGCAATGGTTATTTCTTTAGTGCATGGCTTTAATGCAGGCTTTACATACAAACACACTCCTCCCTCCTTTTTAATCCCTCTGTCTCTACTAAAAAGGGTGTAACCAATTAAATTCACAGTCCAGTCACATGTTTCATCCCACCAGGTCTCAGTGATACCAATTATATCATAATTTTTATAGTATGCAATTAATTCTAGGTCTCCAATTTTACCTGACACACTTCATGCATTGGCAGCATACAGTGGAGGTTACTACTTTTACTTTTTAAATGTGCATTACTTTGAGGAGAATTATACGTTAAGTTCGTATTAATCTGTTTTCCTTGTAACTGAGGGACCTCCTTACCTGGTAAACTGTATGCCCCCTCACTCCTCCCTCGTGAACCCTTACTAATACAACTACCACATCTACCCTAGCTTCCCCATAATTCTTTCTCTCACCCACCCCCATTTGCCTAATTTAAACACTCCTCCAACCTCTTGGCTATTCTTTCCCCTAGCACAGTGGACCCTCTTCCATTGAGGTGCACTCGTCACGACTGTATAGGTTGGACCCCAAGGACCAAGGAAAAATCAGCCCAGTGCTCTTGGAACCCAAACCCTTCCTTCCTACACTAAGACTTGAGCCAGGCATTTAGCTCCCTAAGCTCCTGCTGTCTCCCTAAACTTGCACATGGCACAGGAAAAATTAAAAAAAAAATTACATTGGAAGACCTTCCCTTGATCTTAGAGGCTAGATACCTAAACTCACTCTTTAAGGTCTTCCATCTACCATTTATCTTGTCATTAGTACCGATATGTACTAAAACCATTGGGTCATGCTCAGCCCCACTCAAATTATTATATTATAAGAATTATTCAAGCACAGGGGCAACATCTTTATCCTGGGTGTACAATGGGTCATTTGGAGGGGTTGCATTTGATGGGCTGTTTTCTTATTCTGACCTTCATTAACTATGTACTGTAAGCATCTCTGTAAGTTAAAAAATGCTGTTGGCTTAGTTTGCAGAGACAATGCTGAATCTGTTTACAGAAAGAAAGGATTCTATTGCACAGTGACACACGTTTATCACATACCAGTTGTACAAACAAAAAATCTGAACATTACAGAAATTGGTGTATTGACACAGGTGAAAACATTTTCTTGAACTGTGAACATTTATGTCTCTACTCAAATTCACTACATGAAAGTTATACAAATTGTACCAAATCTAATGTACAGACGCGCGACTAATTTTTTTTGGCGAATTTTCGTTTGCGAATTTTTGCAGGTGTTTCGCAAATTTATTCGCCAGCGGCAAATCGCGGGAATTCGCCGCGAATTCGCCCCTGCCGAATAAATTCACCCATAACTAGTGTACACTTCTGTACATTAGATTTGGTACAATTTGCTCTATATTGCAGTAAATTAAGTAACTTGTCTGCATGCTAAATTTACTACACTGCATGCTAAAATACAGCATTGTATTCATTTGACAGCACTGCATGCAGCAGTGGCCAGGTGTAGGCACGTACGTGTCTTTTGTCCCCCTCAGTGCCCTGCATTATTTCCTGGGTTTTTGTAAATAACCCCTAATGAGCAATAAATAGATAGATACTTTTTAATTGAGAGGAATATTATTCATATTCATCACATGAATCAGAATTCAGTGGTGTATCTGGCACACACACTGCACAAAATATACTCTGAACCAGAGCTAATAAGGCTCATTTAAAACTGCAAGTGCAGTTGCAAAGTGAAATTTGGGAGACACAATGAAACATGGACAAGCTGTTTTTATAATGGTACACCAATATGGGTATTGGTGCACCCATACAATCCCTTGTCAACTTGCAACTTGCTTGTTTAGCAACTGGCGATTAATTGCAGGGAAACTTGTGAACAGCAGAAGTGCCGTCACATGTTACCGTTTAGCTCTGCAACATAACTCCAACACCCATCACAAAAGACTAGGATTTGACTGCTCAGTGTACTGTAGATGAATGAATTCTGCCAAACTAGTATATTTTAGAAAAAAGTCAGAGACTTTCTGTCAGTACAATTTTCCCGGCAGTCAGCAAAATGTCAGCAAAGTACTATATAACTGTCATAACACATTCCTCAGATCAGATTGCTCCTGTTTTTACATTAATTCTATGCATATATCTCATGATTCCCCCATCCTTTAATGTGCTGCCCACTACCCTACCTTACCCTCAATGTCTTGAACAACTCCCAGGACTTCCACTGTCATGCACAATTCCCTGCAGCAATTACCCCCCCACTGCATACCTACAGATTTAATTTACTGCCAGGGGAGAAGGGTAACATTTTTGTTTGGGAAGGCTACCAACTATTTCCATTAGAAATTTATTGGAAATTATCTCTCCCTCCAACTCTTTTACTCCTTGAACAATTCCTTTGCCTTGACTAGAATGTCTCTTTGATGGCCTCTAAATGTTAATGCTGAAATGAGATAGACAGTGGTCCTAATGGTGCTTGGCTGACACAATTCGCATCAATATGGCCACTATGCATGTGTTATGTTAAGTTAGAATTCCTCCATTTACTGTTTGGTATATTGTAAAATGGTCATATCCTAGATTATATAGAAATATAGCTTACATAGAAAGGTAGATCAGATAGATAGACAGATAGATGATAGATCTCTGCATTATATATTTGCATTAACAGCATTTGTGATTTGGTATTAATGCAAAATCTCACTTCTGCCATTGCTTTTTTCTAGCTCTACTATAAATGATTGCTCCCAAGCTGCTTCTACATTATGGCATACTCCCTGAAAGCAAAATACTTTCAGACTCAAACTACCTTAGCTAAATCTTTCAGCTGGAACCTCAAATATTCTTAATCTTGAACCAGCTATGTGCACAGTTGCACAATATTTATGAATCTAACAGTCACTGGGAAAAGCAGCAGGCTGCAATTTCATTTCAGCTGTTGTGCATTTTAGGGGAATAAAATTCCTATTGCACTGACCGATCAATAGGGGTCATCCCTGTGATGTTACCAATAATTTCATGCATGCACCAGCACCAAGCAGTTCTGAATTACTTTAACATTATGAATGATCACAGGAGGACAGTTGTATAATTCCAGTTCCTTACAAAGCTCTGATTTTCAAGCATCTCAGTTGGCAACAAGATCAGACTTAGCCTAAATATATAACAATGGCAAACATGCAAAGCATGCAGAATAAACACTTATAATGCCCAAAATACTCCATATTTCTGAAATCAGTAAATAACGTCCTCAATTCAGTATGAAGCTCTTTAGGTTTTACAGTGACCAGACATTTGGCAGAAGAGGAAACATCAGCACCAGCTATAGATGCTCCAGATTGAGTACAAACAATGAATAGCCTTATACATTATACCTAGATGAGGACTCGTACATTTAATTAATCCAACACATTAACGAAAGCCATTAAGATCAGGCCATTACAGGGGATGCAAATTAGTGTCTATTATGGCAAATTGTTGCAGTGGACTTCCATTAGAATGGCATCACTTCCAACATGCACTGTTAGTAATGGCATTTGTGTCTGATTCACTTGGTGCAAGTCAGCTGTGACTATTTACTACTGAATTACCACCTGGTCAAAAGTGGTGGTGTAAATGTGCCCTCAATTCATCCAACAGTTACAGCTGAGAATTCAAGGCTGGAGATTCCAACTTTAGCACTTCATAGAATGTTGAAAAGTTAGAACCACTTGTGTTACCATTTTCTTTCTTTTTTGAGTGAATCAATTACAAATTCTTCCCTAAGTATTTTTTTCACTTTAGTATGTTTAGCAGTGGAATGTATGTAGCTAAATAAGTATGACTTTTTGATTACATTTTGATGAAAATCACTCTCAAAAGATTCCTATGGCTTTTAGGCCTAAGGCACATAGATATTCTGAGCTGTTATCATAAACCTTTTTATAATGTTAATAGAATATTATTAACTGTTGTTGATCAACAGGTGGGTTAGACACTTGTAACAGAAATGTTAGTCTCCCCAAATCTAAACCCAGATGATTTTGGCCATACCCTTGCTCCACTCAGATAATGGTTTATTCTGTCCAGAACAATATTGTTCCACCCTGACCTCACATACCCTCAGCCCTCACCAGGAGTATAAATATGAGTACATTTCAGAATGGTTGACAGATATGCTGTAGTTGGTTTCTTAGTTTATATCTTAATTAAAGACAAATTCAGGGCAAACTAGTATGCACTGTATTTTTTTAAGAATTATCATTGCCCTGCTTTTGTCTTGTGTGTTGATAGATATTTATTGTACTTGCTACCAGTGATAATCTAAATTTTTAGCCAGATATGAATCTGTGGCAAATTTCCAGCATCAGCATTTTATCAACATCAGCACTGCAGAAAAATGTAGCCATTAAGGAATATTGCTGCAAAAAAAAAAAATACACAAGAAAGAACACCCAGTGATTGTATAGTGAAAAACCACCATGAAAGAACACTTATTAACACATTTCAGGAAATTTTTTGTGGTCTCAAAATTTTTTTGCAACGCAAAACAGACCTGATTCGCTCATCACTAATTACCCTTCAAGGCTTACATAATAAAGAGGCAGCATTGTTCCCAGTCTCTATCTCTCCCTGTAACACTACTGAGAAATGGTTTTCCTTAATTTTAATATAGCTCTGACGTATCCTGCAGCTCTTTCTTATTGTTTAATCATTAGAGAGTATGCAATGTATCTAGGGCAGTGATCCCCAACCAGTAGCTCACGAGCAACATGTTGCTCTCCAACCCCTTGGATGTTGCTCTCAGTGGTCTCAAAGCAGGAGCTTATTTTAGAATTAATCGCTTAGAGGCAAGTTTTCATTGCATAAAAACCAAGTGTCCTGCCAAACATTCTCTCCTGTAGGCTGCCAGTTCATATAGGGGTTACCAAAAAGCCAATCAGAGCTCGTATTTGACATCCACATGGACTTTTTCATGCTTGTGTTGCTCTCCAACTCTTTTTTAAATTTAAATGTGGCTCACGAGCAAAAAAGGTTGGGGAACCCTTATCTAGGGGAAACCAATGCATGCAGAAGGACAAAATAAACAGCTTCATGCCAAATGTATCCTTGTTGATACTGAACCAAGTGGTTAGAGCGGAAGAGTTTAATAGATTATATAGTTATATATAAAACTGAACCCCATATTCTCTTAGGGTAACAAATAGCACAGGTCACTCATTGGCTTAATCCCACAAACCCATGTGAAACATCATTTTGAATTGATACTCCTTGGGGATAACTCCAGCAGGCTGCTCTAGTTAGTTGTATGGTTTCAAAATTATATGTTATTTTAAACATTATTTCCTTATTAGTCGCATGCTCATTTACTTTTATTTTATTTATTCTAGATGCCTAATTGAATATATTTAGAATGCAGCACTAAAGCTTGCACATGACTCCTTTGTGAAAGTTCTGTCCGTGTTACACTTGACATATGGCATACCCTCCAGTGAATAGCAAAAGCTTTAAACAAAGATTCAGCATTAAGCATTCAATCAGCAGCTAGCCACTCGTCCAAAAATCAATGCTTGCTCGTTTACATGTTTACTATAGTTTTAGTGATTTTTTCTAAATACAGTCTTTAATTGTTCCCTGTCTCAAATCTTTAGTTTAAACATCTTTTAAGCACTGGAGAAAAAGCAAAATGTATACAGTTTGGGAATGGGAGCTGATATTTGCTTGCTCTCTACACTCCCTTTTTTCAGTTCTGTAATAAAATTGTCGAGTTTTCTGGCTGCCTACCTGCTGTGTAATATCCCATGTGCAGTTACTGAAATCATTAGTGGCATACATTCTGTAATTCTTTTTTACACATTTGCTTTCAATTTGAAGTTTTGCATAATGATCGTTTTCTTAAAATAAAAGCCTATTTGGGAGTGGAAGTCTTTTGTGTCATTTTTGTCTGCCTCTGTGCCTGAACTGACATTCTGATTCACAGTCTTAGTGGTGTCAAGACATTAGCCTTGAACAATACCTGGGTAAGGTAATCCTTGCAATTAAATCTATACATAGAGGAGAAGAGCATTTTTTGAACTGACACATCTGTAACTCATTTTTTTCCCTCAGTTCTTAGGAAATGAAAGTGGATATTTGAATAGAAGTACAATTATGTTTTGTTCTAATCTGTTAACCTGTACATATGTTTCAGCCTTTATTGATTAACCTTATCCCTAGCTTTATAAGGCACAGAAAGTGCAGAGTTAAGAATCTAAAAATACATGTAGGGCTATAAAATTATAAATGACCCTACAAGTTAGTGACGCAATGGTGTGTCTGAAGGGGGCAGCGCCGGCTTCTGGTGTCTTTAAGAGCCGAATTTCCATTTTTTAAACCAGAAATTTGGCTTTACTAGTGCAAGAGAGCGCTATTGCGCCCTCCGCATTAGCGCTGCTACCTCCCCCTGGAAAAGTCATCGGACTGGGCGGGGGAGGCATTACTGGAGCCGCCTCAGGAGGCAACATCTCAAGAAAGGGCGTTGCATGTGCCCAATTGTTCTCTGTGCAATTGCACTCATTTTAATGCATGAACCACTTCAGACACTTTGGGGATCTTTAATTAGCACTGGAAAATTTGTCGGTGGGCGGTAAACCTTGGCAACCAATCAAATTGCAGAATTAATTGTTCAACATGCAGCTGGCTGAAAAAATTTTTGGTTACTGATTGGTTGCTATAAGGTTACTGCCCATGGGAAAATTTGCCTAGTGTTGATAAATGACCCCCATCGTCCCCTTGAGGCCTCAATGGTGGTGGAATTATGGGCAAAACAAAACCATGCTTGTGTCTAAAATTTCACTTTGCACACTGCACTTGCAATAAGTGACCCATTCAGGGTCCACCTGCATCAATAGGCACATTTTTACACAGCTTCCGGAATGAACAGATATAAAAATAAGGTGCAGCTTTAAATAAACAAATAAAGACTGTGTTATTAATGATGCATCTATATAGATTTCAGCCTTATCTTGAGTATACAGTGCAGTTTTGGACACAGTTGGGTTTGTTTTTCCTGGAGAAAGCGCAATTGCAAGGAGGCATTATTATTATTTATAAGGATAATATAGACTGATGGCAGTGGATCTTTTCTCCCATAAAAAGTCAAAAGAACAAAACACTATCCCTTTAGATTCAAGGAATAGAACTTTTACTTGAAGTTCTTTACAGTGAGTGTAGTGAGGTTTTGAAATGTTCCTAATATCCCCAGCATGTCAAAGGACTAGTGATTTTGTGCATTGCTGCTTTTAGCTCAACCCTAATCTTCCCCAATATTCTATTGCAAGGCAACTTATACCAACTGTCCATCTAGATATGGATTTTTTTATGGCTATTTAGAGGTCTGTTTTGTATAGAAACTGCAGATGGAGAAAAAGAAAAATAGTTATGTTATCCCCAATACATTTTAAACAGACAACTGTACAATTCAGTTCCAATGTTTACAAACAATTTTGGAAGTGGAGAAATGTCGAATTGCATTCTGCATTCATGCATTCTATGTTTGCTCTGCTTTGGTATAAAGTTATAACAATGCTGGGAAACTTCCATACAGTTTCTCTCAGTGAACCACAAATGTTTTCATTTCTGACTCAGTTTGTTTCTTAGACATCGTGGAGCTTAGTAGATGGCTTAGTCAGTGTTTTAATCCTTATTTTTAAATGCCTGATTGTATCACATAACATTTCTCAGCAGACAGGGATTTATATGGTACCAGATATATATATTTGCTAAGCTGCATTTCCATGCAGTAGTTGTACCACGGCTGGTATGTAGCCAGAGAAGTAGCAAGAAGATTAAAGTTTATTTTCTCTTTTTTTGGAAAGCAGTGTTTATTCCTTATGTTTTTCATATAAATATAAATTATTACAAATATAAAGCAAACAGAGCCAAGTGATCACCCTTATGCCTTTAGGATGGATGGCAAAGTTGTTACATTTACACAATAAATACAATTTAGAGCAAACTTTAAACTGCAAATAGGAAACCAAAGGGACACAGGTCATAGATTCTACTATCTGTAACAAATATTTTTAATGTTACTGATCCACTTCTGCTTTTTTACCCCGCAATAAGTAAAAAACCATGGAAGGTGAATGAGTGACCCCTGGGTTAATATTGTGGTAGGTGTGTAGAACATAGGATGGTAAGCAGTACTATATAGAAAAATAAATCCTTAAAACACTACTACTACTTTATTAACCATCGGTAAATCTTTAAAGGAGAACTAAACTCCCTAATTATAAAACACCCAACCCTACAAAGTCCCCCTCCCTGCTCCCCCCAGCCTATGGGGCAAATTCAGTAAAGCACGAAGAGTCTAATTCGCCAGCGTGACATTATTTTGCAACTTCGCCAATTTACTAACAGTTTCCCTGGTGAAAACTCGCTAGCGAAGTAGATAGACTAGTGCAACTTTGCACCCTTACGCCAGGTGAAGTTAGGCACTGACGAAGGGACGTAACTATGCTAAAAAATATTCCCATTTCACTGATCGTTACCTCTTGCACTAGACTTTACTTCCCCAGGTCAGACCTGGTGAAGTTCAATACAATAAATAGGAGTCCCAAAAAAATGCTGGAGTCTTTTATTTTTTTTAGGGTGATAGTCTGAAAAATAACCTACATTTCCTAACATATGGCAACTCAACTATATAGTGGGCACAGGTTTAGGGAAATAGGACAACTTTACTTTATTTATTAAAGGTTTCCTGGGTTTGTGTGATGTAATGTAGTGGCTGTAACATATACTTCTATTATACTTTTAACTTCTTTTCGCCTCCCTGAGGCAAATTTGCATTTTAGTGAAATAGCGGTGGACTGTTGAAAAATTGCCTTTCAAAGTGCGGTGAAGTGCGGCAAAGGCGTCACTAGCGAATTTTCGCTACTTAGTGAATTTGTCCCTATGTGTTAATGAGTAATTATTTACTCACCTATAGGTACAGATTCAGTGCAGTGGAGCTCACGGGCGCCATCTTCAGCTCTTGGTCTAATGTCATGCCATTAAAAACTGTTGTAGGCCTCTGTTATGGCAGGAGGTAAGGACACACCTTGCACCAATCTGCTTTCACTGAGTCACGGTGAAAATAGTGGAACTGAAATTTGAACTGATCTTACTGCGTGATTTTATTTTTTTCATATTTTAGTAGTTGTATTCAATTTGACATTTTTTATTAATAGCTTCTGTAAAAAACCTTTTTTTGCCTAAGCTAGAGATAAGCTAGAGATAAGATGTGGTAAATGCAAGGGAATTTTCAGTAATTTCACAAAATATTTGCAAGAATATGTACTTTCCACATACTGTTAGTGTTTTTTCTTGTAGCAGCCAAAGCATCAGACGTGATTATTTGAATACACTATTTTCATTTTGGTGTCTCGACGTGAAACACACTTTGTTGCGTGTTTTATTTTAGCTCCTAAAGATATGCAGGAGATTCTAATTTTATCAACACTTTGCAGTTTGGAAGCTTATAGTAGTACTATGTTTACCTATTATCAAAATATGCCCTCAGTTGGGGGGGTGTGGCCTGATGGTGTAGTGAGAGGACGCATGTGCTGGTCTCTCCCCGTCAGAGCCGTAATTTTTCGATGATACAAGATTCCAGAACAACCCAAAAGATGGGAAAATACTACAAAGAGGTAGAGCTGAATGCCCATGCCACTCTGCAGAGCAGTCAAAGCTCAATGTCACTGTTTCTCCACAAACGCAACAGCTCCAGAACGACCAAACATGCATCCAACATGGCGGATGATACAGGACGCAGCCTCAGTCCATCAGGCTCCCCACCAAAGAGGACTTCTGAGCCATGGCCAAACAATTCAAGAGACATACAAGGCGGACCTAGCGGAGATCAAGACCGATATTCGCGCCATACTGTAGGTGAATCTGATAGATCAGATTAGATGACAGCGACTTTTGCAACATCTATACATCTACACGTACCTTTGAGTAAGTTTCCCCTTGTTCGTTCTGCAACTATAACTATCCTCAGAGACTTCAGACAACTCAGAGCAAATGAGACTTCACCTCCTTTTATCCTAAATCAAATCTACTGTAATCCATACTTGACCAACTGTTACAAGATCATGAACATCACCATCCCAGAGATGACAACCTCCAGCCGAACCTAGTGGATTATTTCAATGCTGCTAACATCTTGAACTCAGAGACAGATCTGGATAAATCCCAATATTTAACAGAGACATCGCAACAACAACACCCCTTACTCCTCTCTCCCCTAAATGCTACACGCTGTACCTTAGATGCCCTGGTAACATAAGTGTGTAATATGTACCATACACAAAGTTTGGGGGGGGGGAAGAGGCAGCTAGAAAAAGAGACAAAAAAAGGGGGGTGGCCCAAACAGGAAGATCTCCAGCAACTTACCAAAACCACTAACATTTGGAAATGCATGAGGTTAATACAAAGACAGAGTGATGGCAAGACAGGGAGAAGCAAAGGGCAAAGACAGGGGAAAGAGGCACACTATGGTTTGGTTGAAAAGAGGGGGGAGGGAATACACTGCCCTGAGGATGTTATTGTCCCAGACCAATTTCTACCCCGACCTAGGGAAAATCACTAAGTTGCAGATGTGAAGAAAGAAATAGAAAACTTTGTCTAACCGCATTTATTTTATACCGGTATGGTATCCATGCCTTCTTGGAACGGCTCTGGCCCGCGAGAGGAAGATCCGTTCCCATTTGGTTACCTTTACCCACAACCCCACAATTACACCAATGGGTTAGCCACAGGCTTCTTCCCATCAGCGTTAGTTCAAATCGTAACTTCACAAATTCAACAAGTCCATCGCTGGCTTAAATTCGCCAGCGATGTAGATAGTCTAGCACAACTTCGCACCCTAACGCTGGCGATGTTGCACTCTGGCAAAGGGGGCAAAAATTTGCAAATTCACTAAGTTAGTCATTTTTCTGAACGTTAGCCCCTTCGCAAGAGTTCACTTCGCCAGGTTAGAGCAGGCGAAGTGCAATAGATAGGAGATTTTGTAAAAAAAAGTTGAAATTTTTTCTAAGTCACAAAATAGTTGAAATTTTTTCTGTCCCAAAAAAACACTGGCGTTTTTTCCTTAGCGTAGGGTGATAGAAAAAAAAATTTACGAAAATTTTTTTTTGGGTACCCTGCTCCCCCCTTAATTTCCTAACATAGGGCAAATATACTAGTCTAGGGGCACATGTGTAGGGCAATAAAACAACTAGATTAGGCTTTATTAGGGTTCCCTGGACTTGTGTAGTGTAATGTTTGAACCGTAACATAGTACTCTATTCAAACTTACAAGTTCCCGCGGTATGCAAATTAGCCTTCGCTAGCGCAATTCCACTGTGCCTGGTGAATTTTTGCTAGCGCAATTTCACTACCGTTCGCTTAGATTAACTTAACTTCGCTTTTTAGTGAATTAGACATGCGCTGGTGAAAATTCGCCAGGCGAACTGCGGCGAACGCTGCGCTAGCACAGCTTCACTTCTAAGTGAATTTGCCCCAGAGGCTCCACTCTAGAGATGAGGACAGCTTAGCCAGAGAACATACTACATAACAAATGGATGACTTAATCTTTGGCTCACTAAGGGGGAGATTCATTAAAGAGTGAAGTTCCGCCACTAGAGGGAAATTCCACAGCTCTCAATTCATTTCTATGGGATTTTGCAAGGCGTATTCATCAATGGGTGAAGTGAAAGTTCACTCTTTGATGAATACGCATTTAAAAATCCCATAGAAATTAATTGAGCGCTGTGGAATTTCCCTCTAGTGGCAGAACTTCACTCTTAACTTCACTCTTTGATGAATTTACCCCTAAATGTCAGAGGCCTGAATACACCACTCAAACATCATAATCTACTCAGAGATCTGAAATATCTCAAGGTAAATATCATGTTTGTACAGGAAACCCATTTTAAATGACAAAACCTCCTGTTCCTCAGATTTTGTGGGTTTCCAATTGGGGAAACTAGGGGGACCATGATTTTAATTGCTGACGTACTAGGTTTTTCTATTCAAGAGACTAGACCTGATACGTTAGGCAGATTTAATATAATCAAAAGCCAAATCCAAAGCGTAACCTACACACTAGCTTCAATATACCTCCCACCCACAGACCAACACCAAGCCCTACTTGCAGCTCTGAAAGCACTCTCCAAGATAGCTGAAGGCACAGTGATGATTGGAGGGGACCTAAACTTTACACTAGAACCCACCCTAGACTTCTCTTTGGGTCACTCAAGCTTATCATATAAAATCTGAGGTGATTAAGTCCCAACTAAGATAACATACCCTTATAGACACCTGGTGGCTCATCAACCCAAATAACCGGGATTACACTACTCCTACCTCACTAAGTGTACAACAGACTTTATTATATAATGATCAGCCACCAAGAAATCTCAAACCTCAAAAAGGCATACATAGATATAATATCATGGTCAGACCATGCCCCTATAACTTGCACTCTCAAAAGAAATGGCCTGACAAGGAAATCCCTACAATGGAAATTAAACAAATCCCTCCTTTGGGATGCAACAATTAAACAACACATTACCCAATCCTTATATCGCAATTTTGCGGACAATAAAACTGAAGATGTCTCCCCTGGACACTATGGATGGCCCATAAATGCGATATCCGGGGACAAATAATTAAATATGGAGCCAGAAAAAAATCAAACTGTATGGCAAAAATACATCAATTAATAAGCCAACACAAACAATCACACCTTAACCGGGTCCTAGAAGACTTAACCTTGTCCATACAATGAGACTTACACTCTTCATACCATAACAGAGCAATAGAACTATGCAAATGGAAACAAATGCAGTCGCATACTCGCTTCTGCCTTTTGGAAAAAGTAACTCAGGAATTACCAAATTGAGGAGGCCTAGAGGTATGGCTATCACTACCACAGATAATGTAGATACCTTCACACCAAGCTCTACCAAATCCACTCCCCCCCCCAAAGATCCGACACCGCACCCGCAAGCGTGTAAAAACTACATCAGAGAATCTGGTCTTCCCAAAATCACAGAAGAAGACAAACAAATACTAGATTCCCTCCTAACTAAAGAGGAGTTTCCGTTTGCCCTTAAAAACACAAAATTAGGCAAGGCATCCAGCCCTGACTGCCTCACCATTCATACTATAAGGTTCTCAGTGACCATCTCCTACCCCATTTACTAGAAACAGCTAACTCCATCTCCCCAACAGTTGCAGTACCTGTGAAGCCTTAGAAGTCCACATCTCTCTTATTCATAAAAAAGGTAAGGAACCTGTAGATCCCGGTAGCTACAGACCCATCTCCCTCCTTAATACCGACATTAAACTTTATGCAATGGTCCTTGCCAACAGATTAATCCAGATTGCTACCACAATAATATCTCCAGAACAAGCGGGCTTCATCCCAGGGAGGGAAACAAGAAATAATCTCAATAGACTTTTTAGCATTACACACTTCTGCAAAAACAATAACACTCCTCTCATGCTTGTCTCCCTGGATGCAGAAAAAGCCTTTGATAGACTTGACTGGTCATTTTTACTCACTACCCTGGTGGACATCAATCTTTGCCCACATCCCCAAAACTGGAAATCAACACTATACACCCAACCCTCAGTCAAATTAAAGTAAATGGACACCTGTCAGAATCCATATATAATGGAAAATGCCAAATCTGACCACTGTCCCCAATTCTATTTGTTCTCGCCACAGAAAGCCTTCTCCATAAAATCAGTTCAAGCCCCAATATCCAAGGAGTACTAATTGGGAAAACAAATACAAAACAGCAGCTTTTGCAGATGATCTGCTCCTATTTCTCAAGCAACCCAGAATAACCCTACCTAAATCGGTCACCCAATATGTCTCGATTTTAAATATAGGCAAATTTTACACTTCATCCATTCCTACTTCCCACCTAACACTGCAAGACCAGAACTGGCTGTCTAAAAAAGCTCCCACGAGAGGATATATATCTGTATAAACTGTATATATACATTATATGTATTTATACATCTGTATAAACTCATCCAACAATTGCACCCCCAACCCATTATAGAACTTATAGAAAACTGGGAGATAGAACTGGGTACACACATCACAGACAAGACCTCCAGATGCACAAAGATACAAGAACTAAATTATAAACTGCTAAATTATAAACTGCTGATAAAATGGTAGTAAAACCCAACTAAGCTAGCTAAAATATTCAATTCCTCTTCCCCAATATGCTGGAGATGTAAAATTAGCCCTGGGACTCTAACCCATATATTTCACTCCTGTCCAGCCCTCAGTAGCTACTGGGCCTCTGTCCGCAACATCATTAAATCAGTAACAGACAAATCCATTCCAAACACCTCTTTTATTTCATGACACTTGACACACACAGTGAAAGGCTACTGGAAATCCCTTATACCTACTGTATCATGCTAGATATAGCAAAAGCTTTCATACCTCTTCATTCAAAATCAACAAATCGAACAAATAGCCCCACTATCCGAGAATGGCTTGTCAAGATCCAGAAATTTGAGGAACTTTAATCTAACTCAGATAAAAAGCTATTTCACAGTTCACAAAGAAATGGCACTACTGGTTCCAATTCATGGAAACAAATCAGTTCAAAACCTTATGGCTAGGGATTTCATGACCTCTGAGTGGTATAAACTCATGCCAAGGAATCAACTAGGCTAGAATACCCCCTGTCTCCCAGTCAACTTGTGATGTATGCATCTAACTGAAACTGACATCCTCCAAAGAACCTCATCTCCCGAGCTGGACCCCTCACCTCCCATCTCATCACTTGAGAGATATAAAGGTATGTACCAAAGCTAACAAAATGACAGACTCAAAGGTCCATGATGGTAACCTCCTGCATCCCCTCCCTCCTCTCCCTCACTTCTTCCCTTTTTAATTTCTTTCTATATTCGTATCCTTGATTTATGCTCAGTACACAAATGGCACAAGCTAATATTAATCACTAAGAAAGGAGGAACCGAAAGCAACCTTTGTTGCTCAGAACTACTCCAGACTTCGGTTCAACAAGAATGCTCTCGCAGACCTATTTTCACAAACTGGTCTGATCCTCAGTATGTATGACAATAACAAACAACCCAAAACCTCTTTGTTGTTGATTATGCTACTGACTTGATGTTACAATGATATTACCACTGTGTCACTGTGATAAAAATGCTACTATTTAAGAAATTGTGAAAAAGTTTCTCAATAAAAAGAAAAATTGAAGAAAAAAAAGAAAGAAAGTGCACTATATAGTTTTCTGAACTAAACTCATCTCAACTCAACCCTTGAGGGCATTTTTGGCCCTGAAATCTAAAATGTATTAATTTCTGGTTTGGTGATATGAAAAGTATATTTGATCTGTACAAGTCAACTACTGTATCTCTATAAAACTATGTTTGTGGTATTGATGGGCACAGGAGTCATGGGGCTTTCCAAATCAGTTGTATTGTCATATATATAATAAAATTTGTTTCTGATATATCATTATGTATTAGGAAAAATATTTGATTTAAAAATAAATAAATAGGTATTTAGCTTCCTCTAAAGGCGGAATTACATAAACATAACACAGGTGGCTTTAGGAAGCATAGATTGCCCTAAAGAATACTATATAAATAGTTTTTATTGATATATCAAAGTTCCCCTTAGGTAAGGTCTTTAAGTTCAATGATTAAATTGCATTTAATACAAATAAAGTGTGAAGACTGATAAATCTTTAGTCAGTGAGACCAGTCATGGTGGAAAGCTTGTCCTTATACTCTCATCCTATGCTCCTGTCATAGCATGTTACAGTACACTTGAGAGAGGTCATACTGGCCTGAAATGTAGAGTTTGATAGATAAAATAAATGTAATTGCTGCATAGTTATGCTTCCTGGCTCTCTATAGTTTGATCTAATTCATCTAATGAAGTGTGGAAATTGGCTGGCACTGAAAGTGTTAAGCACCAGATGTCCAAGCTCTCTATAAACTAACTTCCCACCTGCACCTACACTTTCTTTGCAGCTGGCAAAATTATAATGCTTATAAAATGTTAATGCTTTGATATATTTAAAAACAGTTTAATTTCAGGTATTAGTATCTCTCTAAGGTAGATCTGTATACTTTGCTTTGCTAATATAATGCTAATATAATGGAACAAGATGGGCAAATGGTAATACCATGTAAGTATGATATATCATTTCACAGAGGTTAAAAATAAAACCTCTTCAACAACCAACATCTGAGGCCCAGACTCGATGAACCTTCTTACCTTCTGTAGCTGTCATTATCTGTATGTAATTTGAGCTACATAATATCGATGTAATAATAATAATAATAATGATGATAACATGATAAAATTATAAAATGGTTCAGTTGCATCTCTTTGGAAAACATCCTCTGGTCCAATGCTGGTTTGAAATGTTTTTCTCTTTGAATTGCATCTGGCTCTGTGGAAACATTTTAAACAAGAGGATACACTTTACTAATCAAATTGAATCTGACCCATTATATAGAATACCATGCAACTTGTACAGTAAGTAAGTTTATGTCTTAGGAACTTCTATTTTATATATATATATATATATATATATATATATATATATATAT
>CM044439.1:133250211-133272709 GCA_024363595.1 Xenopus borealis
GATAGATAGATAGATAGATAGATAGATAGATAGATACAAATGTACTGCATATCGAAAACTTTAATTGATAAATCTGATTTTTATTGAAGAAATTAATAAGGTATGCTTTCTTTAGAAATATTCCTAAATATAGAAGATGGGTTTTAACTGATACTTTGTGTTCTAAAAGCCAAAATACATATGGCTAGAGGTGACCCAAACTGGTGCATATTATCATTAGATTTTTGGACATCAGCCTTGTAGAATGGTGCCAAGTATTTAATAGTTTTCTAAAGGTTTCACTTGTGCCAGCTAGGCTATGCAAATACTCATTATGTTCATTTCCTTTTATGTGAAAATATGTTCCAGATTTGAACAGTTGAACTGAAGGGTTTCCAAATGAGTCAATACAACTGGCTGAAATGAAATAGAAACAAAGCTGCATTCTGAGTATTTGGGAAAATAATCAAATAAAGCACTTTGACTAAGTATTATATTAAAAATAGCCATTTATGTAAAAGCTTGAAAGGTTTAAAAGACATGCTAAGATTGTCATAGACAAACAAAATTTTATTTCAGAATTTGAGTTCTGTTTTATGCTGCTGCTAAGTCCCTACTGATCAACAAAACACATTTTAAACAAATTTCATTTTTGACATATTAGAGCATTTTGTTTTGAAATTTAATTATTGCAGTATCTTAAATATGAATATGGTGGAGAGTGATTGTATTTCCTCACAACGTGATGTCCAACACAAACTCCAAATAAATAATGAGATTGAGATACACTGGAAATCAAAGTTCGTACTTTTCCAAAAACGGGCTGTGAAGAGAAAGCTGGGCTATTGTGATGGAGACTAATATGCTTGAATATTCCAGCATTAAGCATTATTTATTCAGTAATAGTTTGGGCAGAGACCGCCTGCTTTCATATAGGTCCAGCCATACCACTCCCAGAGCAGAATATACACCAGCGGGCTGATTAAATTCTCATACTTGCCTACTCTGGTTAACCCTTTAGAGTTTGGGCAAAAACAGCAGGATACCAATCTGCCAATGGTTAATTAAAAAAGGTTTGATATTTTCTTGCTACATCTGCCACCAAGTTTTCCATCAAGGGTAGGGCCATTTGTAGCATTGTATAACAATTAATGCATTCTCTGTATCCATGGTCACCAAACAAATCACATCTGTCCAGGGAGAGATTATTTTCATTTCTAATCAGCACAGGAAGGCCTCCTCCTGTGACACATATGCCCTTTTAAGAAAAGACCTTCCCAGAACAGTTTCTCCTGTGGCCAGCATGGTGAAAAATTGAGGACTGACAAGAGTAAAAAGAGCTGCTGCTGCATACACTCAGACATAAAAAGCTTCAAGTAAAGACAAGTGGTTACCACTCCTTCTTTACAAACCTTCTTCACCTATATCATACCCATATTGGCTGATATTTTAAATTCCTTTGTGTAAATGGGTCACACATTTTAAGGTACTGAGCAAGTGTGTTGTTTTCAAGGAGCTGCACAATACTTTCTATAAAGTATCCCTACATATACAAAATATATTAAATCAGTTTACAAGGAGCTCAGTTTTATAAGTGTAGTGTCTACAAATATCCTACAGTGTATCTTCAAAAATTCAGTTTTTGGGCACAAACTATAGCTAATAACCAAGAGTCAAAAGCCTTCACAGTAGCCAAAATCTGCATTACATTTATTATATTAATAACATAAAACAGACACTAAAGGGTAATCTCCTGTGACCAATGCAACAGTTGCAAAAGCAAAAAGGTGTAAGAGTTCACCTCTTAGTGCTCATTCAGAGAGCATTCTGCCTTGAACTTGGCTTCCATGTGCAATTTGCTCCAGATACAAAATTCAGCACACAGTTAAGAGTGCAGGATTGGCAGGTACAGGCCAGCCCCATCCTTAAAGGGGTTGTACACCTTTGAGTTAACTTTTAGTATAATGTAGAGAGTGATATTCTGAGACAATTTGCAGTTAGCTTTAATTTTTTTATTGTTTGTGGTTTTTTAGTTATTTAGCTTTTTATTCAGCAGTTTCTAGTTTGCAGTGTCAGCAATTTGGTTTCTAGGGTACAAATTACCCTAGCAACCCTGCATTGATTTGAATAACAGACTGGAATATGAATAGGAGAGGGACTGAATAGAATGATAAGTAATAAAAAGTTGCAATAACAATAAATTTGTAGCCTTACAGAGCATTTGTTTTTAGATGGTGTCAGTGACCCCCATTCGAAAGCTGCACAGAAACAGAAGAAAATTGAAAATCATTAAAAAGCAATGAAAAATAAATAATGAAGACCATTGAAAAGTTTCTTAGAATTGGCCTTTCTACAATATACTAAAAGTTAACTTGAAGGTGAACCTCCCTTTTAATACTTATTTGCTTTATAATAGACTGCAATTACATTACAATTAAGTCTGAATGATGTGCAAGATGGGAAACAGAAGGAGGTTGTCTCCACTTCCAGCCACCCATGAATACTGCAGTGCTAAACAAAGTTAATGCTGTATTCATGGGGGAGGTTGCAGGTCTCTGGATTCCAAAATGGTGCCCATTCTTGAAGCAGGAAGGGAGTGTTGAAAATACGAGAAAAACATTTTTTATTCTTGGTGTCTGTTTTATTTATTCTGTTTTCTCATTTGTAAATGAAACCTAAAGATTGTCTGTGAGTTCCAAACATCCTAGTAGTTCTTGCCTGAAAAATGTAGGATTCAAAAAAAGTTGATAAAATATTCAAGTTGCTCAATCTTAAAAACTCCATACTTATTTAACAGATGTATCTTAATTAGCAGTGGCTTAAAAGCATCCTCGCTGTTCTCAAAAAAGCTTCTGAAAAAAAGGGAAGTTCCTCAGTTGCACATTATCACATTGTTGCTAGTGGTTTAATAGTTGTAAATGTAAAAGGCAAGTGAACATGGTTTTACTGTATAAATACACATTATGCACATTTCTAAAGGTTTAATGATTTTACACATACCTTAATATTAATTTACATAGCAGGTTGTGTAGGGTGTTAAATAAGGGGCCCTGATGGGGCACATGAATTTACACTTTTCTGTGTGCAATAACGGCTGCATAAGATAAAAGAAAAAGTTGAGAGTTTTCAGAACCTTGTTGATTTTGTGCAGAGCAGTACAGTACATCAACAAGAGCATTTATGTCCCAAGTGCCACATGAATTGGTCGGCCCTATGTCATTCATCCACCCCACTACACTTATCTCTGCTATGTTTAAACTGAATGAGGTAGGCCACAGCACTACTGCACACTTTGCACATGAAAATCCGTATTTCCCATTAAACAACATGAAAATTACACTAAGGGGCCTATTTACTAACATTCTGATTTCCTTTTTTCCATTTTTTTAAATTGCTCTAAAACTCAAAAATTCAAGATTTATTAAGTATAAAAACTATGATAAAGTCTAATACAAAATTTGGGAAATGGGATATGTACTGATCCCATTGGACTTTTTTTAGCCATTTAGACTTTTAGAGGTTTTTGAGTTTTCACTATGGACTAATTCATTTGCTGATTCACTATTTATACAAAAACAAATTTTAAGGTTTTAGATATTTTTGTACTTCTTCATTCTTTTTTTTATTCATACTTTTTATATTTGGATATTTTAATAACTTTCTCTGCATTCTTGATTTTTGAGAAACACAGTATAACTGTTGTTTCATAAAGCTCAATAAATGGGCCTCCCCATTCCTAAGAAGGAATTTTTGCTATCAATAAGGAAACACCTTGAAACTTGGGAAAAATGTAATCTAGCAATAGTTCAGTGGTATAAACTCTGTGTTGTTCCACAACAAAAAGAAATGAGTAGGACCTCTTAATTAACATCACAAATGTGACATATTAGCATAATTAAAGATGAAATAGAAAACAAAATTTAATCTGTTTAAATGATTATATAACTGTTATGTGTTTGCTCACTTACTGGAAATGTCTTTTGGGACACTAATCACTAGAAAACCAGCATATATTTCACCTAGTGGTAAAAATAGGCACCCACTTGTTTCTAAATAAGTGACAACAAGTGATGCAAGATTAAAAATAATAGGATAAAATAACTACAAAATAAATATTAGAATTATATGATGCATGCAATTTAAAATCTACCATTACTGCATCAAGCACAAAATTACAAAAACAAAAGAAAAACAAGTTTTTAATAATATCTTCATTCATTCATGGATTTCCTAGTGATCCAACACAGTAGTTTGCTTTCATTATGGAAATATTGATCATATGCATCATTTTAACTATTCGTCCAGCTGTTTATTCTTCCTAAATAGAGTTTGTGAATTTCTTTATGTGTTAAAATGCCTGATTGTATGGTAGAGCTGAGTTAAGTATGTCTCAGTTGGAGTGCTGCATTGTTTGACAGCTGGCAATAGAATTTTAAACACAACAGCTGTTACTCGTGAGCAAAATTACCTTCTCTACTTCATTCTTAAGTTTTTACATAAAGAATGCCAAGTATAACTGGATACATATGCAAAATGCTACAGTGCACAAACCCTTGAAAACCCTGTGGTTGGCTCTTGCCATTAAAGGAGAACTAAACCCTAAAAATCAATATGGCTCAAAATTTCATATTTTATGTACTGAACTTATTTCACCAGCCTAAAGTTTCAGCTTCTCAATAGTAGTAATGAACCAGGAGTTTAAACTTGTCACAGGGGTCACCATCCTGGAAAGTGCATATGACACTTACTTGCTCAGTGGGCTCTGAGGAGCTGTTGAGAAGCTAAGCTTAGGCATTGTAGCAAATGATCAAGCATAAAATTAGGTTGGCCTGTAATATAAGATGATGCTACATGGCTGATTATTAAATTCTGATGCTAGTTGCACTGGTTTCTGTGCTGCCATGTAGTAATTATCTGTATAAATTACTATTCAGCCTTATATTGTGACATTTATATTATATGTGTACTGCATTTGTTGAGTGGATCCCTAAGCTCAGTAACTGACAGCAGGACAGAGCATGTGCATTGAATCAGTAGAAAATATGGGGAGCTACTGGGGCATCTATTGATGCAGTTATCTTCCCTGCTAATAGGCTGTGGCTGCCTTGGGTTGGTACAGATGCTCAAAACATCATGTGCAAGATTTCTTGCCTAATTATTTAGTTAGGATTTACTTATCCTTTAAATATCATTGATATGCATGCTTTGTAATGCTTTCATTAGAGTATTTTGCAAAGAGTATTTTACTTTTTTACATTTTCTCTTTATACTGGACTCGGAATTAGAGCACTGTGTTTATAGGCTGATGATACTGTTTGCATCAGAGCCTTTTACTGCCACTATGACTATTAAACAAATCAACAGGTAAAGTACCTTTAGCAGACCAGTAGTGATCTAATTGGCTAACAATTCAGCAGCTGGAAAAAGATAAAGAGGTTATGGACATAGATATTGATGTAGAGGATACGGTTGATACAGTTGAGACTGGTGTTTCACTTAAACTCATAAAGTAAGAGGAATGTCTTTAGGGAACAATTTAATTTGAATATTAACAGCTAATTTAATAAGTTGGGGTAGATCATCCCAGAATAGAAACAAAACAAAAGAAAACTTAGAGACAGGCAGAATTAAAGCAGTATGGTGTGGATGTTATCATTTGGTAGGTTAGTACAGCTATGGGGCCTGTTATCAGAATGATCGGGACCTGGAGTTTTCCAGATGGGGGTCTTTCTGTAATTTTTATCTCCATACTCTCCATCTAAATGTTAAATAAATCCATGGAATTGCTTTGCCTCCATTAAGGTTTAAGTATACCTTAGTTGGGATCAAGTGCAAAGTACTGCTTTACTATTACATAGAAAAATTTATATAACTTTTAATAATGTAAATTTTTTTTTAATGGATTCTTTATAAGATGATCTTCTTGTTAGTTTGAGATTTTTGGATAACAGGTTTCTGGTCTGGATTATAGATACTATACCTGATGTTAATTTTGGGAAGTGCAAGTCCTTAACCTGTTTGTTATTTAATCAGAGAATTGAAAAAATGTTTCCAGTCTTCCATTTAAGGTGACTATCTTCATAACTGGGATCCTTTAATCTCTGCGACTAGCACACTCTTTTATTTCTGTATTTGTTCAAAAAGTGTTCTCATGTCTGATTAACCTTAATTTAAACAGTACAGTGTCATGTAGCCTATCGGAAAATACTGCACATTCATATAAAACTCATCCACTGTAATTCCACTGTACAACTTTCAAATGAATGTTCCTTGAATACAAAGACAACTCCTTTGACAACATCTATTCCTCATAAAAGCATGCTAATTATTGTGTCTGATGTTATTTTACAATTATAAAATACTGAATGAAATCTGTTTAAATTCTTGGTCTGATTTCATTACAGCTGGAGTCAGTCAAACACTGATATTGGTTTCAAAAGAGATAGAATTAATAGGAACAACCTTCAAGGTTTTCTCACAGCCTGTACAAAAAGTTGAAAAAGTTGGCCTTAAAATAGTTATAGGGAGTGTTTTGTCCTAGGCATAGTTAGAAGAATTATGATAATGAATAATAACATCAAAACCAATATTTAAATATGAATAATTTTACATTCTGTGCATCAATTCCTAAACTGTGCTTCCGACCTCACTAGAATAGCCAAAAGTAGTGGGTACTGGACCAATTTAAAGTGTTACATTTGGAGTGAAATTACAAGGCACACAAAAACCTAACTATGTAAATCTGCTTGGTTATACACTAGCACCTGACAGTGAGAGGGGCTATTAGGATCATAATAGTTTATGGAAATAAGATGTTTAGCAACACAGTGAAAATGGGACCAATGAACTATTGATTTAACTCAAACTAACATATTATTGTCTTCTCATCCTACCAAATGGCTAAATGAGGAACTACTGGTGAATAAACCATTAAGGAACTTATTGTATGTTCCTCTTATAAATGTATTTATAGCTATAATTTACCCTTTAAAGGGGCAGTACACCCCCTTGTTCAAAGTTTTCATACTTTTTGCTTAAAGTTTCAACAAAAAACTATGTTTTGGTCCTTGTGAGGTAGATAATTAGATTCCGTGTGCACCGATAATA
The DNA here is from genome assembly GCA_024363595.1 of Xenopus borealis. NCBI lineage: Eukaryota > Metazoa > Chordata > Amphibia > Anura > Pipidae > Xenopus > Xenopus borealis. Next base: position 133,257,298 of record CM044439.1, read on the forward strand.
CCCCCGACTAATGTACTGCTAACAAAAAGTCACAACAATTGGCGAAGGTATGGAGGTTTCATCAGCTATAGTAAATTGATCTTCTTTGGGCTGTATTCCTGTGATGTTCCTTTTGCATACTGGATGTGAAAACTGCACTGATTAGGGCCTCTTTACAGAATGTATATAATTTTTCAGCCTTTGTGGGACTTAAGCTTGAGGACAAAGATTTTTCAAAATACAATATTATTATATTTATTTAATAATGTGTTGTATTCAGTAAATTTATATATCAGGTTGGTCATGTAGTATGTTATTGTACAGTTTGCAATCTCAGCCTTCATTTCCCATATGTATTGACACCACCATAATTCCATACCTGTTATTTTACATTTAACAGTTATTGTAATTATTCTTTTGGCAGTTATATATAGTGGGTTAAAGGGGCAGTATACCCCTTTGTTCTACATGAGCCCAGTGAAAAGTACTTATATATTACTTCTCCATCTACCTGAATTTTGCATGCAATTGTGGGTAGCTAAAGGTAGCTAATCAAATTTACAATGAACAGATATTTCCCTGAATAATAAATTGCTGTACAGTATATCAGAAAACCAGAGAAATGCAAAACAAAGTGGGAAAGAGAGTAGGTTGTCTATTCAGACCTCATTATATCTATTTAAGATAACCCACTTGATTACAGTGTGAGTGAGGAGAGTGAAAAACAAAACAATTATTCATTTGTTATGAAGAGAATAAAGTACAATTGATGTAGTATAAGATAAATGAAGTTATTTTTGAAAGGCTCAGAGCATTACATGTTTACATAAATGCATTGTGGTACAATGTTAATACAATGAATTAGAGTGAGAATAAAACAAATACTAATTGAAAGGGAAAGTGTCTAATCCTAAATGATTTTAACTGGCCTCAAGATTTGTAGTGGGGTATGAATAGTACGAATTTGGACACAATTTTTCCCAACCATGTAACATTCAGCATAAGGCGAGAACGTGGGTGTTTTATGCAATGACATACTGAGGGATCAATGTTATTAACACATATCTAAAGCTGGTGTTAATTATGAGACCCTCTTGTGGTTGAGCACCCTGTGTGCAACAAAGGTAGAACTAGCAGAATGGCAAGCTCCTGTACAGAAGGTGCAAGCAGGGAGGGGCAGATTTACTTTGGATAGGAACCAATCTAACTATAAATATTCTGGAATTGATGAAAGCAAATAATAAATCCAGTCAAATTTGATTTGAATTAGAATTATTCATTCTCAGTCATCAGCTTCGAAAGAACGTTCACATGTCTACTAGATCAACAATGATCATTACTGATATCAATCAAATCAAGTGGAAAAAATATAAAAACAAACAACAATTATCCATATCCTTCTATGGAATTTGTTATCTGAGACCACTCATTGTATTGGGGCCCAACATAATTGGCGATTGCTTGAAAATGTAGTCAGTCAATTTAGCCTAATATAAGTTAGCCGACATATGAAAGGTTAAGATGGAAAAAAATTGTTGTAGTGGTGAAATTTAACTCAGCATTAGGAGAGGATGATGTTCATAGAAAGACACTGGATGGGTTATGGGGAGCATGTTAATATCACCTTGGATGCATGAATAACAACTTACTACCTGCCTATTTTACAGCTTTGCCTTGAAATTTACTTTTGTACCCATTTTTTCATTTTGTTCACCAACCTCAGATGAGCCATAAGATGTTTGCAAAACAATCATAAATATGTACAGTTTTTCACACACAATTTAGTAAATACAGGTATAGGATCTGTTATCCAAAAAGTTCTGAATTACAGAACTACCCCTAGACTACATTGTAATCAAATAATCCAAATTTTATAAAATGATTTCCTTTTTCTCTGTAATAACAAAACAGTAGCTTGTACATGATCCCAACTTAGATATAACTGATCCTTATTGGAAGCAGAAGCAGTCTGTTGAGTTTATTTAATGTTTACATGATTTTCTAGTAGTCTTATGATAAGAAGATCCAAATTACAGAAAGACCTGATCCAGAAAGCCCCAGGTACCTAGCATTCTGGATAACAGGTCCCATATCTGTAATGGGTATAGTCTTGCCACATAGTCCTTATAATTGCCCTAAAAAACTTATTTGCAATATTTTGCTAAATGTAATTAAGCTTTTTAATTTTGAAATGGCAGATACACTAATCTTTGAACATTGCTTCATCCTTCCACAATCCCTGATCAAAATTACCTTACCATTTCAGTCCTAAAATGACACATAGTTTAAATATTTGGAAGATGTTAGATCCCAGCTATGCAACTTATAGTTGACACATTTTGTATGACTGAAAAAGTTCTATGAAAGCTGTTTAGGGAATGGGCTGTGTTAAATCCAAGCATCTGAATAGTTCTCTTACAGGTCACAGAGTCCATTCAGTCTTTCAGCATTGTTATTATGTAACAGAAATAGATGGGTCTACTTAATATTCTAGACATACCAAGGGAAACATTCTTAAAGAAATCTTTCTTAGTGGGTCAATTTTATAGGCAGCAAACAATTTTAAAATGGATTTGCATTAATAAAATGTAAAAAGTAAATATTTGATAATTCACAAGCAGCTTTTTATCTTAAAGGAGCTGTAACCTTCCTCCTACAAATGTTAAAGTTTAAATGGGGTGCTAGGGAAAACCTATAGCTGTGAAAAGGTTAAGAAGCAAAGGAAGTCTGGATGAATTTTGTAAATGAAAATCTGTGTTCATCAAAGGATTACATTCATTGTTTCTGCAGATGGCTCTGCAATTCAAGGGTTTCAGAATTGACTGGTAATGACTGGTGTCTACCAACATTGTTAAGCCATTTTGCAAAGGTTCTGAGGAAGACATACTGAGGCAGTGAAGCTGAAAGGAAGTAGCTGGATCTGCTATTATGATCTTCTTAGAGGAATCAGTCAGAGAAATATAAAACTAAAAAGAGTACAAATTAAACTTCTTTTTTAGTGGGAATAACCATGATGTAAGCAGTTCCTTTCCATTACTAGAAAGGTGATGTATGTGAATATAATGCTGGTATTTGTAAGTAGGATTATCATGTTTATAAAAAATAAGTCACATAGTACACTTTGGAATGCTACAGTATACCCTATGCATACATATTTTTAGCTTTCACAGGTCAGAAAGTGAGTAAACCAATTCTCCGGTGTAAGAAAAAAAATCACTTCCTGTGCACCAATGCAGGCATTGTCTATAATGATATTAGAATATAGCTCACTTGACACAACTAAGCGACCAATCAGAAGGTAGCATTTACTTGTTTGAAAACATCTTAATGGCTGCTATGGGTTACTAGATGTGTTGGCAGGGGTTTCATTACATTCCTGTATGTGTCTTTAGTGTTTTCATTCTTCTGATCTGCAATCCCAGTCATCCACAAACCCATTTAATGTTTTTTCCACGTAAATGTTTACTTTGGTTTAAAATATACATTTTCTACCATATTCCCTTCTGAACTTTGATGAATCCAATTGGAATGCGGATTTTGCTTGTAAATTAACCTTCAGTACTCACTTTTAGCTGAATTATTATGCAAGTGATATCATTCCAATTCCCAATAAGACCATAAAGTACAAATAAAAGAAAAAAAATATATACTCAAATTAATTACAGCAGTGGTAAACTGAGTTTCTTCTTTCTTGAATAAAACAAATAAGCTGAAATCGTGCTGAAGGTCACACCTAATCAGATCAAAGCTTGTCTTGTAAGTTTGAAAAGTAGCCTGAAATAAATGATACACAAACGTAATACAGGAATCAAGAAGATAAACCAAATATGACCCATTTCTGCGGCGATTACATTCAATTGGTTATGACTGTGAGCGACAGCCTCCAGCTATTTGCTCCATGCTCATGCAAGTAATTAGCAGAATGTTTAATATAATATGGAAGCAATTAGGAGGTGATAACATGCAATTAAGATGTGTTTTTAGATTAGAGACTTTATAGAGCTCTTTTTCTTAAAAAGATAAAGTGCCTATCTCAAAATGTCAAACAGCAGTGATTTAATCTGAATTATTTTCAATTAATATGCATGTATTCTTGCACTGTGTTCACTGTTGTTATTGACATTGATAAATTAAGCTCATCTTGGCAGATTTTATCCTTGAGTTGTTGTATGTTTTTGAATGTCAGCTCTTTCCTCCTATTTTTTTACAGTTCCCAAGCTGTGTATAATCTTCCATAATAACAATTTCTTTATTGCTGCAAGGTTCCAATAACACTAGAGAAAGAAAAAAAGCATTGCATTGTAATAATATGTAGCAGGGTATTTTTTAAGGACAATGGCACATCATTGTTTCTTTTAAATAATTTAAAATTGTATTATTATTTCTTATGATTGGCAGTGGGAAGCACAGTTTATGGTACAATTACATAGGAGTAGACTCCAGCAGCCCATAGACTCTAACAGGTGAAACAATTTGTAGCACATCAAAAATGTGTTGCTCAGTTTGTCATGCCCATAGAGTTCAATGCATTTCGGCTACTTTTCGCCGTTTAGAATATTTTCAGAAAACCGAACCGCGTCAGATTCAGTACAAAGGAGCAATTGAACTAGTTAAGATGTAATCCATGCAGGAAACCAAATGCCTCCTTTTTAAAGACTTTTATTCACTACTTTTAGGGGTTTATTTACTAAAACTCAAATCTCATCTTTTTATTAAACCAAGCTCCCATCCACAAATTTATTTTATTTTTCAATAAAATAACTAAAAAAAAGTCAGGGTTGGGAAAGACTTAAAACTTAGTTAAAATTGAGTGAAAACTCAAATTGTACACTTTTTTTAGATTTTACACCTGAATTACTCGATTTTTTCTGGTTATCACCTGAAAATCCCACATTTTTAGGATTATTGGACAATACCCAATAAAGATCACAATATCTTCAAATTGTAAATGGGCATCTGCCATTGAATTTTACATGACCTGAGCAGGTTTGAGATAATAACCCCCTTAATGTGCCTCTGCCCAGTTTGGCTTAAGCTGGCTATGGAGGCAAAGAATAGAAGAATTTTTGGACTGTGTGTGCATTATTCCAACATTTTTCGTTAGGGTTAGTATCATTTAATTAGACATACATATAGGCACTTTACAATACATGTAAAATAATTTTCAATCAATAGAAAAAAGTTTTTATTCAACCACAGTGGCTGTCCTCCTGAATGGCATTGAGGAGGTCAATGTTGCTATTTTTGTTTAGATCTCATTGTAATACGATACATGCTGGTGATTGGATCTTTCGCTTTCAATCCACATTAAATCGTTCTTTACACTGGATTGGGTGTGCTTTGACATTCTGTCTTTGAAAGAGTTGATTTTAAAACACTCATGGTCTTGATAAAGGTCTTAGTTACAGTCCGAAATGTTGGCCTGTTTTTTAATTAACTTACAGATGCAGCCACTGGGATTTGTGAGTTAAATGTGTCATGACTCACAGTTAATTGAAGAAACTGTGTTATCTAAAGTTATCTTAACTCATTTAATGCATTTAACCTTTTCATTAGCATACCAAAGCACCATTGTTTTCAATGGTGAACTCTTTAATTGGATGGGATGCTGTGACAATATTCTGTGCTAAGTGGGATAAATGGGATAGATGAGTTAAGTTTTTCTGTGTCAAATGCACAATCCAAAGTGGCTTCATCTGTAAATAAAATTATGTGGTCTTTCAGCTGCTGATAAATTACATAAACATACAGAAAAAAGAAATTGTTCATATCAATGCACATTCCCTGGTCCCCTGTTCCTGTGGAACCAATGCTGTGGTCTTGGCAATCTCTCTTTTCTAAAAGCTAATGGTGGCGGGGACTGAGCCATCTGATGGAAACCAATGCGTAGGTCAGCAGACACATCCCAAGAATTGCTACCAGGAAGGTAGGCGTAACTTTTGAATACTATGACTGGAGGTAAATAAATAGGGACCAGTTTATGGGGTTTTCCTTGATGCAGTATGGTGGCTTACCAATTTTATGATCATAACTATGTAACTAAAAACTCACTCCTGTTTTTGTAAATACATGCACTTGCATACAGTATATACTAGGTTACAGGGGACCAGGGAATGTGCATTGTTCAACCCCCTTTTTTCTGTATGTTTGTAGTTAATTTGGCCATATCAGTAGCACTTTGATTGTATTTAAAGGGATAATGTAATGGGAAAACATGTTTTTTTGAAAACCCGTCCGTTAATAGTGTTACTCCAGCAAAATTCTGCACTGAAATCCATTTCTCAAAAGAGAAACATTTTTATTTTATATTCAATTTTGAAATCTGACATGGGGCTAGATATTTTGTCAGTTTCCGAGCTGCCCCATGTCATGTGACTTGTGCCAGCACTTTAGGAGGGAACTGCTTTCGGGCAGACTGATGTTTTTTCTTCTCAATGTAATTAAAGTCACAGTGGGACATGGGTTTTACTATTGAGTGTTGTTCTTAGGTCTACCAGGCAGCTGTTATCTTGTGTTAGGGAGTTGTTATCTGTTTACCTTTCTATTCTTTCCATTGTTCTGTTGTTAAGCTGCTGGGGGGGGGTGGAGGGAGGGGGTGATATCACTCCAACTTGCAGTACAACAGTAAAGTGTGACTGATGTTTATCAGAGCACAAGTGACATGACTTGGGGCAGCTGAGAAACTGACAATATGTCATACCCATGTCAGATTTCAAAATGAAATATAAAAAATCTGTTTACTCTTTTGATAAATGAATTTCAGTGTAGAATTCTGCTAGAGCAGCACTATTACCTGATGCATTTTGACATTTTTTTCCCCATGACAGTATCCCTTTAAATATATTTTACTTAACCTTGGAGTGCTCTCACATCCCACCTTTTTTGATAACACCAAATATTATTTAGGTATTTCCATTTTCTGTCTGTAGCATATAATTTAAGCCATATACCTTTTTGCACCAAATGTATGTGTCAAAGGCACATAGCCTAGATAGAGGCATGTCCAAGAGCTTTTGACACAGAAAAAGAGTTGTCTGCTGCGAAGGCTGACCAAATTGCTGCTGATTTAGACAAGCACATAAGGTTTATGTTTCGAATATTGGATTAGGAGTGACCTTTTTCCAAGAGGTTGCAATAGTAAAACCCTCTGTAGGAAGAAGACTCTCTGGGGTGCTACCTCACATGAAACACGTTTCTATTAATAAATTAGTAGATAGGCCTTGTCAAATGGTTGAACTACTGAAAGGAGACAACCCTAATATGAATGATACATAAACCTTTGGATCATTGTTATTTGAAATATATCATCCATCTGGGCTGGTTTGTTACAGAACATAAAATATCTATTGGAAAAAAAAAAAATATATATATATATATATATATATAAAATATTTATCATACATTTTTTAAAACAGCCACTGTAAATTGGTGAATGTCCCTATATGGATTACGACTAAGAAATATGTATTTTATAGTATCAAATGGAAAGTTACTGATTAAATTAAGGAATATTGGCCTTGATACAGAACTGGCTGAAACATAACTTACAAAGAGTGGTGGTGAATGGAAAATTTTCTAATTGGATGAGTTTTGTTAGTGGAATTAGTGTATTCTTACATTTTCTTACTTCGTATTGGTTGAACATGAGGTACAATGATTCATATATGAGCCCCCATTGTTAAAAGGCTATACTTTAGGGTCATAGAATAACATGTTATGATGAAGGGTGCACAAAGCTCTAATTTGTTCATTGCAAGAGGCTAGGCAGCTTAAAAAGTGGATACATGAGTGCAGCAACAGTAAAAATACAAACAGATCAGTATCAAGGTACTTTCATACCCACAATCACAATCCATGTTGACATTGATGGTGCAGTGATACTGGGTAAGGTAGCATTAAATAAAACTTGTAGGCTGATATATTTTAGATTAAAACATTGGACACATTGACAATGGAATAATGATTCCTTGGGGTAAATTTATCAAAGAGTGAAGTTCCACCACTAGAGTGAAATTCCGAGCGGCGGAATTTCCCTCTAGTGGCGGAACTTCACTCTTAACTTCACTCTTTGATAAATATACCCTAGAGTATTCAGGGACAGGGGTCTATTTATCATGCTGTGTAAAAAATGGATACATTACCAGTGGTGTAGCACATAGAAACCAATTAGATCTTTGTTTTCTACCTGTTGAAATCTAATTGCTAATTGGGTGTTCTGAGCAACATCACTGGTAATGCTTCACTTTACTTTTTACAAAGCATGATAAATAGGCCCATCAGTATTTTGTATAATGTATATCTATGGTAACTAGTTATATTTTCTCAATGCTTCCTATATATTGAATATATTTGCTAAAATCTAGTCATTTGCATAACATCAATGTTATAAAACATAATAGTTCTGTATATGTAAGTTCATTGGGCAAGTAATTTGGAAGGCTTAAATCCAGGCAGCACAAGGCAAAATGAACTTCATGGGCTTTACGGGACTCCTATGGACTTCTATGGAGCAATCGTTCTTTGTCAGTTTCAGTAGGGGGTCATTGTTGATTACTTCCTGTTTGAGCACTAATAAATGCCGACTCACAAGGGCTTTGTTTTGATAGAGAGCAGGTCTAAAAATGCAGCATGTGAATATAAAGTCAACACCAGCACATTTGCAGCTTATTCTGACAATGCTATTTCTCTCATAACACTTCATTACTGTTAACTATAGAAATTGACACAAAAACCCTCATGATGCTTTTTCTACTGCTGATGATTATGCATTTTTTCTCTTTGTTGGTGGCTTTGTTTCAATTCAGCATGCTCCTTTTTTTGCCACAAGAACATGAGCAGCATCAGACATAATCTAGCAATTTTTTATGCTCTTCTCTTTGACTTGTTGAGTATAAAGGGCATGTGCATGAACATTAGTTTAATTTCTAAATGCTTCAAAATACAGACTATCTATATTTCTCTTGGAAATCATGTATGTGTATTTGTATGTGTGTAGAGGTAAACCTGTGCAAATGACTGCATCTTACTCAAACTGAGATTAGCTATAAAATACCTTTCATCTTCCAGTGAAGAATAACAGCCAAATAAAAAAAATCCTGACTGAAAACCTTAATTCTAGAAGAAAACCTCTCAATCATACAAAGAGCATTATTGCCGGAGATTAAACTGCTTGATGCTTTGTATTGTTCTTGGTGTAGTCAGGAGGGAATATTAATTGAGATGTGGCCTGTATTACAGTTCACTTTCCATAATGGTTAGCATGTTTCCTGGTGGTCTTGCCAACAGGAATAGAACAAATGAGTCCAATAAGACGGATCATTTTAAACCTCAGTGGTGAAGCTATTGTTCTGTTTTGTAAAAAGGTAATGCTTGGTTGATTTGCTTTATTTCCGTGCTGTTCTGATTTCTTCCCAGAGCACCCTAATCTCTGCCACTTCCTCTCTGACTCATCAGCAGCTGGACCAGTGGAGACCACAGGAATTGGCTTTTGGTGAAGTGTTCTAATGGTGCTATTACTCAAATTCAAATCTCAAGAACGTTGGCAAGAATCACGAGTAATAATGGGCTACTTTGCATTAGTGTCTTTCTCTGGAATTAACCTGAAAGAGTAGTTAAATTTGCTGTTATGATAATGCTGTATACAAATATGCCCTCAGATTTTTTTTAGCACTGACCTCAAATTATGTCTGTTGGAAAAACATGACTTTAAATCCATAAACTTCATGTAATTGCATGGCGTGCATTCTTATGTTTGTGACTGCATCTAGGAAAAGACTGGCAGACTGAAATGAAAGGTCTCCATCTCCATGTCCATGTTTTTAATAAAGAAAGAGAAAATTGTTTTTTAATACAAAAGTAGAAATATTTTTTTTAATTACATTTTAACCATTCCCAGCATGGTTGTGAAATAAGATATATTGACACACAAATAAGTTTGAAGTATTGCATATGTAAGAATAAATGCATATATATCATTATCATATGCTAATATAACATTACAGGAGTGTATTTTTATTTAAGAAAATAATAAGCCATCCTTTATGTCTGAAAATCTTTTTTTATTAGTCTAAGATCTACTAATAATGATTCCTTTGGCAATGCATCAGACACACTGATGAAGGCCTATGTATAGGAAGAAACTATTATTGCAACATTACAACAAAAAAGCTTACAGACCGATAATATCATGTAAAATAGGTAGCAGCCAGCAAAATTTGCTGTTCAAGGAGAGGATGACATGACATTAGCAAGCAGAATAAATCACTCTTTAATATATGAAAGATAATTCCTTTGAACAAAAAGGGACTTACTTCTACCTAGACCAGAAGGTCTTTGAAATTATGTGTCTCCGTGGGGTGGCATTGTGGATTTTGTAAGCCCTGTGCATTTGCTGAGCCAGGCATTCATTCAAAATGATTTCTTTAGCATATACAAGTGTTTTTCCCTCATTTTACTACCACAGAAGTAATTGTTGGGTCTGGGCATAGTGGCTCAAATTAATTTGATCCTCTTCGACCTTTGGTGAAGACATCTATCAAAATCCCAGCAACTCAGCCCAGTACTTGACAGATCCAAATCTTCAGACTACAATATATTTGAAAAAATAAAACAATAATTACTATCCTTACTGTATTTACTTAGTAAATGATAGTGCTGAATTGCTCATCAGTATGGTTCAGTGCCTAACAGGCACAAAGTAGATAGCCCATGAAGCCTCTCAATCATTTATGCACAAATTATTGTGAATGTAGCCATTTTATTTCTGCTAGGTGAAAATATGAGCCCTTATATTAGGTTAAAATTAGGTTATATTGTCCTGATAAACATCTTCTGCTATTCTAGTTTATACTGCAGTTTGTGCTACAACAGGCAATGCTATATCATCATGGATAATAAAACTGCCAAATAGCTTTCACTATAACACTCACTATAAAATACAGTTCATACCATGAAATGCAAATAGCAATCCTATCAAATATTTTACAAGAAATAAGTCTTGTTAAGCATATAGCCTAAAAGAACACAATGAAGCAAGGAAAACTCTGGGATGAGTTTAGAGGCATATTTTTATATTTTATATTTATATACACACATATGAAAATAAAAAAACATAAACAGACATATATATATATATATATATATATATATATAAATACCTGTATGTATATATATATATATATATATATATATATACACTCACATTAAAAAATCATGGTAGTGTATTTATATATATAGTATAACTGGGGAGGTATTAGTAAATCTAGTTCCGTTTCATTATAATTAAGGTAAACTTTAGGGGTAATTACACATACTAACATTCTAACATACTTGTGTTCAGACTCACTCCTGCACTTCAACATGGTTGTCAGTGCATCCACCATGCCTCTTCTGATGGATGGTGGTAACTTCACCTATCAATGATGGGGAACCCCAGAAGAACAGGTATGGTATCCATATGGAGAAACTCATTATCCAGAAAGCTCTGAATTACAGAAATGCCATCTCCCATAGACTCAATTTTATCTAAATAATCAACATTTTTAAAAATGATTTCCTTTTTCACTGTAATAATAAAACAGTACCTTGTACTTGATCCAAACTAAAAAATTATTAATCCTTAGTGGAAGCAAAATTAGGCTATTGGGTTTAGTTAACGTTTATATGATTTTCTAGTCAATTTACGCATGAAGGTCCAAATTACGAAACATCAGTTATACAGAAAATCCCAGGTCCCAAGCATTCTGGATAACAGGTCCCATACCTGTACTACCATCTGGGACCTGCTGGTAGCTCCAGAATTCCACAGTAGGTTGTGTCAATAGGCGTGCATATTCTGTTGTAATGTGATGTAACCCTGCACTGAAAATGATTGATGCAATTTGCATGACATTTTGGCAAAAATGCTACATTATTTACCAAAATTTCTGGGATTGCTAAAACGTGAAATTTGCACGTTATGCGAATTTTTCACCTCAGGCAATTTTTTGAGTTGGAAAAAATATTCCCATCAGGTGAACAACTGAATAGAGTACCTTGAAATCATTAGCCCCCTTTCAGCAATTTGTCTCTAAATGCTACTGGAGATGGTTATTTTGAAAGTCACTTGAGATAATTTTTTTTTCTTTTTTTAAATCTAGCCCTTGGTCTGTTAACAATAAGTTGAGTGAGAAAACTGACAGACACATACAGACTCAAAAATGGTAACACAGATCAATTTCTTGTTGGGGGCAAGGAGATATTGTTTATGCTCACCAAGGTTGAAGCTAGTACCAAGGAGGAAGCAGTAGTACAGACAGGCTGCAATAGTCCAAATAGCGGTACTAAATGGGCTAAGCAACTCAAAGTCATGATCCAGGCAAAGATGTCAGGGCAGGCTGAAATTGAGAGTTGTCAGAATCCAGCAGGTGGGCCATTTACTCACAGAAGTAAAACCTACATTAGGGGATTAAACCTGGGGTTTTGGCATCTATTTATTTTGAATTTTTGCTCAAGCACAGTATGTTGATATTGCATACCTAGGCAATGACTTCAACACACAAGCACTGAAGAGGAAAGGTATGACATTAGCATGATATCAGACATTCCTTACAGATACACTAAGGGGCAGTTTTATCAAGGGTCGAATTTCATATAGCAAAAACTTTGAAATTTAAATTCAAAAAGACTAACCAGTCAAGGTTTTTTAAGGATATAGGTCCATTTTCGATCTAATAGGTCTGTATATAAGTTGAAGCAACAAGCATCGAATACGATTTAAAGTTTTTCCCAAAGTAGATAGTCCACAAATCACCACCCATAAGCTATTTGGCAGGTTTTAGATGGCAAATTCAAATTTTTAAAGAGACAGTACATGATACATTTCAAAATTTGCAATTTTCACTTCGACCCTTGATAATTCTGCCCCATAGTACACTGAATTCAACATTTCAGTTAATCATTTTGAACTAGGAAGTGAGGGAGATCTCAGTGATTCTGCATTTAATATAATGTTTGGTTAACATTCACAACACATGTGTACTCTTTGTGTTTCAGGGTCAGGCTTCCCCTATAATGTATTGATTGCTTTTGGGTGATGACGTAACTGGCTTGAAAAAGCCTTGTTGGGGTGAATTGATTTGCTTTGTTCTGGTGTTGAGTAAGGATGTGGCCATTTATATGTATATGTGTGTTTTATTTAGTGTTTTGAGGGAGTATGTTCATTATTCACAATATTCCTTGCCACATATATGTCTCTACTCGTGGGTTATACAATAAAAGGCTGAAAGTTTGCTACATGTCTAGCAAACAATCATTGCTTTTGGGTGATGATATATCTGGCTTGGGAAAGCCCTGATTGGGTTATTTTGCATTGCCTTGTGCTGATGTGTAAGGGTGTGATCATTTATACAGCATATACTGTACATGCTTGATTTCGTGTTTTAAGTTTGTTCATTATTCACATTATTCCCTGCCACAGTAAGTCTCCACTCATGGATTATATAATAAAAGGCTCAAAGTTTAGGCTCATGTCTAGCAACCAATCAGCAGGTGGCATTAACTTGGCAGTGTTATGTAAATAAATGATTATGATGACGATGACTGTAATCATAAGCCAAGTCACTTGTCTGTACAGTATGTTAAGGAAAGAAACTAGAGTACCAGGAGGAAACCCACACAAGCAAACTAGAGATGGTAAGAAACAGGCAAGACAGACTACAAATTGCATCGTACTTTTGCAAAAATGTACGGAGCACACGGTGACTAAAACAGTAAAATCTTCTTTTATTTCATCTCAGTTAAAAACATACATATGAAAGTGTGTATCATTACCCCACGATACACACTTTCATATGGATGTTTTTAACTGAGATGAAATAAAAGAAAATTTTACTGTTTTAGTCACTTTTTGCAAAAAGTACGATGTGTTGGTTGCCTGGATCCAGAGGCGTGGAGTACATGTAGCATAGGTGTGCTCTATACACAAGGTCACTGATTGGGTGAGTGCTCGCATACTGCATCTTCAAGGCTACAAATTGCACCCAGGAACTATGAAAAATAGACCTACAACCGGCAATGTGACTAGGGGGATGATGCCTTTAAATTTTTAATTTCTTGCCATGTATTGACATCAGACATGTCCCTCACATCAAAACATGAAAAGTATCCTGAAACTATTTTTAGGAAAATAATTGACATTCTCTGTAACTATATCTGAAGGTGAGAAAGAAAAGGAAATTATTCGTAGCATTTGCAGGGTTAAGTGCCAAATATTCTATTTGATCCTTTTTTTAATTAATTTACACAGTTAAGGGTAGGTCTGGGAGTCCAAAATAAAGCCATGCACAAGTGCCCACTCGTAGTTCCAAAATAGTAAGGATGAAATTGTCTAAATCCTGTCTCTAATTCATAATTTTTTGTCTGAATTTGGAATGTATACTTTCCTCACTGCAGTTTTTTCTCCTGAAATAATGAATACTCAAAAACGTACTATTTAGCTATGCTTTACACTTTACACCTAATTGTAATGCATAATTTCATGTTCTTTTATGTAACCTGTTATGACATTAATCTTGCTTAGTTCAGAAACCTTCCCAGAAAATCTTAGAAGTCCAGTTCATGATAAACTTACTCTTCTGCTGACTGAGTTTTCAGGAAAGCAAGAACATCTTACATAATTTGACTAGTAGGAAATAGTGCCTCAATGTTTCTTTGAACTAAACAATGTGACAATGAAGTAAGAATATATATTTTGCAGGAATAATGTATTTTTGTAGTTATTTTTTCAGCCGGTTCCTCAGTTCTATAACACAAAATATTTAGCTTTAAAGCACAAATACCATGCATGGGATCTACAGTTATTTTTTCTTCTTTTTATTGTATAATAGACAATGGACAATATGCCATTAAATGAACAATGCTTCAGCTTTGCACAACAGAAGACTAATTCTGGCAGCCTTAAAAAGCTTCTCTCTGCTGTCCATGTGTGCTTGTGCCCTTCTGTCAAGAACCAAATTATTATAATCTGCCTTGCCAAATTGGAAATTAAACCCCACTGAAACCAGTTAATCGAGCCGTATGGGATTTTATTCAAATGGCTACTAAACAATAAGAAATTGCCTTGTTTGAAAAATGTCCCAGAAGTCTGTGATTTTCTCAAAAAAATTAGTTAATTGTGAATTTATCCAATGACTTACAGAACAGTAATATTTTAATGACAGTAATGCATTATTGTCTGCTTATAAAAAACATGACCCCAGAATTCAGCACATTTCCTTATGTTCCTGTGCCATAAACATTTCATAGATAATATCAAAGTTTCCATTAATTCAAAGGGATATTAAGAAGGGATAATCAGTATTTAACTTGTTTAATAGAAGCATGCTCCTGTCCATGAGTTAATTTTGTCTTCCACTACATCAAGAAATGTTCTTTTGGGGGCGCATGTGCGGCATGG
>CM044439.1:133310133-133356007 GCA_024363595.1 Xenopus borealis
CATTTTAACAATGTAACTATGTAAAATAACCAAGTCCCCTTTTTGCAATGGAATCACCTTAGTAGTGCCTTGTTTTCTTTTCTTTCTTAATAAAACATGTGCTAAATCTATACCTATGATTCTGCATGCAAGATAAAATGATTCTGCAAATCTGAAATTGGGTTATATGGGCATAGAAATGAGTTACACAGCATTATTATACATGTGAAATAGTGTCCTGCTTTCATGTATCCTTCTTTCTGTTCAAAACTTTCTCAATCCTTATGCTAACTCTCTACTTGTTATTTAAAATAGTGAATTCTAATACATATTCTGGGCACATGGACCACCCTACGATGTATATGACTGTCAGTCAAAATCTGACTATAAGAGAACAGATTGCTGGTAGGGAGATAGTAAAAATTTGCTTTTTTAATTTTAGAAAGAATATAGATTAGTAAAAAGATTCTCCCTATTACTATGCACAAGACAAATGACTTAGTGCTATAAGGAGTCTACCTTAGTCCAGGTGTAACATCTAGGGTTTGTTTTGTGTCAAAGAAGTGCATATTGAAAAATAAATGTAATTATCTCCTAAGAAAAAAACTGTTGCATTCTGGCAAGACATTGTCATTGTTTAAATGATGAAGGAGTTAGGATTTTCACTAAATCAGAATCAGTCATGTCTTTGAAGTTGTTGAAGCTATGGATCAGAAAACATATGATTAGTCTTTTAAGCATGTTTCTTATTTAAATAGAGACCTGTATGTATTGCCCAGCGTGTACTAGACAGAAGTCTAATGCCCTGCTGAGTTTTATTAATGTTCCTAAAACAATTTTTGCCTCTTAAATATAAATGATTTGTGATATGTTGCAACATAGTTCATAAATATAAGCTTTGTGTATATACACCTCTCTGCAGAAATTCACATCATATACAGGATGATGTTTCTTTATTTTTTTTTTTTTACTGTTAATTAAGAGTGAACTATAATTAGGGAATTAAGAAAATCATATCTTAACAAGTAAAACATTTTGCTTCATTTGGGGTTCAACAAAGCAAATAGTTTTGTAATATAGTAGAACCCCAATTTTACATTTTCAGGGGACCAGAAAAAAATGGTGTAAAATCCTGGAAAATTTAAAATGTATTATGCATAATATATAGATGGGACCACAAAACAACAATGTAATATGAGGAAAACTTAAAATCAGGGGATGTAAAATGGGGGTTCTACTGTATTACTGAATTTTATTATGGGTGGGTTGACATTAGTAATATCTATGCAGTTTTTCCAGTCTGGAAATACAGAACAAACAATCCCATGTTCACTTTTTATAACTGAACTATCACAGATTAGGACATTTCAGATGCTGATTGGTTGTTACAAAACTACCTTTGTTACTAACATATACCTAATCCCACCAGAATGAATGAAATGCTTCATACAGATGAAGCCACTTTGGATTGTGCATTTGACACAGAATAATTTAACTAATTTATCCCATTTATCCCACTTAGCACAGAATATTGTGTCACAGCATCCCATTCAATTAAAGAGTTCGCCATTGAAAACAATGGTGCTTTGGTATGCTAATGAAAAGTTAAATGCATTAAATGAGTTAAGATGACTTTAGATAACACAGTTTCTTCAATTAGTCCTGAGTCACGACGCATTTAACTCACAAATCCAAGTGGCTGCATCTGTAGGTGAACATTGGAGAAATATTCTCACATTAACATAAAAAAATCATTAAAAAGTCAACAGCATGTTACAGAAGTAACACTTAAACTTTTGGAGTGCCTACCTGCTTATTTTTGTTTTTAAGACCATTTAAGAAGTGTAAATATTAGGGGGCAGATTTAACAAGGGTCGAATTTCAAAGTTAAAAAAACTTCGAAATTCAATCATCAAATTTTTTATAGGCTATATTCGATAGAAAATGGACCTATTTAAATCGAATAGGTCCATTTTCGAACAAATAAAAATTGTTTGATCATTCAAATGTATTGTTCGATTTGAACAATTTTTAAAATAAAAAATTTTTCAGGACTTAGAAAAAATTTCAGGAAAAGGTTCAAGGAGGTCCCCCATAGGCTACAATGGTAAATTAGCAGCTTGAAGGTGGCGACGTATCAATTGAAAAGTTTTTTAAAGAGACAGTACTTTGAAATTTTTTTAAAATTTTTATTTTATTTGAATATTCACTTTGACCCTTAGTAAATCTGCCCCTTAAGGGCAGATTTACTAATGGTTGAATTTTGAAGTTCCAAAAACTTCGAAATTCGACCATCGGATTTTTTTTAAAGGCCATTTTCTATCGAAAAGGGACCAAACAGGTACATTTTCGATCCAATTTAAATCATTCGAATTGTTCAAATGCATTGTTCGATTCAAACGATTTGAAAGATTTTCCGCAAAACTCTTAGAATTCCTAGGCTTAGAAAAATTTAAGGACAGGTTCTAGGAGATCCCCATAGGCTAAAATGGCAATTCGGTAGCTTTAAAGTGGTGATGTGGCGAATTCAAAGGATTGCAAAGAGACAATACTTTGAAATACAAATTTTACATTTTTTCTATTCAAATCAAATTTTGTGCTATTCGATAGTCAAAGTAGCCCAAAATTACTTTTTAAATAAATTTTAATTAAATTTTTTTTTATTTTATTCGAATATTCACTTCGACTCTTAGTAAATGTGCCTGTAAGTGTTGCAGATGGATACAGGAACATGGACTTTGTCATTTGTGCTTTTATAGCATATAAATGTTTAATCTCATATTACTGCAGCAGTTCTGTCCTTAGAATTGAGACTTTTTTGTTACTAAAGATAGTTTTTTTCCCTTTCTCTTTGGAAAAAAAAAATCTAAGAATTATTGAAGTGGGGGATTCTTGCTTTTTAATAGATGTGTTCAATAAACAGTATGGTGAGATGGTAAAATGTGTCACAAATGCATAGGGCCAGGGCCCAGTGCTGACAGCAAGTCCCAATCTGAACTGTCCCCACAAAAGGGGGACACAAGACCTTACAGTATAACTACAGGTATTTTAAACAAAAAAAAAGGAGGAGGAGGATTTTATATATTATATACACAGATATATAGAGCTACCAAAACATTTTTTCTGTCCGGATTGTCAATGACCTTCAGGTATTGAGTGGAAAGCGGTATGTAAAACCTGGAAAAACATGGTTGAGAACACTTATATTAAAGAGAAACCATAAAGTAGTTTTGCAAGGTGGTAATTTACCTATAGACCTTTGTACTACAATTCAAGCAGTTTATCTAATTCCCCATAATCCACCATAATTTTTGTTGTGGCAGGAGCACATTGCAATGCCCAACAGTTATTTTGTATACATAGACAATCACCCACTGAGCACATGGGCATCGATGGAGGAGTTAAATCTGTGTGCCAGAGAAACCTACTTGTTACTAGACCAGATTACTCACTGTGTTAAGATGAGGCACCATTTTTCCCAAAATGTCACATTATATTAAATTATTGTGTGTACCAGTAATATTGGTTCAAAAGGTTCCTAAAAATCTCAACTAACATGGAACCAGATAGAACATTTTAACTAATCCAAGACCCTATCAGCGATAGATAAGGCATAAAGCATTCAACCTAGCCCAAGTTTACTCTTTTAAATTCGGCACACAATCTAATAATCATATTACAAATTACTGCATATGTATGACCATAAAATAATAACCCATGTACAAAGCAAAACAGATATATAGGACAAGCACTTGATAGCTAAATACAATATGGTTAATTGGTTTCAGTAAAATGTGAACCCAATCATGCACCTTTTCCATTACAAATAGTGGTCCTGTCTGTATTACACTGGTACATACTGTAGCATACTTATTTCTACACAAGTCAATAGGTCCTAATAGGTTATCAGTCTTTCAGTGGTCTATATCCTTGATAACTAGGCTTCTTGTAGTAACATAGGGAAATTTAGACAATTTCCAAGTTCTTCTAAGAAAATATTATAACTCATTGTAGCCCTTTTCTTTTTATATTTTCTTCACAATTTATTTTATCCATGTTATCCCTGTGAATGAGAATTATAGAATACATGGCAAGTAGTGAATTATTAAAGGAATTGTTCAGTATAAAAGTAAAAACTGGGTAAATAGATAGGCTGTGCAAAAATAAAACATGTTTTCAATATAGTTAGTTAGGCAAAAATGTATAACAGCTGGAGTGACTGCAAGTCTAACCTAATAGAACAGAACACTACTTCTTGCTTTTCAGCTCTCTTTTGTTTACATTGACTGGTTACCCTGGTTACCAGGCAGTAACCAATCAATGACTTGAGGGAGGGCCACATGGGTCATAACTGTTGCTTTTGAATCTGAGCTGAATGCTGAGGCTCAATTGCAAACTCACTGAACAGTTATGTCCCATGTGGCCCCCCCTCAAGTCGCTGACTTACTCAGATTTAGAGAGCTGAAAAGCAGGATGTTGTGTTCCACTCACTCCAGTTTTTATACATTACATTTTTGGCTAACTAACTATATTAGAAACATTTTTTATTTTGCACAGTCTATCTATTTACCCAGTTTTTATTTTTACCCTGAACTGTTCCTTTAAGCACCAGTAAATAACAGGATACTATTTGTTTAAGATATTCATGAAACAAAAGTTGCCCAAAATGAGTGTTAACGTGAATGTATTACAATAATGCAAGTGTACAGTGTGATTTGTTTCATCAAGTTTCTTTACAACAGCAGGTATGTTTGAAGGATATGATATAATCTGTTCCAAACTCAGATAAGAGGTCTGCTTCAAATCCCCGTGTCACTGCCAAACATTATGTAACTAAAGAGAACAGTACAAATGTATTTATGTTCTTCACTTGTAGACATTATTATGATACAGTATGTTTTTATATATTTAAATCATACAAGATTTGTTTACTCCACCTTTCAGAGTAGGTTTCCATATTTTCTTCAAAGTGGACCTAAACAGGGCAAGTGAGGTCCCTCTGACCCTCTGAAACAGCTATTATATTAGAGGTGGGCTATTTGCTGTTCTGAAACTATAGCATAACTAATATTATGTATTTCTGTATTTCTGAATCATTATGTATATTTTAAACATAACAACATATTTTATAACATAGTCAATTATAAAAAGATTAACTTGTAATTAGCATTTATTTTGCACTACATATTTCAAGTACAACCTTTATTCATACATGAAACCTACCTCCTCCCAATCCTTAATCGATGAGGGATGCTGCTCAGGGGAATTTCAGCATATAGTTCATCTATTGTCATTTAATAAAATTCTCAATTTTTTTCTTTTTGTTTCCATGTTCTCTGCAATAATACTGTATTACCCTAACCAAGCAAGCATAAATCCATGATGATGGCAAAAACATCTTATGGTGTGGTTTCATGTTTATGACAGAGTGGTCTACAAATGATCCTTATATGGAAAACTCCCAAAAATCTGGTTAATGGAACTCATGTCTGCATAAGTATTTTCTGCACATGTACAGTATGTCATTTATTATCTAGAAGCCTGCTATAAAGAAAACTACCAATTGTTGTTTTGTTTAAACAAGTGATTCTTAATTTTTATAAAGGTATGGGATCTGTTCTCTAGAAACCTGTTGGCTCCAATTCTAATTATTTAAACTTTCCCTTTTCTGTGCAATAATGAAACAGTAACTTGTACTTGATCCTAATTAAAATATTTAATCATTATTGGAGGCAAAATAATCCTCTTGGGTTTAATTAATGTCCCACCTTTATATACTGTATATTTGTTTTTTCTTCAATAATTAGACAGGACATTGTATATGGTGATGAATAAACGTGACCATAGATGCACATATATTACCATACGAAACAAGTCTTCACACTATATTCAGTGTGTGTGTGGCATGGGAGTGATGACCGATATCTGCAAAAGACTTAGAAGTCGGTCAGCTCATCAATCAAGTCTTTAAATTTCTAACATTGTCTAGTTTTTACTGGTGAATCTTCAGATACATGTCAAATTTTATTTTTCTGCCTGTATATCTAACAATTCAGCTCTAAGAGGTAGTGATGGGAGAATTTGCGGTGAATTCCCACGGTTCACCTCAGGTGAATAAATATGCGAAACACCAGAAAAAATTCATCTGGCAAAAATTCGCAGACGTCTCCGTTTTTGGATGCCGGCGCCCATTGTCGGTGTCGATAAAAAGGACACTGACAAAAGTGTCCAAAAACAGACGTCAACGCCGTTTTTTTCTACACCGGTAATAGGCATTGTCGTCCAAAAACGAACAGCGCTGAGTTTTCACCAGGTGAAATTTTTCTGGCGTTTCCCAAATTTATTCGCCTGCAGCGAATCGTGGGAATGGATGCCTGCGTCCAAAATGAGACGCTGCGTTTCATGAATTTTTTGCCATCTTTCAAATTTCTACTAGAAATTTGAGAAATTTATGGGAAGCGAACTGCTCCAGATTCGGCCATCACTACTAAGAGGGTTATTTACAGTAATTTATGGCAAAAAACTTGAAAATTCCAAATTTTAGTGGAGAAAAAATTAAATTTTTCGAGATTTATTATACCCCGAGGATGGAAAAAGTCAGAATTTGAAAATCCGGCATCTCAGACCTGCCGAGGTAGTGTTTAAGTCAACGGAAGAGGTCCCTTTCCTATTTGGGAGTTTTTGTGGTCTGTACTGAAATTAAGATAAAAAAAAACCAAAAATTCTGGCTTTTCAGGAAAAAACTTGAAAAGATCTAGCAATTCGGTAAAAAAAAAACTTTGAAAAAATCATATGATTGGGATTTTTATTTGATTTTATCAAGTTTGTCTCTGATCTGATTAAACTGTGCTTTTAATTAATAAATAATTTCACATCGTGATGTGATCTGCAATGAAAGCAAACAATCTTTCCTGCTACCACTGGTCACAGGAAAGATTTTATTTGCTGAGCCATGGAAACCTTGAATTAGCATTAATCCATAATAACTGTAAAACTATCCTGTTTTTTTAATGAACAGTGTTCCAAATAATGGATATAAACAGAATTTTGAAAACACCAGATTTAAAAAGAATTCCAGATCCCATAAATGTACTTTCAGACAGGTAAACATTCTTGTAAAATCACTGGCCAAACAGAATAGAAGAGATTCTCTCTAAATTAAATAAAGAAGTTATTAAATTCATATTCCTTAAACATATTGAATACAATCTTGTGGAGTGTATCTATCCAAAAAGAAAATGTACTCTTAGGTTGCTAAGCTAACACAACAGTCCATTTCTCCATGGCTCATTTCTTCATGGCTCCATTTATTATATAAATCTCAAGATTTACTTTGGATAGCAAATTAAACATCACAGGCCAAAAAACACAGAAATGGTTTTTCATTCGCTTTATGCAGAACAACAGACAAAAACAGCAACAGTTTCCTCATAAAACTGTCACTGGAAACTATTTAAATTATGATTGAGGCTGGGCAAAAAGAAGCATTCCAACAAGGGTAATTTTTTTTTTCATTGGGGCAATACTTTTCTACTTTTATCAACCACTATCCCAGTGCAAAACCAAAAATAAATGGGATTAATTATTCAGAAAACTCCTAATTTCAGCAAGACCATCTCCCATAGAGTGTATTTTAAGCAAACAATAAAAGTTTAGCAAAATGATCTCCTTTTTCTACTTGATGGTAACTGAACTGCATGAATCCATACTGTTGGCAAAATTAAATTTTTAAATATATTTTAGCAGCCAATGGTTGATTTATTATTGCTTGTGCTTTAGAAACTCATGCATAGTTATGCAGAAATATTTATATTTATAATATTCAAAGTGTTTTAAAATTATTTCCTTTTTCTCTTCAATAATACAGGAGTACCTTGTAAGTGATCTGAACTAAGCTTTAATTATGTTTAAAAGACTTAAGATGTGGTGATCCAAATTATGGAAAGATCACAAACCTGGAAACACCCAGGTCCCAAGCATTCTGGATATCAGGTTCCATACCTGTATATATTAACATATCTATATGTTATTTGATATACATGTACAGCATACTGTATTATTGCGATATTATAATCTACCATAACCTGAAAAAGCTTTCAAAATGACTGTCATGATGAGGTGTGTGAATTCCTTGTTAGCACAATTTGCTGGTTGTCATTTCAGTGTAGTGCAATAGTCAAATCTAAACGTATAACCATATGATACAAAAGATTCATGACTATCCGGTAAATGATATGCTTATAAAAGGTGCATAAAACGCATTATAAAAAATAAAGTATTCAATGTTGTAACACACAAGAATATTAGAAGTCAATGAGGAGCTCCATGTGGAATGTATATGGCAAAGCATAGCCCAACAATGCAGACAGATTTATATTCACTAAATTAAATGTACTTTTGCTTTTCTTAAACCATTTTTATGGATTAAAGACAGAATATGGAAAATATGATTT
This sequence comes from Xenopus borealis, assembly GCA_024363595.1. Lineage (NCBI taxonomy): Eukaryota > Metazoa > Chordata > Amphibia > Anura > Pipidae > Xenopus > Xenopus borealis. The sequence goes on from CM044439.1 coordinate 133,318,566, forward strand.
AGCAGCAGTAATTTTAGACAGATATACTTTGTACCTTATAAACATTACATAATTAAATTTAGGAATAAAGAACACATCACCATTCATTTTCGCTTCAAATGTCTAACATAGATGTCTGCACTGTATATTATGTATCATGAAATTATGACAGGAAATGTTAATCATTTCTTACTGACACGGTGCATGACTACATTGGTCTCTTCCTCTTTTTCCAAAAGCCTTTTAAGCAAAAATTAGTTTAGCCATAAATATGAGATTGGTACGCTTGCTAGAAAGTGATTACATTTTCAAATTTTATTTTGGCATTAAGTATATGTTTAGTAAAATTATGACGAACAATAATGTTTTAAAAAAGAATTCTGGATGACGTTCTAGAACAGGTCAGCTATATTTTCCTAAGACAGCATCAGATCCAGTATATTAATATTCCAGATGTTTTCTTTGGAATGGGATATTGATCAGCCCATGTTGCAATGTTATATGTTAGAAATTGGCCATCTATCAATGTCTCTGTTCTGCTACAAACATGCAGACACAAATACATAGCTGTAAATGGACCCGTTGCTAAACAATAAATTAAGAATAACTGAAACATTGAAAATCAAGTTTTAAATTATTATTTGCTAATGTTAAGTTTTTATTTGTGGAAAAATCTCAGGAGGGGTTAAATATATTTGGTATTTCTGTTTACCAGAAGCACCAGCAAAATAAGATATTTAGTGTTTTGGCTATGCACAATTTACAGAGTAAGGTCTCTTTTCCTGATAGTGTGTTCTTTTGTTCTGGCATGGGGGCTAATAAAGGTTTATTTTTTTACACAAGAGAAATTTGACAGCATTAACTCTAGATTGCTTTCCCTCTGAGTTCTGGGGCCTTACTGAACCATCAAAATTCCCACATTTGAACTGCATCAAAGTGAAGGAAATTCAAGGATCACTAACGTCTCAGATGGTAGCACTTGCCCTAACAACCAAGGTTCAGGAATTCTTTGGAGCAGGCTGAGGTCATTTTTTCTCCCCCCTTTTTTCCTAATGCTTTTCTCTATTAATCAGACCTTGCAGCTCAGATTGGTCTTCAACTTCCTCCCAATCCTTGCTAAGCCTGTCATTTCTATCTATTATTTACTTTAATGGACTTTGGCTGATCCCTTATGAAGCCTTGGATCTGAGAATAATAAGGCTGGAGAGGAACGGGCACAGACATGGGTGTGGGTTTGCCTGCAGATTAACCGTGGCAGATGGGCTTTATTTCAGTTTCCTGTGTGCCGATTGTTGATTGAGAGGGTATAATGAGAGAGGTGGTGTCAGCACAATAGCTGCAACCACTTCATTGCAGCTCGCCCCTAAACAACCTCATTTTTCTAAATCTTTGGGTTGAGAAATTTTAGGAAGTCAGAGCAGAAGAACAAGTACAAAAACAACTGTAAATAACCATGAATGTTAATCCAACATTAATTGTCCCCTTGTTTTATTAAAGGCACATTCTTCAGTATCATTTTTTGTATTACAGTGGGATTAATTAACAAAAAAAATTCAGAATATTATTTCTATAAAAATAAATCTCTGTATGATTCTCATTATTTCTAGATTTAATGCACATTTTTAACATGGTTTTCAATAGAGAAATATATAGCCTAAATATTTAAAACAATTTTAAATATTTCACCACTTCTAAATATTTTTATATAAGCACCATGATAATATATGGATTATGACTAGACTATTTATTATTATAATTGTGTATACATTATTATTATACAAATATTATTAAATATCTATGCTTCTAATATGCAGAACAATTAAAAAGAATTGCTGTAAATGCTAATTTGCTGAAAGTTAGACTATAATTCTAAAAGCATTGCAGATCTTTAACACTTGCAAAAACTGCATCCATTTAAGTCCTGTCAGTGCATAAATCATACTTCTATTTTAAAGCAGAACTAAGAAAGCAGAAATACACACACTTAAAGACTTTAGCAGCAAAATAAAATTAAATAAATACATATATTAATAATAAAAGAAACAGTGTTTAACTATTTTATTTAAAAATAGAAGTGTTACTTAATTTGGCTCTTTTACTTATGGATTAAATTCTACCTATTGATTCTTTTCATTCTTTGGGGCTTTCCCCATCTGGCTTAATGCTTTCATCGCAGCACTCGTGTGGCTCACAGAACCATTCTGCAAAGGAATTACTGACACCATAAGAAGACTCCAGGTCAAGTTTGTGTACATGGGTTTAAATTTTTAGTGACAGTCCATCCTCACTGAAGCCTGAAAGTTTCCACACAGTGCTGCACAAGCTAACACCACCAATTATCCATCCCCTTTGAAAACCTTTATCAAGTTTTTCAAAACTTCTTTCATTTCACTGTTGTCATTCGATGAAAAGAAAGCTAACCACCATGTCAAGACAATTCAGCTGCCTAGCAACTACAGGACCACATTTTAATTCCAAGTTGTCCTTGGCATTAACTACTGCAAAAAGGACTATGTTAGGCCCGTCAGATTAATTATTTGTTATCACTGAAGTGCAAATAAAATTGACTTGTTTATGAATGCTCTAGATGGGTCCTATGCAGAGATTTACTACAACATTAATTTATACCTTGCATTATAGCCGGATTGATGTCATATCTCTTTATGCTCTATTAAATCACAAAAAATAACTTTGCCATTCTCAAAGATCAGAGCAAATGTTTTCATCTTCACAGTCTCATAAACCCATCTCCTACTGCCGGTCCTTTGAAAGAGAGTCAGCTAGGATCAGGTTAGCAAACTTGGGAAAAAATTAAAAAAATATAAACCTACATTGCTTCATTCTGGTTGCAAGACTGTTTAAACTTCAGTTTTATTATTTCTGATATATAATTGAGCAATTGTGTGGGGAATAGGTATAGTAAAGGAATATGATGTGAGGCAAAAAATTACAGTAAGGAATATGATGGCAAATTAATTACATTAATAAAGTTCATACAGTATTTAGCACAATTAACTATACATGTATATATTCTATATTCAAAAATACCTATTGTCATTGTGAAAACTTTTACATCTTCTTATATCACCAAAAGAAAAAGGCATTTAAGTATGAACAAACCAGTAATTTATATTTCACCACTACTTGTATTACTAAATACATAATTAAGCAATTACTTGTGCTCGTTATAGTTATTGTGGATTTAAAAATAATAGTTTACAAATGTTGTTTTTTAAGTGCCACACAAGAAAAAATATGTTATATTTAAAATATGTTCATATGCTTAAACGTTTAAATTAAGAATGTATTTGCATATGTAGTATACAGTACATACAGAAACATTTAAACTTACCTGAGCTGGCAATACCATGATAAATACTATTTGTACACCATCATTAAACAAAATCACTATTACCCATTTTAAAATAATTTAAGGGAAATTAAAGCTCCAAAAGTCTGCTGTAATTTTAAATGTACTTTTTTCACTAAAACCAAAGAAATTGTTCATATTCACTGCCCAATGAAGAGATGTTATATCGACATTATTCTATAAACAAAGTGTGCTGAATACAATTTATCAATACATTCAGTGAATGCATTTTGCACACAATATTATTACAAAGAAAAACATTTAACAAATTAGAATCACAGATATGGGATGATATTGGATTAGAAAGCTCAGAATTACAGGGAGGCCATCTCCCATTGATTCCATCTTATTAAAATAATTAAACTTTTTAGAAATTATTTCTCTCTTTTTCTCTAAAAAAATAATAAAACAATACTGATGTAGTGTAATTAATCCATATTAGGTTTAATTCATGTTTGAATTTTATTTTATCAGACTTATTGAAAAATAGGCTCTTCCCTTAATTCAGAGTTTTCTAGATACCACGTTTCCAGATAGAATGTATAGATAGAATGTAAAGGTATGGGCCCTGTTCTCCAGAAATCATTTTTAAAAATCTAAATTGTTTGATTAAAATGGAGTAAATGGGAGATGCCTTCCCACATTTTAGAGCTTTCTATATAATGAGATTCCTGATTATAGATCTTATACCTGTATTACAAATATTTAGTTATTACATGTAAAAAAAACTTAAACCTCACGTTCCATGCTTTCCTAATTAATTATATATGCCTTTTTCTCTTCCGATTATATTTTCCAGGGATCAGAGGTCTAATACAGACCTGAAAGACATAAAGGTACATTTTCATTATTTTATAATATCAAAAAAAAAGTTAAATTATTTCTAAGACTGACACATTCCCCATCCATTTTAGCTATTGTGAAGCCTAGAAAACAAAAACAAAGATTTTCTAGCAACATTTAATCTCCAGCTCTTAGGGGCAGATTTACTAATGGTCAAATTTCGTGAAAGTGAAAAAACTTCGAAATTTGAAGATCAAATTTGTTTGGTGGGGTCATTTTCGATCGAATATGGCTGTTTTCATTTGAAAACGACCATATTCGTTTGATTGAAAAATCGTTTCAAATGATTTCACCAAAATCCTTTGATTTATCAGAAAATTTCAGGACAAGTTCTGTGAGGACCCCCATAGGCTAAAATGAGGGTTAAAGCTGCCAAATAGTCGAAGTCGAAGGATTTTTAAAGGTACTTCAAAAATTTGAATATTTACATTTTTTCAATTCAAATCTAATTTTGGGCTATTCGATAGTCGAAGTAGCCCAAAATTACTTTGAAATTCAAATTTTAAAAATTTGAATTTTATTAGAATTTTCACTTAGACCTTTAGTTAATGTGCCCCTTACTGTTCTAGTCAATTATTCTGCAACAAATAAACATTTAAAAGAATAGTTATAAAGGAAACTAGGTCATAGTCAAAAGATCTAACAATAGTTGGTAAATTAGATTATATACATTGTGTGTGTGTGTGTGCATATCTCTACATATGTGTGTAGATGAGTATACACACATAAACACACACTAATATAAACAAAAAGCAAAACTCTAGATATCAATATTATAAGAAGAAATCTTGTCAGTATCCCAGAATGCAAAACCCTGCATCTGAAATTACACAAAACAGTGTAATAAGAGCATTTTAGAAAACAAATACGTAATAAAATAAATGAGAAATATTTGGTCTTGACCTACATACGTGCCTTGTTCTCCCTCCTTTGTGTCAGTAACTCACATTGAGCTTTTTTATTTGCTGTAGGCATCACTAGAGTCACACTGACCATAGCTTAACACTTGGCTTTAAAAACCACATGTGGAGGCTGCCTCCAAGAATGGGAAATTTGCCATTGAACCTGAATATGGTTACAGATACATTTAATGACCATTATCACCAGAGCAAGGAGGGGGGAAGTAATTTAATAATGTAATTTCCCTATAGATAATTAGGGGAAACAATGTTTTATTGTTTTGTTGCATACTGTATAATGTCTAGCTTGGTGATCTGTTTAAAATCTTGATAATGTTTTCAATTCGTGAATATTGCTTTTTGAAAATGTGCCAGATTCATAATAGCGTTATGACAATTTACTTACATTTTTACTTTTAAAAAGAGATGCATAATGGACAATACAGTTACCTTAAATTACGTCCTCTCTGCATTTGTCGCACCCCCCCCCCATGACAGGATTAGTGCTTTACCTGTCACACTGTATATAATATGTTTTAGAAAGCACATGCTAGAGGCAAGTGAATTGTTTTAAATGTCTGCACATTCATCAGTTGTATTTGTCTTTATGTCTTATAAAGCCTTGTGTGTTTGGATGGCCGTGAGTTATGGGCATAGAACATATGTCCTTTCTGGTTAAAACAAATGATCTTTGTGACTGTACAGTGATCTATAAAGGAAAAACAGACAACATATAATGCTATAATAATGACATAAACACATGCCTCTGGTCTTTTCGATAGACCAGGCCAGTATATTTTAAGAATCTTTAAGAAAATGCATATATTATATAGCAATTTAACTACACCTGGAAATAATTGATAACACAAAAGAAAACCAAATTAAGGGAAATAATGTGATTATTATGTACTCTTTGAAAATGAAACTATTTTAAAACAGAGATCTACAAAACAGTATAACATAATACCTAAAATAAATATATTCTTTTACTACTCTAATAGATCGCAAATTGGGCTAGTGATGAGTTATACTCTACTGTTGAAACTGCAGAAATGTGAAATTTTGCCAAATGCATTGGAGTTAATATACATTTGTGTCTTCTTTTCCGTGCATGTAGAAATTCTCATAATACTTTTGCTATTTTTTCTGGCACAAAAACTTACTAAATGCTAAAAATGCTAATGCTACCATTGACATTGTTTCTCTTTCAAGAATAAAGGACACAATGTCCATAGAAAGATTTTTATGTATGACTGTTGAAAACATTCTCTGCGCTTCCCAAATAATATGTTAAAAAAGGGCATGTCCAGTAACGAGTAGAGCAAAAGGGAGACAACATAACTACCATCTTGGATGCACATGAACAAGACATTGTTGAGTTAGAAAAGCAAATGCTGGAAGCTCTGGATAAGACTGAGGACTCCGATAACCGGTACAGATGCCATAACTTGCACATTTGTGGCCTACTGGAAACCGTAACAGATCTACAGGCTACAGTACAGACAATATTCTCCAAACTGGCAACGAATTTGTCATCTGACTGACTGGAATGCAACCACACACACTGTGCGATGACCAATGAGGGATGGTGATCCACCGCGGGATATCATTCTACACCTGCACTATCATCAAAAGCAGGTCACCATCCTTAGGGCAAAAACAAAAGTACCCTTTGAGCTTAAAACTATAAACTTATTTCTGCACAAGGCTCTATTTTTATTTCCAGGGTTTTCCTTAAAGGAATAGCTTCCATCAAGAACATGACTAATAAGGGATAAGCGCAGAGGAAATTATTTGAATGACCCCCATAAGTCAGTTTCCTTGACCTTCTCCCAGAATTGGGTTGGAAGTGAAATGGACACTGACTGTTATTATTTGTTCAGTTGCAAATATTTTTGGTTTTTTACAAAAAGTTAAAAAAATAAGTTTTACCTGTGTTACCTGTGATCGGAATTTTTCTATTTCTCATTGCTTACTAAGGAGGTGCCACTGTAGGGTTAAGAGCCAGAGTCTATCCAAGTGATTTAGGGGTTTTCAGTAAAGCTATACAGATTGTGTTTCCAACATGAGCTTGAAAATAATATCTCATAACAGTGAAGATATAAATTATCCTTTAAAACAGAAAAAGGCATTTTCCTACCATGCCTCTGCTCACGCTGATATAATTTACCTTCAAGAAAATAATTTCTCAAAAAATTCACCCCAAATTCCTTCATAAAAAATCTGTATGGTTTATGATTAAGAGCGACACCAAAACAAAGGGAGTTGCAAATACTGAATTACTGAAACTATCCAAATAACTGGAGGATTTACTAGCTACCCAAACAGTTAATCCCAACATAGATCTCTGTGGCCAAATTCAAAGGGCTAAAATGAAACTAGACCTTTTGCTCACAACCAAAGCACAAGGTGCTTTACAGTGGCCCAAGCAACATTTTCAGGCCCACTCAAACAAACCAATCCATTTATTTGCATGTAAATTCTGCAACAGACTTGATTACACTCCTATATCCACCCTGAAGACCTCATCAGTAGTGATGGGCGAATTTATTCGCCAGGGTCGAATTTGCGGCGAAATCCCGCGATTCGCTGCTGGCGAATAAATTCGCGAATCACCAGCGAAATTTTGCCGGAAAAACGAGTCGCGCGTCGGAAACGACGCGACGTGCGTCAAAGTTGACGCGACGCGCGTCAAACGCGTCCCGCGACTTGTTTCGCAAATTTTTCACCGATTCGCGAATTTCTCTAGAAAATTCTCTAGAAATTCGCGAATTTTTCGGCGAAGCGAATCGAGGGAGATTCGCCCATCAATACTCATCAGGCCAAATATCTAATGTAATTCCCAAAATATTGCAAGAATTTCATACATTTCATACACAACTTTAAGCTTCCTCAGCCAGTATCCCCCAGTCTCAGCTTACACAGTTTTTCAGAAATCTATCAATACCCACAATATTAGAATCCCAAAAAGCTACTATGGAGGAGGAGATAACAGAAGAGGAAGTTAAACGAGCTATACAACATTTCCAAAGCTGAAAGTCTCCAGGTCCTGATGGATTTTCGACCCTCTATTATAAAAAATTCTCTCACGTCTTAATCCCTCACTTTACCAAAATGTTTAATCAACTCATATCAGGAGACAAGTTCCCTCAACAAATGCTCACAACAAATATCACTCCCATTCCTAAGCCAAATACTGACCTTATTTACTGTAAAAATTATCACCCCATTTCAATCCTCAATACTGATATAAAAATTTTAGCCCCAGTTTTAGCTGAGCGCTTAAATCAGATCCTTCCTTCTATAATCCATAGAGACCAGTGGGTTTTGTTTGTGGAAGGCAGGCAGCCGATATAATCCATAGACTTTCAATCCTAATGAATCAAGCCCAAAAATCTAACATACCTTCCATGCTTTTAAAATTAGATATAAGGAAGGCATTCGATACTGTCGATTGGCCTTACATTTGCCATACCTTAATAAAATTGGGTTTTGGTCCAAAATACATTACATGGATTAGAGCTTTATACCATGAACCAATCGGGAGAGTATCTTTAGGGCCTCATTCTTCCACAACATTCCCTATAAAAAGTGTGGCGAGACAGGGTTGCCCTTTATCCACCCTTCTAGTCAATCTGATTCTAGAGTCACTAGCTACAGTGATTAGGGGTCATCCAGATATACATGGATTATGAATGGGAACCCAGGAACACACTCTGAATCATTTTGCTGATGATGTTACCATGCTCATCACCTTTACATCACTGCCTAATGTGTTTAAAATATTAAAAGAATTTGGGTACATATCAGGCTTGGTGATTAGTGATGGGAGAATCTATCCCGTTTCGCTTCGCCGAAAAATTGTCAAATTTCCAGAGAAATTAGCGAAACAAGTCACATCGTGTTTTTTTTTACGCACGTCTCATTTTTTTTACGCCAGCGAATTTCCTCCAGGCGAAAATTCTATGGCGTTTCGCAAATGTATTCGTCGGCAGCAAATCACGAGAAATCGCCGCAAATTCACGCCTGCTGAATAAATTCACCAATCACTATTGGTGATCAATCCCACTAAAACAAAAGTGTTAAATATCAATCTACTGCTGAGATAATAAAGCTTTTGACTATAAACTTTGACATCCAATGGTGCAACACATGTATTACTATTTTGGGCATAAGGTTTACTATATCATACAACTAACTATATAAGACTAATTATCCTTATATCTATAAAAAAAATCTCCAAAAGATGTTGGAAGTCTGGAACAAAAAATTACAAGGATGGAGGGCACTCCCTTATATGGCTCAATTTACTGCCAAATAATTTATATAATTGTAAACTGAGGTGCTATATCCCGGAGAGTACCTAAGACACTCCTACTATTCAACACTATATACAAATGGGTATGCACACTTATAATAACCAGCAACAATCCAGGGGTGTATGCAAAAAATTTTTTTTTACTAAATCTTTCACAAGAAAAAATATATACACATATGTGCAATAAACAACAGTGTCAAGTAAAAAGATACATACCCCAAAGGAGAACTAATGCAAGTTATGGCAAATGATTAAACCCACAAACAGCAGATACGTAGGCCACTGGTGAGAAACCCCAACGTTTCGGCAACAAGCCTTTGTCAAGGGGAAGTCTGGAACAAGTACCATATCTCTACCCGAGACTGCTGTACTTGTTCAGAGTACTCCCTATAAAAATCTCTATAAAGCATCTTAAAATTTTTGAAAAACACATTATGCCATTTATTTGGAAAGCTAAACCACCGAGACTAAAGAGAGCAACATTAGAAAGGAGACCCCAGGAAGGAGGATTGGGCCTTCCAAACCTGAGAAAGTATTATGTTGCTGCTCAGTTGGCTCAGATTCCATCAACACATTTTCAATATTCACCTCCCTTATGGGTTGAATTAGAAAATATATTGACTTATCCATACTCTGCTTAAGCATTTATTTGGACTTCTCCAACTATACAACCACAAGTACTCAGCCCTTGCTTACAACACACATTAACATTATGGGATCAGAATGTCAAATTATATAAATTGGTTTCTCTGCATTTACCAGTAGCTCCAATTATGTGCAACCCATCCTTCCTTCCTGGGGTACAAGCCCTTCCATTTGCATGGTGGATATCAAATAAATTGACTAGAATGAGTAAACTTTTAACAGTGAGAGGACCAATTACACTCTCTTATTTTAAAGACACTTAAGCCAAGATTTATCATGATCTGAATGATTACTGTTTCAGAGGCTGTACATCCCCATGAACCATGGCACATATTTGGTGAACATCCGAGAGTAGTTTTTGGTTCGTGTTTTATATTTTGATTTCCTTTGTACTTCACCTGAACTTATTATAAGTTCTTTACAAAGCTTTACTGGGCGCCCCCCTAAAAAAGTTCCTAAATTGAAATGAAAGCTCTTAAATCATATTTTTCTAGCAGATAGACAAACCATAGCCAAATCCTGGAAATACCCCAACATTGACTTTGCAATGTTTAAAAATAAGATAAATTTGATCTTTATAAATGAAAAACTGACAGGCATCACTTCAGATAATATCCAAAGGGTTTTGAAGATTTGGCATCCATGGATTATGTAAAGATACAATGGTACCCTTCCCCCAAGCCTATTTACGTTACAAGGTCCTTAAGTCCGACTTTGATAAGCAGAACAATAACACAATCTCGACAGTCAATTACAACACTTCAAATGTTTATTTAATTTATCCTTTAATATTTTCTTATAATTTTGTCTTTAAGTTTCAATCTTTCAATTCGAACAATTTTCCTAGAAAAATTTTCAGGACAGGTTCTAGGAGGTCCCCCATAGGCTAAAATGTAAAGCCAAAGCAGCTTTAAGGTGGCGAAGTGTCGAAGTCAAAGGATTTTAAAGGGCCACTAATTTTCTATTCAAATCGAATTTTGGGCTATTCGATAGTCAAAGTAGCCCAAAATTACTTTGAATTTAAAAAATTTGAATTTTATTCAATATTCACTTCGACCCTTAGTAAATCTGCCCCTAAGTGCCATAAACTAGGAGCTTGGCAGGGGATACCCTCGTGCCTTCCTTTCTCTGCCCCTGTTGTTACACTGCTGACAAGATGTACATTTTGGTTCTTGGAACAAGTTATAATGGTAAGGTAAATAAAAACCCGAGGCTCATTTACTAACATTAGGTCAGGGTGTGTAGTGCAAGAAACAAGAGCAATCATTGTGGGTGCTGGTGGTGTAGGTGCTGTTATTCCCTTACAAATACAGTGCTAACAGAGCTGAGGGACACACAGGGCATTTGCCTAAGTTTGTTTTTTGCACATTGTGCCTGGATAATGTAGAAATATGCAGCTTTGTTCCCTTTCTTATTCAACTACAGGACATATCTTTTTCATGCTGTATGCAAACTAATCACCCAGGTAAAATGCAGCAAATTCTCTCACAACTGGAAAATTAAATTAAATTAAAAGTGGCAATTGCTTTTCATCTTTTTAAAATGTATTTAATGATTTTGGCTTATCAAAGTGCAACAATTTCTTTTGTTTTTTTGTTAAGCCTGTTGAATTTCATCAACTTCAGATGATTAAATTCAAAGTATAATAGGGTTAATTCCCTAACACAAGGACAATTTTGTCAGTACAGTAACATCTTGGAACGAATCGCAGCTGTGCTTTTATTCCTCCTACTGTGCTTGATCAAACCTAATTGGCTGATTGGTTGCTATGTACAAGTATACAAGTAAAAATCAATAACTTTTCTTTTGTTTGATGTTACAGTATCTTATAATTGTTCCTCATTTTAGAAATCATTGTATTCTACCATGCCATTGACAAAAGGGATAGGAATAATTTTAAATCCGCATTAAATTAAAACTGTTATGTGAAATCAATTAAAAGTTGACCTAAAAATGTTCCAGTTTATGCTAGCATTGGAGGTGCATGTCATATGTGTAAACAACAGCAAGCTACTTTGCCCATTCCCAATATAAAGATGTTCAGTCACCCCATTGCCACATATGTTCTCCTGCTAAAAAAAAAACCATCAAAGGACATCTGTAACAGTGTTTATTTTGTTTCTTTGTTTCTGTAGCAAAGACTGAGCCTTAGCTGGAGAATCTGTAGGAAAACACAGGCATCTAACCTGGGATCATCAGGCCAGCACCTGTTCCTCTGATGTAACAACAAAAGAGAACTTCCCAGAGTGTACGGGTTGTATGTTTTAAGGAGATGATGGATTGGCTCAGCCTGCACTAAAACATGTTTTAATAGGTGCTAGCTCTTCAGCATAAGGCTGTTTTAGCTTGTTTGAATTAGCCCATAACAATAGAACAGTTTATATGCTTCTGTGCACCGTGGCAAGGCTAACAGATCTTTGAGACATTGGAGACACCACTAATAAAGGCAATGCACTGGGCTGCAATGTTCCAAACTGACTGCATTTAAATTAATTTAAAATAACAGTGCCCTAGGCACTAGCCCTCCAGACAACCTTTCCATGATCAGCTCATTCACCCGTTGTGGAAAAAAGGGATAACCCAGCTCCATCTCTAGCTTTAGCCACAAGTTTCTATTGACATGATACTTTTATAAGAAGTTTTTCTTATATACAGTAGGTACCCAAAGACCACCCTCTGCCTTGAATGTTCCTTTTTTTTTTACAATTAGCCTTATAGCATGAAGAGAAAAAAGGTATTTCAGGTATAAACTGAAATTTAGATAATTGTCTTTTATACAAGTAGCCTTGATTACAACAAGTAGTTTAAAGATGCCACTTCCAGGCTCCCTGTTGGAATTTCAACTGTGTATTGTCTATAAGATAACTATTAATAAATAATAAAGTATGCCTTTTTCTCACAGAAACCTGAGGTGTGGCTCCTATTACTAGTCCCTCCTGGGACTGCCAACATAGCCAATGCCCACCACACATAGCTAATAATTTACATGCATTGTGCTTGGCTACACTGAAATCAATGCAGCCTGCAGTATGCTTCTAAATGAATTGCTAATTAGCCATGGGTAATCATTTCTTGGTTTAATGAGATAAAATGGCATATATATATATATATATATGCCAACATCATATTTATGCCAACATCCGACTGTCTCTTCCAGTTAACACGAGTTCAGCCTAAAATAGTACATAGAAAAAATAAAACATAAAATTTACAAACTTAAATATAGAGTAGTAATTGGTTTTAAAGTGTTTAAAGCACATAAATAGCATCTACTGACTTTTCAATTCATGGGTAAGTGTGGGCTGAATATTTGAATGCATTGAATTAGTGCTAGTACTCCAGCTTGTGTGCACAATAACTTACACAACAACAATTTCAATGTAAAGCATTTATTTGGGAATCATAGAAAATATGCATTTTAAAAAGCTTTGTAATTAGGAGTAGTGTCAGAGGAGCAATATAACATAAGGGTTATTCAGAAAGAATAAGAGCAACAATTTATTGTCATATAAACAGCAAATTCACAATAACATCACTTTGTTTTTGTGTATGCAGTGTTACTTTTAATAATATAGACTATCACATACACAAAACTTTCAGAACATACCATAATTTGGTGTAAGTTTTTACCATTACTAATTCCATTTTGGCTGGTTTCATATAATCAGCTTCAGAAAGATATAGTTAATGTCAGATTGGCAGAAACACTGTTACTTTTTCTTCTAGCCTTGAGTAAAATGGCATAGATGCTAAAATTAGTGTTGGTCTTAAGTGAATTTTAGGCATAAACAAACATTTTACTCTAATTTCCCCCCTAAGCAAATATAGTAGAGAAATCAGTATTGAATATCATATCTCACCATATGTTGGATTTTAAAGCACTAAAGCAGAAAACCCCAAAATATGGCTTTGGGGAATATGTTAATACTCAGCTACTTAGATGTTGCTCCTAATAGCCTTATAGCAAATGTTCATCATTGTAATCTTGGCTATTGGGGGTCTGCCTCTTAATGGACCTCACAATTTGCCACCTATAATAGTAAACTGCAAATAATATGAGACATACAGTAGAAGAGAGAAAGGAGTCTGACCTATAATGTACTTTAGGCCCCAGAGTAAACATTATCAATGTATCTTACTCATTACTAGCTGGTGATGCTAAAGGAACAAGAACACTTGAAGTACATTATAGGGCACAACGTTAATAAGAGGGACAGGAAAACTACTCTTGATTTAGCTCCTATCTTTCCTTCTTTTAACGGGAACCTGTCTCCCACTGAATTACTAGAACTGTTCTCTTCCAGTATTGTTCACAGTAATTGTTTGTGGAGAAGTAGCCAGTGGGTCTTCCTAGGAGCAGGTGAAACAGATTAGGCTCTACCCAACCAAAATTAAGTATGGTGGAAATTATGAATCTCTAAACAAACCTTAAATGTGTACCCAATGACCAACTTAGACAAGGAATTTAAAACTTGTAGCCCTGGTGAATATTACAGTCTATGTGTATCTAAACTTCCTTAAGTTCTTATGTAGATAGTTAGCCCCTGAAATGCATTCTATTTTATTTTAATTCCTACCAAAACACAACAAACACACAATATTAACATTTCAAAGAAGTTTTTTTATTGATAATGATATATTTTGACCCTTCTCTTGGATCACTCTAAAATCTTATACGTCTTTAGCTATATATATTTACAAACTAAAATAATGCAGGAGAACATGTTTAAATATGAAAAACAAAAGAAGGGGGGGTCAAGTTTAATTTTTTTTTGTATGATACAAATACTAATGATATTCATGGATGAAGAATTGTTCTCATGAAAAAGTGAGTTATAAATAGTATAAGTAGATTTTTTTTCTGTTCTAGTCAAGGCATACCACTAATTGAACATTTACTTGTAGTGATTAGTGTAGTATTGTGGAGGTTCTCAGCAGTACAGTCATGCAGATATCAAGAGCTATATTATAAATATCCCTGCAGTTCAGTGATTGACAGTTTGAAGGGTTTAGGACATTTTTGTAATCATGATTCCAGCATAGATGTATAATTGACTCTTGTATTTGTATAAATCCAGGAATATAGATATATACAGTAGCTGTCTTCTGGTTTCTGAAACAGATATTATGGATTCAAGTATACTGTAGGAAATGTAAAATGACTTACTTAGGTACAGTATATGAGCAAACATTGCAGTAATAGTTGCCTGAGGATGGATTCTAGTACAGTCTGTGCTTGTTCAAGCCTGTAACTAGTGATGGGCGAATTTATTCGCCAGGGGCGAATTCGCGGCGAATTCCCTCGATTCGCCACTGGCGAATAAATTCGCGAAATGCCAGCAAAAGTTCGCCCAAAAAAAACTCGTTTCGCTAATTTTTTCGCCAATTCCCGAATTTTTTGGCGAAGAGAAACGCGGGAGATTGGCCCATCACTACCTGTAACCTTTACATACCCAGTTCATTAGCCCTTAAGTTGATGACCATATCTTGCATCACTGTAACATAGGGGTTTAAAGGGGGAGGTCCTTCTTCTTTGGCCTGCAGATGTTTAGCTCTGCCCTATAGGGACAACCCCTTTAGAGAAGTCGGTTGTCAGGGATCTTGTGGACAAGGTTGACAATTTTGCTGGATAGCCACTGTTATTGTACTGTTATTGAAAGTGAGTCAGTTAGCATTAGCTAGTAACTGCTGCTTTGAGGAGGATAGAAGAAAGTAGCTGTCCCCAGGCCATGCTTGCCTGTAGTGAAGGAACTGCTAAACAGTTTATTGTTCTATCCCTTTTCCATGAGGTACTGACAACTTGGAAGGTGTAAACTTTAAACTCCCCCAGCTATTCCTTCAGTGGTGTCAATTATGCTGTGTCTGCCACATCTTTTATTTGTACCTTACATTATTCAACTACTTTGTGTATTATGAGTATTCTCAACCCTGTGGTGCTTTCTATTAAATAAAGCCAGTTGTTACTGTTTTGTAAAGAACCTCTGGCATCCATTTTCTATTTTTTTACACTTTTGGCAGTATATAGTTCATTATAGTTCAGCAACACCCTCACATGCTCTTTCCACCTAGCAAAAGCCCATCTTGCTGAAAGAGTAGCACGTGTAACATATGCTCTACCCCTCTAGTTGGTATTTGCCTCTTTAAACCAAATTAAGGTTACAGAAAGATTATATAGTGGATAATGTACCCCCTACTGTTATCTATAAAGATATTATGTTACTGAGGAGTTATGTGACCATATAAAAATCTTTATACATTTTAAGTAGGGGTACATTATTCATTATAATATAAAGTTTCTCAGTTCAGTTTTTACTTCCTGATCTCTGTCTTTGCTTTTTACATAATGCCATAATGCCAACTAGTTTATTTTTCTGGTGTCTCTCTTTATTTTTATCTTTCCCTGCAGCCCTTTTAGGGGGCTAGGTACCTGTATTTTTTCTTGCTTTATTCAGGTTCTTTTGAAGTAGCCCACTCTGTGTGACATCAATGTCTTCCACTGAATAAGAGATGGCTGAAGGCAAGGGAGGAGGGTGAAGTTTGATAGTGGGAGGGTGGGAGCAGCAGAAGTAACAAGACCAAATAGTGTCAGGGTGTGCAGCAGATTGATTTGGAACTAACGAGGGGCACATTGGCACATAGGCTTCTCTGGCCTTCATACAGTGGCTAGAACTACAACTCCCAGCAGCCCCAGTGGTGCATCCCAATACAGCTTACTGGGCCACACAGCAAAATCAATAGATCACTATTGCCCTGGGCCCTGGGCCTCCTGGTCTGACACTGAGTCTGTGAGAGAGGCAGAGGGACTGTGATATGAGAAGGAGGGGGACTTGGGAGCAGAAGAGGGAGAGAGATGCAGATGAGGCGAGACCAGAGGCTGTGGGGGGAACAGAAGAGGGAGAGAGACGCTGAGGGTGGGAGAGAAAAGGAGACCCAAGAGTGAAAAAAAGGCTGCAAGACTGGAATAACAGCACAGGATGGAGGAAGTGACAAGTGAGGCGAACAGGCAAGAAGAAAAGGGGCAGGCAGCGTGCGTCGGTGACCACTGCTGACTCAAGTTATAGAAGGAGCGTTCTGACATCAGAACGCGCAGTTTATAAGGATATAATTTGCAGTCTGGTGCCATAGGGAAATGACCAGACTGTAGATTATAAAGAAATAATATTTTAGAAGATATTTAAGATCAACTGGCCCCTCCTACTACAGAAGTAGATCTCCCATCAACTATTGTACATTTTCCCTTTTTCCGTTCACATCCAAAAGTTTACAAACACCTGGTCCAGCTTCTCACTCACAACTCCCTTCTCGACCCCCTGCAATCTGGCTTCTTCTCAACACACTCAACTGAAACTGCACTCACCAAAGTAACCAATGAACTTTTCCTGGCAAAAGGTCACTATGCCATACTCCTTCTAGATCTCTCTGCATCCTCTGACAAGGTTGACCACAAACTCCTCCTAGACAATCTATACTCAGATGCCATTCATGACTGCTCTTTCATGGTTCACATCTTATCTTTTTGACCGTTCCGTACTTTTACTAATATACCTCTCTCTGTTAGAATTCCTCAAGGCTCTGTCTTAGGTCCTCTGCTCTTCTCGCTCTATACTACTTTGCTAAGAAAATGTATTCAGTCGTTTGCTAGACTTTGTCTTTTTTCAACCCAATTTAACTATGTAACTATGTATGTAACTATGTTTCACTTTCAGTATCACCTTTATGCTGATGACACCCAACTCTCCTCATCTACTCCTGACCACCCTCCTTCTGTTCTTTCCCAAGTTACAGACTGCCTCTCTGCTGTCTCCTCCTGGGTGTTACAAAACCACCTGAAACTGAATGTTTCTAAAACGGAACTATTTATATTTCCTCCAAGATCCTCCTCTGTCCCTCAGATCTCACTGATATTTACAGTTAATAACATCATCTCTCACTCACAGGAATGCGGTCTAGGAATTATCTTAGACTCTCAACTGTATTTTTCATCACACATTCAAACACTAGCTAAATCTTATTGTATTCAGCTGTGCAACATTGCCCAAATATGATACGAAAAAAATGTATCCAGTCTCTTATCTCACTCCTTGATTACGGCAACCTACTCCTCATAGGCTTTCAAACAAACCACTTTTCACAACTCCAATCTGTTCTAAATGCAGCTGCTAGACTCACTTATCTAGCTCACTCCTCAGCATCAACTGTTCCCCTATGCATATCCCTTCACTGGCTCCAAATCTTATCTAGAATTAAATTCAAATTACTAACACTGACATTCAAGGTCCTGAACAATGAAGCTCCTCCCTATATTTCATCTCTGGTCTCAAAATATACTCCTTCACACAACCTTCGATCGTCTTCTGATCTCTTCTCCTCTCATGACTTCAGCCCATTCTCATCTACAAGACTTCTCTAAGGGCTCTGATTTTCTCTGGAACTCTCTGCCTCAAGCTGTCAGACTCTTTCCACCCTTCCAAACTTTCAAACACTCCCTAAAGACCCATGTATTTAGGGAAGCTTATTCAATGTATCTTAATTAGTCATATTATAAATCACAAATTTGTTTATAAAATCCATATGTCTCAATTGTACCCTAACCCTTTAGTTTGTAAACTCTTGCACATATGGCCCTCTAATCCTATTGTACTCTGTAAACCCTTGTTTGTTATTTACTGTTTTGTTTGTTATCGAAAGTAAAGCACTGCATAACTTGATGATGATGAAAAAAGATTCTGGTTAAGACATTGGCAAAAAAAGTGTTAAGTAAAGTGTCAAAGGAATAATAACTATAAACACTTGGGTTACACACAGTCTTATAGGGTGTCCCTTTTAGGTCTGTTTGCCACTTAGGCATTATTAATGGGAAGGCTTTATTTGGTCTTTTTCTACCCCCAGGGGCTATGTCGTATGTTGTAATGCCACCGATTTCTGCCTCCATTGGCAAAGGCAATATCCAACTTCCACATCCTATGTCAATAGGGAGAAGGTGCCTCAGAGCTGTCTGTAAGTACTACATTGAAGTAATAGATGGAGGTGTGACTTGCTGAAAACTGAAGTTTAATGTGGGAGCATACTGAAAAGAGAATCTCGGCAAATAGGGAAGCAGATGAATGAATTATCTGGACACACCTTCCCCTACTTGGAGGTCACTGTCCACTATTGCCCTGCATGATGGGGGTTTGGGCTTCTAGAAAACACTTACCCTCTTCTAAGCCTCACAAAAGAATTACTACGTAAAAGGCGACATAGGGAAACCCCACACCTTGCAAGAAGCTTTTAGATATAATTTTGAGAAAGAAAAATCCTCCCATTCTTTTTATTCTCTTTGGACCATATATCTAGATTTATTTGATAAACCCAAAAAGGAATTGTTGACTAAATTGGGATTTGTATGGTCATCTGTAGGAGATTGAGGGTTAAAATATTTCATGGAAATTATCTAATTATTTCCCATTTGATGCTTTTATTTCATGTATTTTTCTTTGCTCTTTTGGCAATTTTTATTGCTCTTAGTTTGCTCATGAAGATCATAACTTGTTATTATATTTGTATATTTCTACATTCAATATTTTGGAAATGTTTATATGTACTGCTCCATTATTGATCTTTTTAAGAAAAATAATAAACACATTGTTAAAATGAAAATTGCATTACTTAACATGACTTTACCGTTTTGTTTCTGCCATTTACAGGTATACCCTGAGTTATCCAATTTATAGACTCCCATCTGACTGCTTCTCTGCAGTGTCTGATTTTAATAATTGTGGCTATATTAGATGCTACTGATGAGAGTACTGAGCAATCATGACCTGAAGAGATGTCATTTTTTAAATCTGATGATATTAAATTAATTCCTGACAGACAGATTTATTTCCTCTTTCTAAATCTGATCTCTCTCTTTGTCTCTATTTATATATAATATGATAAAGGTCAAAGAAGGAGACAGAAATGTTGACCTGTTTTTAATTGTTCCAATAAATATTATGAATTTTTAAAAATGTTTCAAAAGCACCTGGTGTGCACCTACTCATTTTTGGAAGTCCTATCAATATCGATTATTGATATAACTTATGTATAGTCACCTATGGATAAATTATAAAGTATCACTGCACTCATTACACTGTATCAATGTCCCAATTAGTTTGTTGGAGTTAATTATTTGCTTCCTTCAGGGCTTTTCACAGAAGAATGAATAAAGGCAGCAGTCTCTTACCAATTTGAAAGGACAGCCCTTTGTTTAAATAGCTGTTATCAAAAAGCAATTCATGAATTAGTAACTATAGTTCAATGCCTTTGCACAGATATTGCGTAAGTTAGCACATGCAATTGTGTCTCGGTTAATTTTTGTCTCTCACGTTGTAGCAGATTATCACAGATTTAGTCTAAACATCAGAGCTGATGCTGTTAGTTATATAGCCATCTGTTTTTAATGAATATCCAGGGTCTTTTTCTCAGCCACATTTTTCTTCCTGCATTTGGACTATATGTTGTTTTTGGAGTTATCTGCATAATTGCTCAAAGATTTTTCCCCCTGCAAAATTAATACCCTCCTGTGTGCAGGGTGCTCACAAAAAGAGGTTGAAAGAGTTTCTGAAATGAGGTGCAAGACAAATTAAATGTTTTACTTGCGCTATAGAAATGTTGCCAGCATTATTGGCCAGTCCACATTTAAACTTTAACCTGTAGGGGGCCCTTTTTGTGTTGGTTAATGCAGGCGGAAAACGAATCCGAATCACTAATGTGATTAATGATATTTTGATTCAGAGGCTTAATTAAACTAATTGACAATCATATATATGCAGATGAACATAACGTTGGTTGGAAAGGCACTGTATTGTGACAAGCAAGTACACCTGTTATCATTTGGACTATAAAAAAGTAAATATATATTTAATAAAATTACTGTATATTGCCCCTACTAAAAAGAAAATGCTGCTTAAATTAAACTATTAATATTATATATATATATATATATATATATATATATATATATATATATATATATATACCTGGGATAACTTTTGTAAAATGCAGATTTTGATAAATCCTCTTACATCCTGTGAGCTTCAGACTGCTGATAAAACAAAGAGAGTAGGAGGGAAGAGAATGAACATTAAAAATCTGTTCAATGTCACTGTGAAAATCAATAGCAGTTTGTGAAAAGGTTCTATGAGCAATTTTCTTATTTAATGGTAGAGATTTATCCTGTGCTTCTATACATGGTCTGTGCAAAATTGTCCCAGGTCAGATGCTTTTTTTTCTGTCACCATACAGTCAATCAGAATGGTCACAAATCAGTCGGCATTTCACCAAAATAAATTATAAGCTGTATTTGCTTCAACAATAAAATGTAGATGGAATGTGCATTCTAGGGGGCAGATTTACAATGGTTCCAATGGTAAATTCAATTTTTTTTCAAAGTGTTTTTGGTCAAAACTCAAACTCAAATCCTAATTTAAAAAAAAAAGAAAAATGTTGAACATTGTATTCTCATTTACAACTTCCATTACTTTTTTATGTATATACATTATTCACTCTAAATGCACAGGATGCAATACAAGCATGGTGAGGTTATGAATGATACTGCTATTGCTATGCTTATATATTTAAAATCTGGAATATGTCCGTCACTAAAGCTCCATTGAAATGCAGGCTGAATGTGGGGTGGATTCAGCAGCAGACCCTGTGCTTCCTGCCCTTTCCTCCTTCTGCTTGGTGCCCTGATTACCTGATGTTCTTGACAGTGCTCCTGTGCCTGTGAAATGTCACTTTACCCCTTCCTTTGCCATCTTGCATATTCTGATACAGTTAACCCCCCCCCAAATAATGTAATTGTCATATTGATCTTCTATACGGATGGTTCTGAAGGTACATTTGAGCTTTGTTTTGTCACAGTTAGGAGATTTTTGAATACTTGCCCGGCTCTTTGGTTTTATGTATCAATGAGACCTTATATGCCCACTGCTCTTCTGTTTTTGACTAAAACACGTGATCCATCTTCACCCACACTTATGTCTTATTGCCAAGTTATTACAAGGCTGGTTATGGTTCTAAAGGTAATGACCTTTATTATACAGAATGCTTGGGTTTTCAGAAAAAGTGATCTTTTCAACTGGAATAATCTTAAGCCTGCTCAACTTCATTAAGCGGTTATTTATTAAAATCTGAATTTTTCTGATTATTTTATTAAAAAAGTCATAGTACACCAATATCCACGATTTGACCTTATTTATTATTTAAAAAGCACATTTTAATTGTTTTTTTGTTTTTTGCCTAATTTTTGTGGCTAATTCCAGGATAGGACCTCTCCAACTGACTTATATACAACCTTGCCAGGTCTGAGATGGAGGATTTTCAGATTCAGATTTTTTCCATCCTTGGGTATAATAAAACAACAAATTCGTTTTTTTCCACAAAAATTCAGATTTTAAAGTAAAAAAACTCAAATTTTTCATGTTGTTTTGCTTTCAGACTTTAATAAATAATCCCCTATATAATTAAATAAACCTAGTAATATTATTTTGTCACTTATATGGGTCCAAACAGCTCAAGTAGGATCAAGTACAACTGTTTTATTGCTACAGAGATAAAGGAAAGCATTTAAAAAAAAATAGAATTATCTAAGTAATTAAAAAAAAACTACTGGACTTGCTGAAAATTTTTAATGAAGATGCTTCACTGCTTCTTCAGTTGAACGGATTGGTGTGGGGAGTTCTCGGCATATAGACTCTTTCAACAATCCAGTCACAACGGCACATGGTAACTCTTGAAATCTGAAATTCAATGTTACTGTGATAGGATTACCACCAGCATCAACATCCCTTTAATGGGGTATCCATTATAAGGGAAATGTCAAAATGGAGGAATTATATTTGCCTTCACAATTGGATTGATAATATGATTGACTCTGTATATTTATTAATTAAATATTACGTGTGTTATAATTCCTCACAAATGTTGATGTACTGTATGTATAGCAAGTATGTTTATATGACTGGGCTTAGTGGTCACTTCCGTTTTCTGGAACGCATATTTGTTCCATTTATTCTCCCCTTATTAAGCCTGATTTGAAGTTTCACATAGGAAGTATAGGAAACACGATGCGCATAGAAGCGCAACTAATTTGGGTTATGTTTGCGCATAACCTTTTACTTTGAGCGCATATTTGGTATATTTTTTTGCGCTTAGAATCACAACTATGTATTCATTTCCGTGAGCTGGAACGCATTTGCGTTACAGACACTAGCCGAAAGTAGAGTATGGACTTACAGGAAACGGAAGTGACATCAGACGCGCAGCATTGCGCACTCTCTCAGCCCGGACATTCATGAAGCACAAGGTATATAACTGTAATTGGAAGAGGGGTTCTTTCTGCCTTTTTTGTTTATGTTTTTGTGTTTATGTTTCTTGACTTTGTGCCCCTGATGAAGACCAGAACGGTCGATACGCGTTGGGCAATGTGCTAGTACACTTTTTGGTGATTGGCATGGAATAAAAAAATTTTCTTTTTTATATTTCAATGAGTGTGTGATCTATAATTTTTTATTTTTATGTGATTGACTTTGGAGACTAGTGGTGGGCAGCCTCCGTTTGGATCAGCACCTCAAATTTATGATAGGAATTTTTCTTGATTTGGAGTGTGCGCCTTCCATTTGATTTTCTTAAGGATTACCATTGTGTCATACAACTCCTAGAAACAGATGTTACTTGTGAGAGTTGCATGAATAAATGTGTGAATTGTTCTTAAACTGACGTGGTACAGATGTGAGAACAACATTGTAGGTAGCAGACAGGTGGCGTCGAAGGCCCCCGCCTCTGTTCAGGGATTATTTCTCCACCTTGACATGAATCACCTCTTTCACGCCTCATTCAAACCAGTGGTCTTCTTTGTCCAAAATTTGGACATTGCTATCTTCAAAGGAGTGTCCATTGTCTTTTAGATGTGGAAAGACAGCCAGTTTTGCCCTGAAGTTCCCCGTCTTATGCTGAGCCATTCGCCTGGTGAGCAGTTGTTTTGTCTCCCCAATGTATAGATCAGTGCACTCCTTGCTACACTGCACTGTATATACCATATTGCCTTGTTTTGCTTTAGGAGTTGGATCCTTAGGGTGTACCATTTTTTGTCTCCGTGTGTTGCTAGGTTTGTTGATGTGGTGTTTGTTGAAAATCCTCCTGAGTTTCTCTGACACTCTAGCGACATATGAGATGACTATATTTTGCCTACTATGTATCTCTGGGCAGTTATTTCTTTTGGTGTTCCTGTTGGACTGTGTTGCTGCTGTTTTGACAAAGGCCCAGTCTGGGTATCCACACACTTTCAAAGCTCCTCTGAGATGTTTATGCTCTTTTTCCTTGGACTCTGTATCAGTTGCTACATATTCTGCCCTGTGGTGCAGAGTTCTAATGACATCCAGGTTGTGTTCCAGCAGCTGGTGGCAATTGAACAACAGATACTGATCCGTATGAGTGGGTTTCCTGTATACCTCCATTTTCAAGTTACCCTCCTCTTGGATGCATGTCAAACAGTCCAAAAAGGCAAGTTTGTTCCCGTGGACATCTTCCCTTGTGAACTTGATTTTATTGTCCACTGAGTTAATGTGTTCTGTAAAGGCCGCCATTTCATTGGATCTGATTTTAACCCAAGTGTCATCCACATATCTGAACCAGTGACTCGGGGTAGTTCCCTGAAATGTAAGTAAAGCCCTCCTCTCCACTTACAAGTTAGCTACAAGTTAGCTACAATGGGAGAGACTGGAGAACCTATTGCACAGCCATGTTTCTGTCTATAAAAAAGTTACTTGTATTTGAAGTATGTGGTGTTAAGGCGCATATCTAGCAACAAACATACTTGGTTAGGATTCAGCTTTGTTCTGCTGCTAAGGGTGTTATTCTGCTGCAGTCAATATCTTACAAATAATTATTTGTACATTTTGTAAAATGGCCTCTATGGGAAATGGATTTCCCTAGTTCCGAGCTTTCTTGTTAACCTGTTTCCTAATAAGGGATCCCAATACCTGTACCAATACCCATATGGTTTGGTACAAGAAAAGGCATTAGCTAACAACATACATTTTTTTTCTTGAGTACCTTTACTTTTTTACAACATTTTATGCCATGTCCCACAACTGGAATTCTTTGGCAGCTGAATTCGACCCAATGACGAAAGGTTAAATGTGGTACAAAAGAATTAATTATCTGTCATTATTCAATTATTCAAAACCAGGTATGCAGATTTGCAAATATTGCAACATTTACACATTTTTTGGCATACATATTCTACACACCAAAGTACCCTCAGCATCTCTCTGAGCCACAGGCACCAAATGTAGAGTAAGCAGTGTAGAGACTCACTCACTAATTAAGATAGCTATTGATGTATGTAAATTTGGTCTGGAATCTGAGCTGGAATCTGAGCTTTCTTCAACAAGACTCTCAACTGAAACTGTATGTCCAAAGCCATGCTAGTAATTCTTGCCATTAACAATAAATACCAAAAGAGTGTTCTGGCTAGCAAGACAGTTTCTTAAATGGCCATGTATTTGTTTCTGAAATGCAAATTTGTGATAAATTGCCATTGTAATATGGATTATTTTGCTTGTTTAACATTTCCCTGTTATGAAACACTTAGAAGATGTCAATGTGCAACCAATAGACATGTTTAAATGAATAAACCTTCTTACTACATGCAAATATTCAGATCTTCAAATGCTCAAGTATTTTTCTAATTGGCGCTGACTAAAAAGTACAAAAAAGCAAATGGCATCAAAAACTTCAAAGACTGGGCTTCATTTTATGACCGAAGTTGTTCTGCTATGTAAAGTCTTTGAAGAAGGCCTCCTGGTGATCAGAAGTCTTTGAAATGATAGAAAACAGACATTTATAATTACATAAAGGTGCTGTGTCCAGCAGAGATGACAGGGGACATTGCTAAGGATATAGAGACGTAGACATGGGCAAAGCAGAGGTTTCAATGTCAGAATTCACCTGACTTTTTACCAGGTGATAATGAGGAGAGCAGCTTAATCAATTATGTAAAATTGTTTCTCTTTGTTTGCTTTCCGAACCATACTAACTCTTATAAGAGATATATAATATAAATAATGGATGCCCAGCATGTAGCCTTCTTTCTACCATGAACTATAACTCTCAGAATCCAAGTCCATGCTTTGAAAGATCACAGAGCTTTATGGGCTGCTTGTTTGATCTAATGATTACTGTTTATTATACTTTTGTTTTTTCTCTGCCTAATTGTACAACGGCTTTGTCATGCTTTATGACAAGGCTTTTAAAGTTTTAAAACTTAAAAAAACATTTCTAGAAAATCAATGTATATAAGGGTCTAAAGGCCAATGTATTATTATTATCCATTATTTATAAACAGCAACATATTAAGCATTCACATCAGTCCCTGCCCCAGTGGAACCTACAATCATAGGTCTTCTGAAATTCATGAACACTATGGACAGCTCTATAAGGAGACAGATAACATACCTGTTAAATGATTCTTGAAATACCACAAGTACCCCAAACAAGTACAGGTAGAAAACTATTTTATTGAAACAGGTACCCCATTACTGCAAGAGTGCAAAGTTACTCCCTGTCCTATTGTGCTGCCAAGTTAAGACTAATATAGTGTTATCTCTTTTTACCAGCAGCTTGAGAACAGGGTTTAAGCTATAAACACTGTATAACTAGAGTGGAAATAAGCTTTTTTTCCATTCAAAAAAGATCACCAGCACATTTTTGGGGTAGAAAATGGTTTACTCCTTCACTTCCATGCTGCTCAACACAAAAGAAAAATATTTGGACAGTGGGCAAGATGCCTTTTATACAACAGATTGGCTGTTGGCACCGAAAAAAAAGCCTAAAATTAGAAAACTAAAATTCAGTCCTGAAACTATTTCAAAACTATGGAAGTCATGTATAAGTCATTGGCAGATGTTCCCATCCCAATTTAAAGATATGATGGGCGGCACTGGGTTGCCCAATAATCAAAAGAATTCAGGGTTTTGGGAAATAACCTGAAAAATCAAGCGATTCAGGAATTATGAAAAATTATGAAAAATTCATAGGATTTGAGTTTTGCTTTTATCAAGTTTTTTCCCAATTAAACTTTTTCTGATTATTTTATTGTTATATAAGATGAAATCATGGTCTAGATCAATTCAAGTTTTAGTAAATAACCCCCTAACTTTTGCTGAACAATTCAGCCTCTAAATTTTTATTTGAACATTCT
The DNA here is from genome assembly GCA_024363595.1 of Xenopus borealis. NCBI lineage: Eukaryota > Metazoa > Chordata > Amphibia > Anura > Pipidae > Xenopus > Xenopus borealis. Next base: position 133,345,850 of record CM044439.1, read on the forward strand.
TCGTTCACCTGTCACTTTATATTTCTAAGAAACTGATGGGCATAGCTATGCATGAGTGATGATGATTAACAACAACATTTCTGTTTTATTAGGTTGTTTTATTTACCCTCTGTGTTCCTAAAATATGTACTGACTGTTGTGTACAGTTGTGCTCATAAGTGTATGTAAACTTTTGATCAGGGTCATTTGGGTAGTTTGTGTAGTGATTATGATTTAAAAAGAGTAAACACAGTTGTTTGACAATGAATGGCTTCAGCCAATTACTAAGCATGAGTGAAAGAAGCGTTTTTGTGTTATCATTCATATTCTCTTAAAAATGGTTAAGAAATCATAAATTCTGCCACAATATGTAAACTTATGAGCACAACTGTATAATACCAAAAATGCATGCACATATTGTGCTCACTGCTGCTCAGTCATTCCTGCCCTACATTTTGAATTGAGCACTTGTGCCCAAAGAATTGGGCACAAATATCACACACATGCAGAACACCGTAAATGGTGGCAGATGGACTTTAGTGCAATTTTTGGTGAACCGTTTGCAATTTGCATATTGAGCAACGTCCCCTATTGCTACTGACACTGGGTAAAACACTGCATTATGGGGAAAGCCTTGAAAATGTGGCAATTGCCCTTTGTACTAAATTCACTGCACTTGCGGATGAAAAATTAGCCCTTATATCTGTGACAACCTGGTAATGTAGTATTTATTTATAGTTACTGCCTTGATTTGTACCAGGTAGGGCATGTTGGGATGGGGCATTAACAATACTATAAATGTATACATTTTGGCCTGTAAATTTTATTGTGATAGGCATTGCTTAAATTCACCTTTGTAGTCACACTACATATTTGGCAGAATCCATTTTAATTAATGATTTGCCAATAATCAGTCATATATACAGTATTTCTATCATCTATAGTAACTATTCTGTGGAAATGGATGAGCACTGCATTTCTGCATTTACCTGTGGTGCAGCAAGATTGTGATTTTCAGAAACAATCATATTCACTGTCTAGGGATCTATTTCAGTTAGCTTAGTTGTTTGCACAATCCTCTCTAGCAGATGGCATTTTCAAATTCATCATGAAAACTGTCATAACCTAGAACGCAGCTGGTTACACCATTACAGATGCCCTTGCTAGATGGGCCCCATAGATCTGTCTACCTTGGAATTAGATAAGCCAGCCATTTTCCATTTGGAGTCTGTACACAGATAAATAGATAAATGTGCCTCTGAACACTAACTGATTTTCTACAAGTAAAATCATTAGTTGCAAAGAAAGTTTAAGCCCTTTTATCTTCATTAAATTTAATAAATGTTTGTATTTAGCAAAACTTTCATGAAATAAGACAAAATGTATAGTTTATTTGTCCAGAAATAGACAGGCTTTATGGTATGTACTCTTTTTTTATAATTGTTTTTAAGTTGTGACCAATACTTTAAGGGGTTTATTTATCAAAGGTTTAGTTGTTTTTTTTCCATGAAAAGTTTTCAAGGGTATTTTTCAGTCAAAACTCGAATTCTTTTATACCCAGAAGCTACAAATAGCTTGAATCTGAAAATACACCTAAAACATGTCAAGGGCATGTAGACATCAATGGAAGAGGTCCCTTGAACTATTTGAAGATGTTTGTAGTTTTCATGATGCGCAAGTTTTTTTCCGTGGGGTTCACATTATAAAATCATCTTGAACATTTTTTTATATTCAATTTTTTTCTTAAATTAGGAACCATTCAAGTTGAGAGTTCATTCCAGGTCTAAAAAAGCTCACATAGCTCTAAACAGCGACCTTTGATAAATACTTCCCTAAGTGTTATATTAGAAAACATGAAAAAAATAAACATACACACTATACAGACACCACAAGGGTTATTCTTAACTTCAGGAGGTATGAGTGACCCCCTTAAGTGTTTCATGTGATTTTTATTGATTATGGTAGTTTCATATATATTTAATAAATGCAGTTTATATTTACAGGTACAGCATGGGATCCGTTATCCGGAAACCTGTTATCCAAAAAGCTTTGAATTCCGGAAAGGTTGTCTTCCAAAGACTCCATTTTATCCAAATAATCCAAATTTTTTTAAATCATTCCCTTACTCTATGTAATAACAAAATAGTACCTTGTACTTGATCCAAACTAAGATATTATTAAAACTTATTGGAAGGAAAACCAGCCATTTGGGTTTATTTGGTATTTAAATGATTTTCTAGTAGACTTAACGTATGAAGATCCAAATTATGGAAAGATCCATTATCCATAAAGCCCCCAGTCCCAAGTGTTCTTGGTCCAATACCTGTATCTATATCTTGCATATATTTATATGTAGTTTCAGATATATATATATATATATATATATATATAAATAATATTTTTTAGTATTATTAATATTATCATTTTCAGTAAACTGAAAGCTATAATATTAATATTATTTTGAGAGACTGAAATCTTTCAATATATTTCTTCAAATACACATAAAGGAGCATATTTATCAAGGGGCACATTTACTAAGGGGCAGATTTACTAAGGGGCGAATTCGAGATTAATTAACCCTTAAATTCGACCATCGAATTTAGGTCGAATTAAAACCCCTCGATTTTGAATTTCGAAATTCAAATTTTTTCAATTCAAATCCTTGACACAAATTTAGTAAATCTGCCCCTAAGTGTCAAAGAGAATTTTCTAATAAAGTTTGAATTTTTAAAAGTCGATTTTCAAAGTAATTTTGGGCTACTTTGACTATCGAATAGCCAAAAATTCGATTTGAATTAAAAAAATTTAGCAAATTCAAATTTCGAAGTACTGTCTCTTTAAAATCCTTTTAATTCGACACTTCGCTATCTTAAAGCTGACAAAGTGCCATCTTAGCCTATGGGGGACCTCCTAGAGCAAGTCCTGAAAAGTCCTAGGAATTCAAAGGATTTTGGATGAACATAGATGGTCGAATTTCAAAGTTTTTTCACTTCGAAATTCGAACATTAGTAAATCTGCCCCTAAGTGGTGTAAAAAATTACTGAATAATTGGCCACACACTGACAGACATTGCTGTGTAAAAAACAGTGTAAAAATAGCTAATTTTTAATGTACTTTTTCTTTGAGCAACTTCCACCGGAAGTGTAAAATAATGGTGGTAAATCTGGCATTCACATGGCATAAAATAAACACACTTTGAAAAAATTTTCCATTTATTTTACAGTTTTTCCCCTTTTTTTCTGGAAAATTTTGTTTTACACATCATTACAAATAGGCCCCTTAATGTAAATGATTTGGGGAGGAGGACAAGACATGGAACAGAAGTTTTTCTAACTAAGCAGACAGGGGTACCCTGTGGACAGAATTACAGTTATAGCTAATGTATTCTGCAGATAAAGATAGCAGAAATAAGAGAGCAGGGTTTAACAGACTTGTGGCACATGGGGTGCAGTCTCCACTGGCATTTTTTTTATCCGGTAAAGAATGGTTTGAGGCATCAGGTTTCTCTGCCATGAGCCTTAGGGGGAAGAATGTGTTGCTTAGCAGATAAGCAGAGTAAGCATGTGTGGTAACGGATTAACAAATATAAGAAAAAACATTTCTAATATGAATGTAGCAGAATGAGTGAGAAATCAAGAAGGTTTGGACATTTAGTCAAAAACATGAATTAGAGGCATGAGGCCAGCTTAACAGTGCTACATGTAAAAATGTATAATAATTGCTATATATGTCTCCATATTGCAAAATTGAAATTAATTCTGCTTTTCATGCAGGGGCTCAATCCCCCATGGCAATAACAGTCTGCCTCAGGGCCATACTGAAGAAAAGTACTGTGTAAGTAATGATAAAGCTTAGATGCTTTACATCAACTGCAACTGAAGCAAATTATCATTGGTGTGTAAGGCTATAGTAAAATGAGCAGCCCCTAAACTCAAAACTATCAGCTTTATCAATATTTTGGCTCTGGATGGAACCTAATATACTAAGGTGTAGGCAGGGTGTAATTCAACGGTAAGCTGTAATACATCCAAAGAATGGTCACCAGTTGTTCTTAGAACATTAACCAGAACCGATTTCTGAAGAACAATCCACAAACGAGAATATTGCAATCATGCAATCCAGCCAGAGTTTCTCTTCTTGGGGAACTCCTCTTCGATGGGAACCCAGGTGAAGAACTGTCTAGTCCATAATATCTGCATGTTGGTTCCCTTTCTAAGCAACAATGCCAATGGGGATCTAACCCCATCTAACACTCCTTAGTGGAGCCAAGAGTTGCTTATATAGGCAGCCATGAACTTCCTATAGAGACCCATGAGAGAAGATAGCTGCTCCTTACTAAATTCTGCACTAATAACAAGATCCATGTTTGTCCACTTAGGGGATTCTCTGGCAAAAAAAGCCTTTAGAACAGCATTGATTTATTTTTATATCATTATACTCTGCCACCTATTGGCCACACAGTTAGGGGATTACACAATAAATGAGGACGTCTCCTACAGGTGTATGCTATAAACGACATATATAGTAACTAAGTAGGATTCCACATCGTCACAGCTCTCACTGTCAAAAACCCCTTCTGAATATTTAGGCGGAAACTCTTTTCGAAATGGGTGACCTTGCTTCAGCTAGAAAGACCTACTGATAAATAAAGCATTAGAGAGATTATTATACACGTAGTTATCATATCCCTTAAGTGCCTCTTCTCCAGTGTTAACAACCCCAATTTGGCCAGTCTTTCCTCATAGCTGAGATTTTTCAATTCTTTTACCAGTTTAGTTGCCCTTCTCTGGTCCCTCTCTAATTCAGTAATGTCCTGTTTGAGCACTGGAGACCAAAACTGTACAGCATATTCTAGATGGGGCCTTACCAGTGCTCTATGCAGTGGGAGAACTACCCCTCCTCCCGTGAATCTATGGTCCTTTTAATACATATCAAGACCTTTTTGGACCTTGATGCTGCTGACTGGCATTGCTTGCTACAGTCAAGTTTATTATTTTCAAGGACTCCAAGGTCCTTTTCGATTATGGATTTGCCTAGTGCAATCCCATTAAGGGTATACGTGGCTTGGATATTTTTACATCCAAGGTGCACAACTTTACATTTATCAACATTGAATCTCATTTGCCACTTAGATGCCCAGTTTGTCAAGATCCTGCTTAAAGGATGCTGCATCCTGGATGGAATTAATTGGGCTGGATAGTTTTGTTCATCTGCAAACACTGATACATTACTTACAATACCCTCCCATAAGTCATTAAAGGAGAACTCCAGAAAAACACAACTTAAGCTTTTTGAAAATAAACAATTTCAAGCAACTTTTCAACATACAGCAATTAAAAAATATGCACACCTTTTCATTATTTTTAATGGTTTTCTAAGCCTAGACCCCTGCTCTCGTTTTGATCTTTCCAACTACTTTGCTGAGCTAGATGACTAATGTTACTTTGTATCATCAGCCATCTGTCCTTAGCCTGCATCCTCCAAACGTCATAATTCCCTGCACATATGATTTCAATAAGGAAATGAACATAGTGCAATGCATTGTGGGTTATGTAGTTCCTGCATGCTGTCTGTAAAATTTGGAGTTATGTGTTATGTGGGCCTCTTTATCAAATTTTGGTTTAGAAGCCGGAGTTCCCCTTCAAATAAATGTGGGCCCAATACCAAGCCCTGAGGGACCCCATTAAGAACCTTACTCCAAGTAGAGAATGCACCATTAATTACCACCCTCTGTACAAAATCCAGTAGCCAATTTCCTATCCATGTGCCAACACCTTCATTAAAGAGATTCTGACACCTGAAGTCAAACTCTTTTTTACCTCTATTATAATAACTGGCTTTGAAAGCTACTTCTAACTTTGCCATAAGGTATTTGTATGATGCTTTTACATTACCTGTCTGATCCCCCATGTTCCTGTATGAGGGGCTGCCGTATTTGTGCACCTGGCATCTGTTATCATTAGAAACTGTAACTAACAGACTGAGATGGGACTGTTAGGTTGGCAAAGTAAGAGTGTCAGAGTGTCCGAGAGTCAGGCTTAGAAATTTCAGCCAACAGTTATATACAAAAACAAACCTCTCAGCAAAAAATGATCAACATGACCTATAGGTAACAATTAATGTACATTCATATTTTTTTGTGTCAGTATTACTTTAAGCACAACAGGCCTTTGTGGGGCAGTCGTTTGTGGGGCATGGTATCAAAAGCTTTGGCAACATTCAAATAGATCATATCTACTGTTCCCCCACTATACAGCATTTTAATTACCTCATAATAAAAAGCAATCACATTTGCTTGACTCTTCTTCTCTTCTTGGCTCTTCTGCCCTAGGTCAAAAACATAGTGCATGTGCATGGCTGGGGGGGCCCTGAACTAGCAGCCTAGGTGAGCTTTGGGCCCCCAGTCCAACCCTGCACATGGACATCCTCAGTTTTAAAATCAAAGGCAGTTTAATGAGTGTCATACGGCTGCCTTATTCCAATACTAATACAGAAGCCAACCTAAGAAATAGCTATGATGTCACAAAAATGCACACAATTATTGTGGCTAATAGTTGAACACAATATGATGAACTGAAGAAAATACTTGGATGAGTAGTGAAATGTCTTAAGTGATTACTCAGCAAGTCCAAATGCTCTAGATTTACTTCTACTAGATATACCATGACCAATATTTTAGCACAAAGAGAAGAACATTCACATACTGTATCTAAATAACCAATGGAAAACCTATTGTTTACTCCTAGCTCAGCATACAGTATAAGGACTTATGTCCATCTATATGAAGTAAAATTTCAGCTATTTTTATAATTTACAATTATATTATTAATTAATTATATTTTACAATTTGTTTTGAAGATCTTCACCCCTGCAAACATATAGTTCAAAAAATGGAAATATGAAGTTACATTCTTATAAGAAATTACTCCACCACGTAGAATTATTCTTCTGTAACAAATGCCACAGATATTATGTCAGCTTTGTGGGAAATTTTGTTTGCATTGATAGTCCTGTCCGTAAATGTCCTCATGAATGGCCCAAAAAGTTAGATCCCCAGTGAAAGTTGAAAATAATAGCCTTAGAAAATGAAGCTTGAAAAAAGAGTGATTTGTAACACATTTGAAATTATGCCAAGTGATAAATTGTCAATACAAGATTTGAATGTTTAAAGTATGGCAGTGGTGTATTCAGCAGTCAGGGATTGGACCTCTCACTGGGAAATACAGAAAAAAAATCATTGCACCAGTACCAGAGGAACCCCCTCTTGGGAAGACAGATTCAGTGGACCTGAATTCTAGTTAAATACGCCAAAACTTGATACTTTTATCTTCAACCCCTGACCCTAACATCTGGAAACCTAGTTAAAGTTAAACAGAAGGAAGTTTTCTTTTCTTTTCCAAATACTTTATAATAGAAAAAAAAAGAAAAGCTCTTTCAGTGCAAGATACTTTTATATATTTGCACTTGTAATGAACTCTGAAATATGAAACATTTGAGCAGGAAATACATGCTTTAGAACCTCTTAAGAGGAAAACAGTAAATTGGTAGGTTTGGCATAATGTTCACAGCTTGTACCAGATCCAGATAATAGCATAGAAAGGACTCCTAAGGGTGTCCAGAGGTCTAATTGCTTTGATGTATTTGGATGTTCCCATATAATATCAATCAGCTATGTTGCCAGCAACAGCAAATTATATAAACATGGAAAAGTATTAAAACATTAGACCACGTAATTAACATAACTTTTTCCATAAATTATTATTGGAGGATGAAAATTTGATTAAAAGCTTCATATTTTTCCAGCATATAGCTTATTTGTATTGACAATTTTTTTTTATTTATACATACATTACTAGAATAGAGAGCTATCACAAAACAATACATTGCATACAATTCATGTTGCAAATAATTATTTTTTTACATACATTACTAGAATAGAGAAATATCACAAAACAATACATTGCATACAATTCATGTTGCAAATAATAATTTTTTTTGCCGTTTTTTATATGCTCACTAAGCAAACATACCCTCCCATGTACCTGATCATGCTGCTGCAGCACGCAAAACCTTCACAGCCCGTGGCCGCCTCTTCTTCCAGGCCTGCCTACCTCTTCACTATAGTCCCGCCCACCTACCAATGTAAAAAAAAATGTTATGCCCTTTGTTGACATTACTGTGATTTCCTACCCTCATGGCATTCAACACTGGTAGTAAATTCATATACAGTAGTCATTGAGTGCATGCATATGTTGGGGTCAAAGGGAACTTACCAAGCCCACCTGCAACCCTCTGATCAGTCAAGCTTCTTCCTGGTAACTTCATCCAACAGAGATGGTAGTGGGGAAGAGAGCTGTGCTTTGGGGGTGCTTGTAGTGGACATTTGCAAAAGAAGAAGGACTGGATTTGACAACCAAAAATAGGGTATCATCACTAGAGGTTATAAAGGACTCCCTCCAGCCTCTTTCAACAGAAATTGTCCACAGAAGTAAAAAGCTGACTTCAAGCTTGAGCTATTTTTGCATATGTATATGCTTCTCATGTGCAGGTATAGTTCTCTGTAAAATAGATGCTGTTGTATTTTTTTTTTTTAATAAAAAGTTTACTGTTGTTATTTCTGTGTGTTTTCTTAGTGTGACTCACTAGCAGGTCCAAACTGGCTGTCTGTGGGTTCTGGAAAATGGCAGATGGGCTGCTGTAAATGGCCATTGAGAGTCTTATTGGGCTAGTGGGGGCTCTGTTGGCCTCTGTTTGGACTATTTGGTCATTTGTGTACCTAAAATAAAAGTGCCTTATTTCAGTCCAAACCTGCTCACTAGAATATCCCGTGTAACTCATATTATTTTTTTCTCAACCCAATAATGTGAGAAATGCATATACATAGTGATGAGCGAAAATTTATTGGCGTAAAAAAACGAGACCAACGTTAAAAAAACACGACGTGCACCAAAAATTACGCAATGTGTGGCAAAAATGAAGCAAAGAAAATGACGCAACGCATTCTGAAAAGTGATGCAACGCGCGTCGAAAACGAGCCGCAACTCGCTTCGCAAATATTTTGTCAATTCGCATATTTTGCTGGACATTCGCGGGTTTTCCGGCGAAATGGGATAGATTCGCCCATCACTACACATACATACTAGTTTTGAATAAGGTACAGTTAGGGCCTAGTGACTCTAGTAGGACAGAGTTGGAACCAAGGAGGAAGCTGGTGTGCAGACTGACAGAAAATAGTCCAATTCACAGAACAAAAGGGTTAAGGAGATCAAGGTCAATAACCAGACAAGATAGCATAGTCAGTAACAGGCAAAAGGGGCAGGAACCAAGCATCAATCAAATCAGCAAATATTGCGCACCCAGGAACATATATTCGGGCATTGAACCTGGCATACTTTTATTTCAAATAAAATAGTGAAATTTAGTCCATGAGACGATGCACATGGACTATAGGCACATCATCTTGCAGTGTTGAAGAGGGGAGGAGAGTTCCTCACACCTACGTACTGTACCTATTTGATCACTGACATTGCAGCATTCTATATTATGGAGACCTCGGACCATTTAGGGAAAACACAAGCCCATAGCCTTAGTTTGTATATATTAATAAAGCACATCCAATTTTGAAACCTAGCTTCATGTTATTGAAGTATTTATCAGGGCCGGCCCGACTAGGCAACCGGTTTGATACACCTGACACATATGCAAGCACACGTGCACACTCACAATTAAACACATGCACCATAAGAAGAAGGCAGAGTAGCTAAGGGGAAGTGACAGAGGGAGAGGGGGTGCTAGAGGGGAGAAGAGGAGGATGGCGAGAGCAGCAGGGGAGCGAGCCTCTTCTTGAATAGGTACCTGCCCAGCACACCCACATCTTTTCACCGTTGGCAGGTGCTTCTTTTGCCTACCCCTAGTTCCGTCCTGGGTATCTATCACATGCTGTGCAAAAGGAAAAAACTAATTTATAAAGCTGATAACCATGATTCCAATGTAAATGCCATTTCAGTTCAAACATTTCAATTACATATAGCATTAGGATGCAAAAAATAAAGTTGGTTGCCCGCACCTCCTAACACATCAATAGTGGTGAATTAATTTGTACAATAGTGAATGTGCTGACAGCTTCTTGTATATTACATAAATATATGGAGGAAAGGGGAAAAGAGAAGCTATAAATGT
>CM044439.1:133358695-133368791 GCA_024363595.1 Xenopus borealis
AAAAATTTGTGAAACTATGAAAAACTTACTGAAAATGCAAAATTTCATGAAAACACATTGAAGTCAATGTGTATGCTCAACAAAGTTTTACGCGCGTGACAATTTTTCCTCTCTCCAAATGCATTAAAGTCTTATGGTAACCTTTTTGTCCTAATGCATTAAAGTCAATGTTTTTTTTTCTTTCTTATTCTGACTTTTTTTGTCCTAATGCATTATAGTCATTGGGTTTTTTTTCTTATGGCGACTTTTTTTTTCCAAATGCATTAAAGTCATTGAGCATTTTTACGTATGGCGACCTTTTTTCTCCAAATGCATTAAAGTCATTGAGCATTTTTACGTATGGCGACCTTTTTTCTCCAGATGCATTAAAGTCAATGTGAATGTTCCCGCTGTGAATTTTCGCCACAGTTTAGAGAAAAAAAATCACTAGTGCTATGAAGAATGTTGTCACAAATATGTAATTACAATACAATTATGTATTATCCGCAGTATTGAATATTATTACAATGTTTAGGTTTATGATGACATAATTATCAGCATTCCAAAATTTGTTAGCAAAGGCAGCTTTTATAATGCTCATATACTGTACTTCAATACACATAATTTTAGCGAAATGTAATAACCAAACCAAATTTAAGGATAGCAAGATTGAGACATATATCGTTAAAAAGCAAGAAACAATCCTACTGTATTTTTAAGACAGCTAACAACCTTAGTGTTTCCACAGTATGATTTGCTTATCTTGCCATGTGTTGCTAAGAAATCCATGGTAATTATATTATCATCAAGACTACTCGCCTTCTCTGTTTGTTTAGGATATGGAGCCAGGGAAAGATCACAATGAGAATCTGTGAAAATTAGCATAGTGGCCATTATTTGTCACATTCTTATATCGAAATAACAAATAACATGCCTGAAGGGGTTGCAGTTTGTAGCTTCTAGTTTCCTTGTCTTGATAGTCCTGGTACAAGAAGTAACTGCACCAAATTGAGACTTAGATGACTTAGCAGAACTGGTGATGATGTTCTAATGGCCCCCTACTGTGAGGAACAAGGGTAATTGTTTGTCAAGGGAAAGAACACATCTGTAAAGCATCCTCTTCTATCCAAGCAGCCAAGTGTAAACACAGAGCGAAACACATTTTTGTAAGCATCACCAATACACAAAATGTGCATCTGAATGCTATTCAAAGGCACAGCAGAAGCTGAAACATGCACTTGAGAAACAAAGATTGACTTGGAATTCTAAACACACACCACATATTAAGGCCAACTTCTTTTTGTGATTATAAATGTTAACATAACTAAGCAAATAAATTGAAGAATGTTCCCCAGTGTCAGTAATTTGTGTAATTCTCAGTTCCTGTCACAAATTTCAGTATTTTGCTGCCGGCATTGGCAAGTTACACCATTATCCATATTAAACATTACAAAAATATGGGTTTAATTGCATTTGGAAAATATTGGAAATCATAGTTTCAAATGCAAAGATGTCTATTTACCTGATATTACAAATAATTCAGACATGTATACATAGTAAATAAGATTAGATAGGATGATGCCTCCTTTAATTATAGAACAGATAATATTAAAAAAATATATATATATATATATTTATATATATAGACAAATACAAGAGGTCCTCGGCACTCAACCCATTATCAATATATTTAAGACATTGAGACATTCTGTGCATAGAGCTACTAAAAAATGCCTTACCCTTTAAACAACAGGGATTGTTTGTCCATATATTGCAATATATTTAAGATGGCCAAATACGTCAAAGTCATCCCATATCTGGCCAGTCCTACACTCAATTTTCATCTGATTCATTAAGAATTCTATTGCTTCATTATACATTTTACAAAGGGACTAAGTTTTACCTGCAACTTACTTGCTGCTTTCAAAGTAAAACTCCCCATCTTGGTTGCCCTTTTATTAGACACCAGTGGGATCACCTGACTATAGCTGGGAAGGGTGGGGGCTACAACAAGGAGCTGGTCACTGCTCCAGTATAACTACAACAAACAAGGAAAAGTTGTGTTCACCACTAATTTAAAATGATTAGGCGGGGGTGCAATGAGGCTGTGACCACAAAATACATATAGACAAATGCAAGAGGTCCTCTTATGATAATGGGTTGAGGGCAGAGGACCTCTTGATTGGGAGTTTTACTTTGAAAGCAGCAAGTAAGTTTCAGGTAAAACTTAGTCCCTTTGTAAAATGTACAATGAAGCAATATAATTCTTAATGAATCAGATGAAAATTGAGTGTAGGACTGGCCAGATATGGGATGACTTTGATGTAGTTGGCCAGCTTAAATATATTGCAATATATGGACAAACAATCCCTGTTGTTTAAAAGGTAAGGCATTTTTTAGTAGCTGTATGCACAGAATGTCTCAATGTCTTAAATATATTGATAATGGGTTGAGTGCCGAGGACCTCTTGCATTTGTCTATATGTATTTTGTGGTCACAGCCTCATTGCACCCCCGCCTAATGGTTTTAAATTAGTGGTGAGCACAACTTTTCCTTGTATGTTATATTTTTATATATATATGGGGCTGATGGCACACCAAAGCAATTAATTACAGCAAGTCAAAAAGTCACCCATACTCAGGAAAAGTATTACAGTGCATAAGTGAACATGATTTTTTAGACTTAATGTAGGAAGATCCAAATTACAGAAAGACCCATTATCCAGAAAGCAGCAGGTTCCATAGCATTCTGGATAATAGGTCCCATACCTGTACTAATATGTAAGTCACCATGCCTGAAATAGTAAAGGAAGATTTTGGATATTTTTAAAAACTAAGGGTATTATGAACAACTAATCACATTTGTGTTTCCTGTGCCCAAAACACGAAAGCAATTTATAGAATGAACTGCCATGTCATGCAGTCTAAATGACTGTACTGCCAAAATACTAAACTATTTCCATACTGGATCTGCCTTTAAGTACATTCCTGTGTTTTATATAACACCTAATTCAGGGTTTGGTTACACCCCAAAAATAGGAACAAAATAAATAAGTACTTGCCTTGAACTCACCCTTAACAGATGAGATAAAATACTTTCCTGGGTAGAAGTTCCTGAGGAGGCCCTCTTGTAGTGAAACCCAACATTCTTGCTAGACTGTTCCCCATGCACCTTAGCATTGTATCAATCCAAAAATAAAGCAATAATTTATAGGGTACATCCACAGGGTAATTGAAAACATTTCAAATAACTATCTAGGCTGGTGGGAGAGTTATGTAATTGTTTTACTTCTAAAACATCAACCATACCCTAAAAACCTTATATATAGTTACATAGTTACATAATTAAATTGGGTTGAAAAAAGACAAAGTCCATCAAGTTCAACCCCTCCAAATTAAAACCCAGTATACACACACACACACCCCTCCACTATTTCACACAAACCATATATGCTCATATCTATACTAACTGTAGAGTTTAGTATCAAAATAGCCTTTGATGTTATGTCTATTCAAAAAATCATCCAAGCCCCTTTTGAAAGAATCAACAGAATCAGCCATCACAACACCCGGCAGTGCATTCCACAACCTCACTGTCCTCACTGTGAAGAAACACCTACGCTGCTTCAAATGAAAGTCCTTTTCTTCTAGTCTGAAGGGGTGGCCTCTGGTGCGGTGATCCTCTTTATGGGTAAAAAGGTCCCTAGATATTTGTCTATAATGTCCTCTAATGTATTTGTAAAGTGTAATCATGTCCCCTCGCAAGCGCCTTTTTTCCAGAGAAAACAACCCCAACCTCGACAGTCTCCCCTCATAATTTAAGTCTTCCATCCCTCTAACCAGTTTAGTTGCACGTCTCTGCACTCTCTCATTTACATCCCTCCTAAGGACTGGAGTCCAAAACTGCACTGCATATTCCAGATGAGGTCTTACTAGGGATCTATAAAGTGGTATACTTACAGTATGTTGTCATCCCTTGAGTATGTCCTTTTTTATGCAGGACAGAACCCTATTTGCTTTAGTAGCTACAGAATGACACTGCCCAGAATAAGACAACTTGTTATCTATAAAAACCCCAAGATCCTTCTCACTTAAGGAAACTCCCAACACACTGCCATTTAGTGTATAACTTGCATTTATATTATTTTTGTCAAAGTGCATAACCTTGCATTTATCAACATTGAACCTCATTTTCCAGTTTGCTGCCCAGTTTCCCAACTTAGACAAATCACTCTGCAAAGTGGCAGCATCCTGCATGAAACCTATAGTTCTGTACAATTTAGTATTGTCTGCAAAAATAGAAACCGTACTTTCAATGCCCACATCCAGGTAATTAATAAACAAGTTAAAAAGCAAGGGACCAAGTACAGAGCCCTGCGGTACCCCACTAACAACACTGGTCCAATTAGAAAATGTTCCATTTAGTACCACTCTTTGTAGTCTATCTTTTAGCCAGTTCTCTATCCAGTTACAAATACTGTGTTCCAGGACTATACATGTGCCTATGATATGGCAAATAAAACAGTTATTCGTTCAATCAATACTATGTGGTTACAAGTCAAATATAATGTGCTGTTTCTATGGTATTTAAGCCCATATGAAATTAAAGACACTAGGAGTAGTGACCCATAGCAACCAATGTGATGTATGGTTTTAAGCAGGTGACAGTAAATGTTCCTGCTGATTGGTTGCTAGGAGTTACTGCTCCTTGGGAAACTTGCTGTAGAGAAGTCTACCCTCCCAGTGCAAAACCCCTCCCCCAGGAGGGTAAACTTCTCCTTTAAACAGTATAGACAGTATACACAGCATACCTCATGTGCACATGTTCCCCCTATAGCAGAAAAGCATTTGGACACATGTAATAAAACAACAATGAAATAGTATGCATCTTAAAGCAATAATATACATTCTTCACATCACATAGTCCTTGGTCCATGCAGGTAGTTTTCTGATTCTCTCAGTATGCCTTATAGCAGTGATCCCCAACCAGTAGCTTGTGAGCAACATGTTGCTCTCCAACCCCTTGGGTGTTGCTCTCAGGGTCTTCAATGCAGGTGCTTATTTTTGAATTCCAAGCTTGAAAGCAAGTTTTAATTGCATAAAAACAAAGTATAGTGTCAATTAGAGCCTCTTGTAGGCCTACCAGTCCACATAGGGGCCACTAAATGACCAATCACAGCCCTTATTTGGCAACCTAAGGGACTTTTTCATGCTTGTGTTGCTCCCCAACTATTTTTACAATTGAATGTGGTGCACAGTTAAAAAAGGTTGGGGACCCCTGCCTTATAGGTTCACTTTCTTCAGGCCTATTGCAGTGGGCATCAGGAGTAGGAAAATGTCCTTCATCAAATGGAGCTTCTCCAAAAGTCATATCTAGCAGGAGCAAGATGACTTGCATTACATATGCGTCCATCAGACAGTTCATATGTTTATGGTCCTCACTGGTGTCTCACTTTAAGTGGTGTAGTAAATTTAGATTGTTTCAGTATTCCTGGTTTCTTAATTCTGACTAAAGATCCAGGCTGGAAGCGTACTTTCCTTGCACCACATTTTCTGTCAGTATAAGCCTTGCATTTGGCTTGTTGACATTTGAAAATGTCCGCAGTAGCTAATTTTATAGGTGGAAGTTTTATGTCTGCAACATGTAACTTAGTGCGCATCTACAATATCTGCCATGTAATAATTCAGCTGGAGATGATTGGGTTGTTGCATGGCACATTGTTCTGTAGTTATGTAGGAACTCTGTTGTAAATACTTTTTTAAGATTTCCCAGTAAGATTTGCTGTCTGTAGTGCTTCTTTCAGACTTCGGTTGAGTCGCTTCAATTCTCCATTTGCTTGTGGTTAATACACTGAAGGTTCCCTATTCTGTAATAGTCTATCAAGGTTATAGCAAATCTGCAGTCTATGGGAGCATCTGCAAGAGGACCCACAATATCAATTGCCAGTTTTTCCCATGCTGAATCAGGGAATGATGCTGGCTGAAGGGGTGGTGTATGTGTGATAGCAGGTTTGTCATGATTCTGACAAGTAACACAAGAATGAATGGCAATAAGTAGTGATGGACGAATTTATTCATCAGGCGCGAATTCGCATCGAATTCATGAAAATGACGTGACACGTCGAAAATGAATTATGAGTTATAAATTAAGTGACCTTTCGAGCTTATCCAGCTCTTTATCAAGCTTGATAAATAGCTGGATAAGCTCGAAACGTCGCTTAATTTATAACACAAATAAATTACAACCTTTTTCACTACATCGGAGTGCTGGTGAAATATTTTTCCATAACACAGAGATTGAGTCAGGTAGTTTGATTATATCGTCCGCAGGTTAGGAATATTTAAATCAGTGACAGAAAAGGGAGAAAATTGAAGTGTGTGCAGTGACCTATTAATTAAAATATTTTTAATTAAATATTTTTCCAGTCACAAGAATGTATGGCAGTTACCACATCAGCATCCATTGCTGGCCACCAGTATAGTTCTCGTAGTCTTTGTTTTGTGCGTAAAATTCCTTGATGACTCTCATGTGCCAGTTGTATGAGCTATTCTCTCAAGGTCTCTGGTACCAGTAAGCAGTGAGTTCCAATATAGTCATCTACTAATGACAATTTGTCTCTAA
Source organism: Xenopus borealis (assembly GCA_024363595.1). Classification (NCBI taxonomy): domain Eukaryota; kingdom Metazoa; phylum Chordata; class Amphibia; order Anura; family Pipidae; genus Xenopus; species Xenopus borealis. Next base: position 133,365,296 of record CM044439.1, read on the forward strand.
TCCTGTAGTAAAATTGAAGATCAAGACTGAGCTTCTCAGCATTTGGTCATTTGCTTTGTAAGATGTCGTGATGTTTTACTTGGATTGGATATGTGAGGCAAGCTTGCTTGAAATCAGCAGCTCTAACTGTATATGATAGTAAATAAGTCAATGCTACAACTTCTATGTCCTCATCCAGTGTATCAGAAGCTGCAGGTAAAGGTAAACGTGACAATCAGCAGTAACATTTTTCAAACCTGGTTTGTATTGCATTTTGTAGTTGCAATTCAGTAGCCTTGCTGACCATCTAGCTATACACATTCCAGCTCTTCCAAGACCCTTTATTGTAAGCATTGTAGTTAAAGGGCTATGATCCATGCATAAGGTAAATTCTCTACCCCATAGGTAGGTTCTCCATTTTTCTGTTGCCCAAACACATGCTGGAGTTCTGTTTTCAGCAGTTGAATACTTGCGCTCTGTGTTCTGGATGCAAATGCAACAGTAATCTCTGAATGATCAGCATAGAATAAGTCTAACACTTGCCAGTGGTTGAGGCTAGTAGCTGACTAAGGCAGGAATCAGGAAACAGGGCCGAGGACATAACCAGGAGATGTATAGGAATCAGGAAACAGGCACAGGACAAGCTATGGAAAACAGGAACAAGACAAGGAACTGGATCAGGCTGGTGGGCTTTAATGATCAAACAAATATAAATTGCATGAAGCAGGCTTATAAAGGCCCTTAATTGATAGATTGAAGACGTGCTGTTAACGATTTAGGAGGAGCATCATCCAGTATGTTTGGTCTAAATGGGGGATTCCCCTTCAGTAGCCTATATTAGGAAGTGCACAAGCTAGGCACTTTCTTTTTGGCCAAACATTATCAGCAGGCGAGACATACTCTGAGTCATACCAGGTGTGTGCCTGTTCCTTGCTAGGATTGGAGAGAGAGGTAGTGGATTGTTATTAGCTCACTCTAGGAGTGAGATGAAATTAGGGTAGCTAACAATGATAGCTTGAGTCCCTACAAGGAGTGAGTAGAGCTTCTACATAGAGCTCCTAGCCTGGGCAATTGTGATCCAGATAGGGATTTAGAAACTAGCTAATAGCCTCCTTTGTTTTGTATTTCAATAATTGCAGTATATGTAGGTGTTGTGGCTCCTTTAAGACCTGCGTTTCTTAAACTGGGTAGGATGACTTTTTCAGGACTCATAAATTACTGCTTAAAGGGAAACTGTCATGGGAAAACATGTTTTTTTTTAAATGCATCAGTTAATAGTGCTGCTCCAGTAGACTTCTGCACTGAAATCCATTTCTCAAAAGAGCAAACAGATTTTTTAATATTCAGTTTTGAAATCTGACATGGGGCTAGACATTTTGTCAACTTCCCAGCTGCCCCTGGTCATGTGACTTGTGCCAGCACTTCAGGAGGGAACTGCTTTCTGGCAGGCTGTTGTTTTTCCTTCTCAATGTAACTGAATAGTACGCAGTGGGACATGGGTTTTTACTATTGAGTGCTGTTCTTAGATCTATCAGGCAGCTGTTATCTTGTGTTAGAGAGCTGTTATCTGGTTACCTTCCCATTGTTCTTTTGTTAGGCTGATGGGTGCAGTACAGCAGTAAAGAGTGACTGAAGTTTATCAGAGCACAAGTCACATGACCAGGGGCAGCTGGGAAATTGACAAAATGTCTAGCCCCATGTCAAATTTCAAAATGAAATATAAAAAAATCTGTTTGCTCTTTTGAGAACTGGAGTTCAGTGCATAATTCTTCTGGAACAGCACTATTAACTGATCCTATGACAGGATCCCTTTTAAAAAAGCTGTGAGGGCAAAAGCGTCGCAGTTTTTCATCCAGGAGGCATTTTTATTACAGTGCAGAATAAATCACAAAGGGAGGATGTGAATGTTCATTAAGAGCTGATAAGGTCTGCAGAAAGGTACGTGGCAAAGGAAGTTCAGTGGTGGAACTCGGAGACATCTTGTGCAGGATCTGTGTGCTACACCGAAAGGCCAGGAATCAGCAGCTGCCTTCACTGACCTTGTGAGAGCCAGTTTGGATGAACCCTGGATCTACCTCCATATTGATTATCAGTGGGTGAGAAAAGTTTTACGGGGGACCCCGCAGCATTTGTCCTTGCACTGATTGCCACTAAGTTTCTCTCCTTTGCTAATAGATTACTATCTATCCACTTACAATAATCAGCTGTGACTTTACTGACTCTAAAGGAAACTCTCTACAGTGCATTTAAAGGAAACCTCCTATATTGTACTTGAATTGAACTACAACTCTCTTCTCTCCACAGAGAGCTTTAGATTAGCACTTTAAAATTCAGTCATAATCACAACCTTTATAATGTGCTTTTGGTTACATCTAGTTACAGTTTGTATTTATGCACAGTGGTCTTGGCTAGTGCCTCAATTAAGTTACGCTTTTTAAATAAATTACAGTTGTAATTTTAGTATTATTACTGCACACAACTTTTATCTATTTATGCCACCTAGAGAATTGTCTTAATACATTTTTAAGTATCTGGCCGGCCAGTGTTTTAAAGCATTGTGAAACATTTTGTATGATCAATAAATTTATTAGCGGTCTGATCCAAACTACACCATTACTTTAATTTATTTTCTATACATTTTAACCCCGTGGGGCCTTGGAGGTTTTTGGTGCAGTGAGGGATCATATTGCTCTAGAAACTTGGTGAACACCTATCTAGCCACACGCTTTATATAGAATTTAGAAACTAGGTTCATGGCAGCCTACTGGAGCTATTTGGGGCAGCTTGGGCCAAGGTATACTGGACACCTCAAAGAAGCAGTGACAAAATCTTTGTGGAGAGGACGCCCCCCTCAACAGCTAACAGCATTCACCAGTGCCTGCCACATATGAGCGGCGAAGGCTTCAGGGAAGTCACCTTGCATGTGTAAGAGATAGAGAAGATGAGAGACGGTCCTTGGTAAAGTGTAACTTGGGCAATTCAAAGCCAGTTGTCTCTGGTCTGCCCTTGTGAATTTGGGAGAGGTTGTTCATGAAACTTTTGCCTTGATTTATTGCATCAAGGGGCCCATTTATGATTGTCCAAGCTTTTGAACTCAGGCAATCATAAATGAAACCTTGTGTAATCTATTGCGGTTTAGTGCCAAAAAAACTTGACCATCTTTGTAAATCTTTTGTAACAAAGAAAAACTTTGACAGATTTTAAGACCCCTGCTTACTGCCCAAAATGTTCAGTTCACAGAAGGAAAGGTATACACATTTCTAGTTATTAACCTAAGTAAAGTTTAAATGATTTAAAACAGTAAAAAGTTTAAAACAAATATAGTAGTATCAAGCTGACTAGAACGCTTTGGGTATAATTTATTAGAATCCAAATTTTAAAATGTCCAAAAAAAAAATTCCTAGAAAACTAAAATTTTAGAGGAAAAAACTTTTTTTAGAGATTTATTATACTGTAAAAAGCCAGAATCTGAAAATCTGCCATCTCAGACCTGTCGAGTAGGGATGGCGCGAACTGT
>CM044439.1:133450742-133468992 GCA_024363595.1 Xenopus borealis
TCAGCCCGCACTTTTGGTTGGGGGTATAATTTTGCCCCAATAGGTGCCCTTTAAAGTTTTTTTCATAAATTAGGAAACATCCAAGTTTCCAGTGAGTTTATTCAAGGTATAAAAAACTCACAAACTCGACCTTAACTAACTAACCCCCTAGATGTCACCTTGGCGTTCAATGACCTGTATAAAAGTACTTAGTGACTTCTAATATCCTTATATTTGATAACAGATGTTATGTTTTTGTCTACATAATAGACAAGAGTAATGAATATTCTGTAAACTATACCCTTATAAACAGTGCTTAGTGTCATCAGTTATAAACAGTGGAAACATTCAGCATGGAACCTTATGTGTTGCACAACATAATATCAGTAGAGACAGTACTTACAACCTCAAGGTGATTTATGAATATATTGTAAGTGATGTACCAAAAGGAGAATCCTGAGACAGTCCATTAAGAACATTGGCCCATCTGGTGCTATATCACCCCTCTTTGGGACCTGTCTTTCAGCCAGTAAATATAGTAAGGTCAAGGTCAATATTCCTTAATTTAATCAGCAGCCTTCTTAAATTGCCCTTAATCACAATATCTCACATGTATGATGTAAATCAATTTTAAAAGGGTTGTTGAATTTCTTTTAAGCTGTTAAATAGTATTATAAATAGTATTATAACTGGATTAAAGCCAAATTTGACTACTGGCTGAAGCACAGGTTATTATCTATTTGACAAAATGAAAGCAAGTCATAAATTGTTTCCCCAGGAGAAACATTATCTGCACTTAAAACCATAAGTTTATTGCTTCCTGAATTATATATACATAGAGATTCCGAAGTGATGAAAAGGAAGGGATTGTATAATTTCCAATGCGTGCATTTAAAGGAGAAGGACAGGTTAAAACTAAGTAAGCCTTATCAGACAGGTCCATCTAAATATACCAGTAAACCCTCAAAGTAGTCCTCTGTCAAAAGAAACACTGTATTTTTGCCTTATATTGTGTTCACATGGGCTTCTGCATCAGACTTCCTGACTTCATCTTAAACCCCCTTGCCCTGGGTGTGAGCATGCTCAGTTTGCTCCTCTCCCCTGTCTCTTCTCTGCTGTAATCTCAGCCCAGAGTTATAAGTGAGCAGAGAGAGACTCAGGCAGGAAGTGATGTCACACCAAGCTAATATTGCAGCTGCTATCCTAATCAAAGAGAGAGCTTCTAGAGCTTTTTACTCAGGTATGGTAATGTAAGGGGGCCTATCGGCTCCCAGCGGGAGTTGTCCGAACCAGAGAGGATGCTATAGGGTTAAAGTCTAAGTTCAAGGTACAGATAAGAGTTCAGGCAATATTGTAATCAAAATCCAGGCAAAAGGTCCAAAGGCAGGCAGAGTAATATCAGAATCAAAAGTGCAGGCAGGGTCAAAGTCGAAAGATCAGTCCAAAAGTATTAAACAGCACCCAGGAACACTTAGCAAATAGAACCTATACTTGGGCATTGAACCCGCGTTCAGAGGGTCCTTTTATTTGAATTTGGCATCAGTATATGACTTCACCCCACCAGCACTCTGACACCGGCGTTCCTGCTCCAATGCCGCTACCCACGTGTAGCATATGGGCACCGCCATCTTAGATTTTCAACCACAACCGCTGGGCAGGCAAGACATGCTGACCGGTGCTTCCGGCGGTCCTGACAGGTAACACATTCTACAGAATAAATATAGCATTCTATCTTGCACTATTGCAGCTAATCTATTGGTAATAAAAGGCCTCCATAGCTTTCCTTCTCCAGCATTGTAGATCATTCCACCAAATGGGACCAATTAGTAGAAAGATAAAAGACCATTGAAAAGTTGGAACAAAAGCATTCTTACATTTCCACCTGACAATATGGCATCAATTGCTATTGTGGTCATTAACCATCAAAACATACTGTAATGGCTCATTTACCAAAGAGCTACACTGGACAAAATGCTAAATATCATGTTTACCCATTAAACCAGAATATTATTAAAATATTGTGCCCATCAACTTATATTATTTTATGGCATTAGTCATGCAAAATAATCATCATTTATGCTATATACAAATAGTTAATTTAATAATCTAATTAAAATTTTGTTGCTTCTACTCTTGGGAATACAGTAGGCAGGTGCCATTTTGTAGATACTGTTATTTAGGCAAACCTTGCATCATTCCAAAACCTTGTTTTTGCTCCAGAATGGGGCATCTGATGCCCATGCACTGACTACACAATAAGATGACGAGGAGGGGGGAGGAATGAGAGGAGGGAACTGGCATCTAAGAAGTGCAGAATGGAAAGTGAAAGTAATTTAAATGAGTCTATAGGTGTGGATTTTTAATTAATAAATTGGTTTCATGTTTAATTTGAAAATAACTTTTATTATAGAGCTTTTTATGTCTGTGAGACAGATATCCTAGTTTAACTTGCGGAGGACATAATTTAGGGCTGTGAAATGTACCAACAACTCTCTTTTGATTTTTAGCATAGTTATTCTACATGAATCTATCTCATAGTTGGTTCTAACACCACACACCCATCCTTTAATGATGGTATTATGTCTTTATACAGATGTTATTAAGATGTTGGACTTGGAAAATAATTTGAAAAGCTACAGAGGAGTCAGATGAGCCTGTTAAACCAATGCTTTGGTCAGGAGACACTTTTTCCAAGAACTAAAACTATGCATGCATGTGCCAGAATTAGTGATGGGCGAATCTCCTGAGATTCGCTTCGCCGAAAAATTCGCGAATTTCCAGAGAAATTCGCGAATTGGCGAAAAATTCGCGAAACGAGTCGCGGGACGCTTTTGACACGCATCGCGTCAACTTTGACGCGTCGCGTCAAAAACAACGCCCGATTCGCGAATTTATTTGCCAGCGGCGAATCACGGGAATTCGCCCCTGGCGAATAAATTCGCCCATCATTAGCCAGAATATGAAAAATATGACTGGGGGAAAATATTTAGGGCACTGTCAGTAAAGAAAAAACAGAAAGAGAATGCTTAAGCTCACCAATTCATGGCTCCCACTGTCCAGGTCCTCAGTCCTCAGTGTCCCCACTGTGTCCACATCCAAAAATAACCAGTTGGACGGCACTTCTGGTAAAACGATTTATTACAGCAGGCTACTAAAAATAGCTAACGCATTTTTGGGAACAAGTCCCTTAATTATATGATTCTGATGGCTCTGATTCAGGGACTTGTTCCCGAAACGTGTGAGGTATATTCAGCAGCCTGCTGTAATAAAGTGCTTCCATATGGGGTTTACTTGCAACAAAATCCTTTGGAAACCTGGAAAATTATACACGTTAACAGAATGAATTCCTGATAACATATGATGCCAGGGAATGTGCTTTCAATCTGATATCTTGGGGAAAATATATTTAAAGCTGAATTTTGTCGTTTGCTCATTGCAATGGCTTCATAGTGATGGTGTATTTTATGTCATCGGCAAAGATGAGTCATAATGCCACCTGGTCCCTGCATCTAGCCTAGAACTGAGTACCAATATAAAAGCAGTTTATAACTAGAAGACAAAGAGAAGTTTTTATAAACAATACAATACATAACCCTTTTGAGCAGCAATGTATAAGCAGAGAAATGGAACACGGAATATCTCTGGAATGACACAGAAATCCATGAATGCTAAAGAGGAGAAAGTTTGGAAAACCAAGCATGTAGAAGGTGGTCAATGCTCACACTGCATATTTTGCACTTATTTACTTTTGTACCATGATCTTCAAATGTGACCAGAAGCTTTCTCACACGCAATCGTTTATCCCAGCTTCCAGTTATTGTTATCTTAAATGATTGCTACAGCAGGACTTTCATATAAATTAGAAGACAATTATCTTGTTGATACATTTTACAGGGAAGTAAAGATATCTCCTCAGATATGATTTGTATCAGGAAGCAAGAGATCAGTCATATAAAACTTCAGCACTGCTGCTGAGCTCTGTCGCTTCATAGAACAAAATGGATATGCTTGTAATATATGTTGCTGCTTTAAATAAACTGGAAGGGAGAAAAGGATTATTCACTTTTTACAAGCAGATCAGGCTCCTAGTTCCATGCCTGTGACAGAGGCATTAACAGGGACCCAACAGCAAGTCAATGAATGAAATATTTGCATAACTTTTTTCCCTTTAAAGAGAGAGAGGCCCAACTGAATGCCCTGGCCAGGACCCACATTTTTTGTTCCAGATACCAGTGTAGTATCTCTTGTATCATATTATACTGTATATTGAACAAAAGATTTTACAATTCCTAATGTAAATCTACCACCACCCTAAACACAGTTACACATACTTGTTTGCAAGAGATGACCTTTTTGTTGTAAAGTCTGAGAGACAATCTTATTCCCAGGAAACAACTTTAGTTTTATTACTATTTTGGCACAAAGAAGCCCAGATGTGAGCCATATGTGACTTGTACTGGGTATTGCACATGTCTATGAACAATCAGTGAGAACTCAGAAATACAGAATTTCCTGCTCAACTCAAGGGAGTGGATATTAGTGTATATCCAATACTTTCAACTGTACTAAATACTACAGTATTGCATAATTATTTATAAAAAGTATTGTCATGTAATTCACACTCACAATGTCAAAGTAGATGAATGTTTGTGCATATGAATACTATTTATATAGTTGGCACTTTTTCCTTTTTCTCTGTGGAACTGACTGTTCCTGACATTCATTCCCAAAGGAAAAAGTCTCAGGCTATAAATTCATGATACATGTATAATTTTTATGAAGTTGCAAAGTAATTATAGTACTATAATTATGTATCATGCAACAGCTAAAGACATTGCAAGGAATATATCTATTGCAACTTTCTTACTACTCACCTTTGCCATGAAGCATTATTTTATTAGAGATATCTAATGTTGTTGGGTTTATTTGCCACACCCCGGTAGAGTGTTGTCTGGTAATCAGTACCACATCCATTTCTCTTCACTAACCAAAATCTTTGATGTACAGTTTCATTCCTATTAAATGGTGTTTGGGACCATTAGTAGTAATGTTGTTTGTGCATGGATGGAAACTGGCTCAGGGCTCATGTACAGAGGGTGGTTGTCAGTGGTATTTTCTCTAAGAGGAGTAGGGTTTTTAGTGGGGTCCCACAAGATTCTGTATTTGGTTCAACTTTATTCAATTTGGTCATTAACAATTTAGGGGAGGGTATTGTATTTAATGTAACAGTATTTGCAGATGTGGCATCCTTGCAGCATCTTGGTAAAATCTTTGTAGATTGTAGAAATTTAGCTGTATCCATGGCTGGAACTAGGGGTAGGCAGAGTAGGCTCAAGTGTTGTCAGTTTACTTTTCTTTCGTTCTTTATAAACCCTGCATTGTATGGGTTTGTGTAAGGCACCAATCTGGCAGGGTTCCATTCCACTCCCCACGTCCCTCTCACTTGCTGGCATTGGTGCCTCTCTCTTTTTCTTCTTAACGCAATGCAAATAGGGATGCTAGCACAAATTTGGGGGACAATATTTTGCAGGCACAAATATTTTGGCTGCTGCTGGCATGGCACAGAATTTGGATGGTGCTAGCACATGTACAGATTGGGGGGAAATTTTGGCTGCTGTTGGCACAGGTACAGATTTGGGGAATATATTTTGGTTGCTGCTGGCAGAGGTACAAATTAGGAGGCAATATTTTGACTGCTGCTGGCACAGGTATAGATTTGGGGGCAATATTTTGGCTGTTGGCTGGCACAGGTACAGATTTGGGGCACTATTTTGACTGCTGGCTGGCACCGGTACAGATTTGGGGAAAATATTTTGGCTGCTGTTGGCACGAGTACAGATTTGGGGCAATATTTTAGCTACTGCTGGCAGAGGTACAGATTTCAGACAATATTTTACCTGCTGGCTGGCAAAGGTACAGATATGGGAGAAATATTTTGACTGCAGCTGACACAGGTACAGATTTGGGGAATATATTTTGCTTGCTGCTGGCACAGGTACAGATTTGGAGGCAATATTTTGGCTGCTGCTAGCACAGGTACAGATTAGGGGCAATATATTGGCTACTGCTGGCACAGGTACAGATTACTGGGCAAAATATTTTACCTGTTGGCTAACAAAGTATAGATATGGGGGAAATATTTTGATTGCTGCTGACACAGGTACAGATTTGGGGCTATATATTGCTTGCTGGCTGACGCAGGTACAGATATGGGGAAATATTTTGGCTGCTGCTGGCACAGGTACAGATTTGTGTGTAATATTGTGGCTGCATGCTGGCACAGTTGTAAGGTTTCTTTATTAAAAAAAAACATGTGGTTAGGTGGGAAATGGTCATACAGGAACGGCGCTGATTGAAGTTCCTGCTTAGGATGCCAAACTACCTTGGCCCGGCCCTTGTTGTTGCAAGCAATGCTAGTCAGCATCTGCTGAAAGGTTTTAAACTGTATTAAAAGGGGAAGTGATGGGGAAGAGAGCGTCATTCATCCCTTTTACAAAGCACAGGTAAAGCCCCACCTAGAATAATTAATGCAGTTTAGGTCTCTAGTGATCAAACAGGATATTATTGAATTGAAGGAGTCCATAGAAAGACAACTAAGTTGGTAAAGGGTATGGAAAGTCTCAGTTATGATGAAAGACAGGTCAAGTTGGGATTGTTTACATTGGAGAAGAGGCACTTAAGGGGAATATAATAATATATGTTTAATATATATAAGGGAACAACTCAAGTGACAAAAGTGCATCCATGCCAATTAAAAGAAAGAAGAATCCATATTAATATTTGATGTCTGGTGAGAGCTGTGAAGTTGTAAAATTGTCAGGCTTCTTCCCTGTGTCAGCATCCGCAGTCCTCACTAGAATCGTATTTCTACATCTCTAAGTCTCCTCAACACACGCACAGTCGTGCAAGTACTGTACCTGCTAGGGACTGATCTGGTTGCCAAAAGCAGATTGGAGAGGCTTTCTGGATCAACCAGCAGTTAGGCAGGTATCACTTAGACATAAAATTTTAAACTCTACAGAGAAGAGTTTTTTTTAACGCATAGTATTACAGGGCCTGATATGCCATGGGAATACATATGCATGAAATTAATATCTGGGAGGAAAGAACTCTTCTGCTAATTCTGTTCCTGTTTTCATGTTACGTCATCGCCACTTTCAGTCCAAAAATGCCTAGTACAGAAGCTATCAGGTGCTTCAAAAGAAGTTGCAGGGACAATTTTATGTGCTTCTTTACCTAATGCAGAATTTTAGATCAGCTTTATGCCTATGGAATAAAAAGCAATTCAGATTTGAATTGATGAATTTGTAAGGAAACGCTCATGTATGATAAAGGGATAGTTTAAATCTAGTAGACAAAACACTCAAAAGAATACAAATTGTAATGATAATTTGAAAATGGGTTTTCAAAGTCTCTTTTTAGTTAATGACATTTGAGTAACCTTTCAAACAGCACGATTTTATACAGGGAAATAGTACATTTATTGTTTTGGTTATCTGGGTAGACTGATAATCTGTGTATTAACATACAGTACATACAGATGAAGCCACTTTGGATTGTGTGTTTGACACAGAATAACTTAACTCAGACATTTTTCCCACTTAACACAGAATATTGTGTCACAGCATCCCATCCAATTAAAGAGTTCACCATTGAAAACAATGGAGCTTTGGTATGCTAATGAAAAGGTTAAATGCATTAAATGAGTTAAAATGACTTTAGATAACAAAGTTTCTTCAATTAACCCTGAGTCACAACGCATTTAACACACAAATCCAAGTGGCTGCATCTGTACGGTGGAATGTAATAAAAGTCTATAACGGAAAAACAATTTACAATGAAAAATGTTATGCCTCTACTCAAACAAATTTTGCTTTGCGCATATTTAATATAGCTTTTGTGAACCCGAAAACTGTTTAGCAGCCACTTCCGACAATGGAAGAAAGTTTGTGAATTTAGAATTTTACAGCTTATGCTCAAATGAAAATCCCCTGAGGCAATTCACACGTGGCCATTCGTTTTCCAAAGTCACCCAAAGTTTCCTCATGAGGCAACATCGGGTGACTTTGGAAAATGAAGCACTGTGTGTGAATTGCCACAGTCGATTTTCATTTTAGCGGGAGGGCAGGGAGAAGGCAGTTCAATGAGATTGCCTCCCCGAAGTAGAGGTGATTTGTCACTGGGGTGACTAATCTCCCCGAATCTGCACGTGTGGACTGACCCTAACTGAAAAGTTATGTTTGCTCCAAAAAATTACAACACCTTCAAGCACTTCTTAAGAGTGCAGAATTAAAATTCACAATGCAATAACAGTTTAAGGAACAATATTACATTGCAAAATGTGCATTTTAAGGAGCTGATTTACTAAGGGTTGAAGTAAAATCGAGGGAATTTTCGCAGTAAAAAATTCGAAATCTGAAGTAATTTTTTGGATACTTCAGCCATCGAATAGGTTACTACGAGTTTGACTTCGAGTAAAACTCATTCGATAATTAGACCATTCGATAATCATACTGTCTCTTTAAAATAACTTTGACTTCAATACTTCAAAGTAAAACTCGTTCGATAATTCGACCATTCGATGATCGTACTGTCTCTTTAAAAAAACTTTGACTTCAATACTTCGCCAAATTAAACCTGCCTATGTTAGCCTATGGGGACCCAGAGCATTAATCTAAGTTTTTTTTTCGTTGTTCGATCGTATGCAAAAATCGTTTGAATCGACCGATTAAATCGCAGAATAGCAAGTCGAAGTATTACACTTTGATGGTTGAATTTCGAAGCATTTTCCACTCGAAATTCGAGGCTTCGTAAATCATCCCCTGATTGCATCCCCCCCATAGTGTTGTCAGTATCTATGCAGCCATACAATCCTGACACAATACGAGTGCAACCATTTTTTCACTATTGCCAATGGTATATAGTATTTACAATGCCTTGCTTCCATACTTGTCAATGTACAATATACTTCTAAATGGTGATGGATGTATCAAATGCAAGGGATATATCATATTACTTAGTAATCCACACAAATTCTTTTAACACTAGTTCATTAGATGATAAATGAGTAAATAACAATTCCAGTCAATGTGTGGGTGCAATCTAATGGATTTATGTTTCAGCCAGTGAAAATATCGGACTAGATTCAATTTGATTAGAAAAGCTTATCTCCTAATTCAATTCCAGATTGTCCTATAAATTACATTTCAAGTGATTAACCATCACTATAACATTTTCTAATTTCTAATAAAATTTAGTTTTAGGTTGGACGTGCCAAGCTTTCCAAAGGGGAGACTGGGTGTATTCAATAGTTTTAAAACATTAATTTTTTAATAGTTAACAACGTAGTTGCTGGTTACTAACTGCTCATTTAATGAGATGTCATCACCTTTTTCTTTAAACTGCCTTGGAGAAGTAACGTAAAAGTAAATACAATGGGAAATTAATTAATTGTTATAAATCTAAAGAGATCAGTAGTATGAATAGTATAAATCACACAAATTAATAATAAAATAATATTTATAAATAGTACATTGATAAATATAGACCACTATACATATTTATTTCTTATGAAATTAATACAAGTAAGAAATATTACAAAATTGAGTAGGGACTTTAAGGAATGTTTGAGATATAAGTCCATAAAGGGGACCAATATTTTTCACAGTAAATCCTGTCATAAATTTCAGAAATGAGGGTGGGGCATGGCTTGGTGCAGAGCAAGGTAGACGCATATCCCAGGGAGCTCCACACCAGTCTCTTTCAAAAGCAAGTGAACCTGGCCTAAACAGTGAGGAAAGGAAGGGAATCTTTACTGAAGGGCTTACTCACATTCAGCATTATGGTCAGAAACAAAAAATCCCGCTCCCCATTAAAATTAACAGCTCTCAAAAGTACCTAACAGGGAACCCTCACAGAGCCCAAACAAAATGGCAATGAAGCTTCTCTAATCACTGCAGTTACCTCACGGACACAGATACAAATATAACTGTGCAAAACAGTCAATATAATTATCCAGTCACAGAGGCAAATTATAAGAACTTCTAAACAATTTATGTATTGCTCTCCAAAATGACCTTAGACAAGCCATTGCGTAACTTTGTATATACCGCACAGTATCCTAGCAACGGGGTGTTTCTTCTTTTCGCAATAAAAATTAATCATACCTGTTACTATACCTCGTTCTATACTCGATTAACGGGGTGTTTCTTCTTTTCGCAATAAAAATGAATCATACCTGTTACTATACCTCGTTCTAAACTCGATTGAAATGGGATGTTTCTTCTTTTCGCAAAAAAAAAAAAAAAACTTAGATAAGCCATGTCAGAAAAAATAAGGCAGAGGATACCATTTCGGCACATAACCAAGTTGTGGATATTTGTACTAACCTAGAGGAGGATTTAACTACACTACAGATAAAAGTAATTATTTTAGAAGGCACTCACACAGAAATAACATGCGGTTCAGAGGAATCTCTGAAGATATTAAAGGTGATATATTTTTTAAAAACCATTTTAACAGTAATTCCACAGGTCTCAGACCATTTTCTAACTCTAGACCTTGCTCATAGACTGCTAAAATCCTGCAATGCTCCAGCCACAACACAAAGAGAAGTTCTAGTACAATATCATTATTTCCATAAAAAGGAAGTGTGGTGTTTATACAAATGGCCTGCGGGTGTCACTGTGCACATTCCTTGTACTATGCAGATACACAGTACTTTCTGTATAGCTTGAGAGTGATAGATTTCAAGTTACTGCTGTTGTAAATGGCTGCATGAACCTGCTAATAAAGCACTGTTATATTCTGCTCATCCTCATCTACCAAAACACAACAGATTGGCGACAGGATGTCTCTTCTATCTCTGCAGCAGCCTGCACCTTATCTTCCAAACCCTGGTGAGCCTACGATACCTTTTACTGCTTGGATCGGTATGTTTGATAATTACATCAATTGCTGCTGACCAAGGGGAGATTTCTGCAGCGTGCTTTACGCATTTACTGCCTGGGAGTAGAGGGACAGCGTATATTTTTTTATATTACCATTACCTGATGAAACTTATGAAACTGCTCTTACTGCTCTAAAGAACTTTTTTGTGCCAAGAGTAAATATGGTTGCTAAAAGATAAATTCCGCCAACGTGGACAACGTAATGGCGAATCCACAGAACAATTTTACTGTCACTTAATATGGGGGTAACATTTTCCATTAAAGTGTAGATGTGTTTCCTAAAACTCTGAGTTCCTTCACATATAAGGTACATATACAAAATCTCTTGTCCAGAAAGCTCTAAAACTGCAGTAAAGCAATATCCTTATAGTCCACTTTAATAAAATTCATTTATTTGTTCTCTGTGATAATAAAACAAGATCTTACATAATGGCAACTAAGCTGAATGAATGCAATTCGGTGGCAAAACCATCCTATTGGATTTGTTTAATGTAAATAATTTTAACAGATTTTAAGTACTGCATGGTCATCCAAATTCCATAGATATATCTTATGCACAGGTCCCTAGCATTCTGAATAATAAATCCAATGATACATAGAAAAAATAGTTTTGCTCAGAATAGTCCAAGATAATAGAAGGTGATTGAATGTGTAGTTAAAGGAACCAGAAAATATTACAAAGCATGTAAAATTGTAAAATGCCAAAAAAGCAAAAAAATGTTGGATATCTGTATGAGGGATCACACACCTGTATTTTCTTATAATTTGTATGTATTTTCCTCTATATTTGGATATTGCTTCTTTTCCAAATAGCTCATCCTTCCATTTATTCAAGTGGTAATCTTAAGCAGAATCTTTTTTTATGATCTAATAAGAACACAAGTAATTGTGAGAAAGAACAGGATGTTTTCTACCTCTTCTGTTTGTAAGATTTTATATATGAACCATTGCTAATTCCTAATCTACATGTTCAGTAATTACTCTATTGTCGTCATCTGCTTGTTAGTAATTGAAGCTGAGAAACAGGGGCTTAAGATTGCTCACCATACATAGAACAATCATATTTGATAACTCAGTGAGCATCACTTGTGAAAACTAAAAAACAAGTATAAAGCATCATTAATAATGACAGGCCCTACTGTGACAATTTCCTCTCCGCAGTGCAAACATAAGGGTAATGAAACTGGGGCCTATTATTTTATAATCAGATAATAAATTAACACAAATTTGAAATTGCCATTTTGAGCTTCTGTGCGGTTCATTGTAAACTTCCTGAACAGCATGTGAGCGAATTTCACTAGTTTCATTGTGTTTAATTAGCCTCTAATAATATTGAACTGGTTTCAGTTCAGTACAGTTCAAACTTTATAAACAAGTGCCTCGGATTAAATGTAGCTAAAAAAATAATAGCCACATTGGGAAAGAAAATGTTTGAATAAATACAGCAAGTCTACTTTGAGGTTTAGAAGTCACGATGTATTAAGATCTACTGTACATCAGGATAGTTTGGCTCTGTTAGCTGAATCTCTAAGGCAGTGATCCCCAACCAGTAGCTCTCGAGCAACATGTTGCTCTCCAACCCCTTGGATGTTGCTCCCAGTGGCCTCAAAGGAGGTGCTTATTTTTTAATTACTGGCTTAGAGGCAAGTTTTGGTTGCATAAAAACCAGATGTCCTGCCAAACATTCTCTCCTGTAGGCTGCCAATACATAGAGGAGATACCAAAAAGCCAATCAGAGCTCTTATTTGACATCCACATGGACTTTTTCATGCTTGTGTTGCTCTACAAATCTTTTTTAAATTTAAATGTGGCTCACGAGCAAAAAAGGTTGGGGACCCCTGCTCTAAGGGATCCATGGAAGGTCTGATGTCTTGACCTTACATAATCCAGACATGCAACTGCTGAAACCCACCTGTCTATGTATAACTTTACTTTTCCCTTTAGAAGATGCCCTCCAGTACTTAGCTTCTGCCAGTAAAGTATAAACAAATACTTACAGCAAAAAAAGGCTGTCAGAATAGAAGAAGAACAATATAAACAAAAGAATAGTCAGTATTCAGGGCAAGGTATAATCAAGTATAAAAGGATACTGTTATGGGAAACATGTTTTTTTCAAAATGCACCAGTTAATAGTAGCATTTTGCACTGAAATCCATTTCTCAAAAGAGCAAACAGATTTTTATATTTAATTTTGAAATCTGACATGGGGCTAAACTTATTGTCAGTTTCCCAGCTGCCCCCAGTCATATGACAGTAAACTTTACCGCTGTACTGCAAGTTGAAGTGATATCATCCCCTCCCTTCCCCCTCCCCCCAGCATCTTAACAACAGAACTATGGAAAGTTAATGAGATAGCAGCTCCCTAACACAAAATAACAGCTGCCTGGTAGATCTGAGAACAGCACTCAATAGTAAAAGCCAAGTCCCACTGCATCACATTCAGTTATATTGAGAAGGAGAAACAAAAGCCTGTCAGAAAGCAGCTCCATTTTTAGAAATAAAAAATACACCATTAAATGATGACTGAATCCCGTTAAGACCATCTGTTATCAGGGCTGTATTTTTGTCCTTTGCCATCCTAGGACCTTAGCATGTCCCCTAAGTCCTCAATTTACAGTGGACCCTGATGTATGTATGCTGCCTCCCTAAATCTGAAGCCCTTAGTACAAACCCTCAGTTGCCTCTGATATTGTAAATAGGGCCACATCCTGATGTATGTATGCTGCCTCCCTAAATCTGAAGCCCTACATACAAACCCTCAGTTGCCTCTGATATTGTAAATAGGGCCACATCTTTTATAGTACTCGGGGGCGCTCCGCCAATGAGGCGAGTTGAGGCACTCGCCTCAGGCAGAAGCACCCTCCTGGTTACCAGGGGCGGCAAAAATGTTGCTCCTGGTAACTAAGAGCCTAATTTCCAGTTTTAAACCAGGAAATTCGGCTCTTCTAGTACAGAGCACCGTGGACCCCCCCTACCCCTGTTCGGTGCTGGAAAAGTGAGCGCCGTGGGGACCTCAGGCGGCGGAGTGGCTGGGATCGCCCCTGATAGTACTGTGCTTCATTCAGGTAGTGGGTACTGCTTTTGGGAATTATAATCTTAGTTGAAGGTGGTTCTATATTTCATGCAAATCTACAGTAAGCCTTTAAGAAACAGGGCAGGAAAGGCTGATAATTTTAATGTAAATAATCTGCTGTAACTTACTGTTACCTGTAAGATTGTTCTGGATTCCATTTAGTCCATTTAACAAAGACACTTAGGGGCATATTTATCATTTGTCAAATTTCGAATTAAAAAAAAAATTAGAAATTCGACCATATGAATAAAAGGGAAGTAAAATCCCTCAAATTTGACTATCGAATTCAAAGGATTCGATCGATTGAACGATCGAATAAAAAAAAATTTGATCGATCAATCGGTTGAATTGATCGATTCGAACGATTGATTGATCGATCAATCAAAACTCAAAACTAATGATTCCCAATTCGGTAGCTTGATTCTGGCAAAGTAGGTGGTCGAATAAAAATTTAAAGGGGAAGTAATTCGACCATCGAATATTCGAATATTCAAATAAAATTTTATATGAACATTCAAATTATTCGAATTTGAATATCCGACGGTTGAATTTGTCTAATTTGCCTATTCGAAGATTCAAATTTAATTAAAATTCGATCGAACTTCGAATTATTCATGTGAATTTAGTAAATCTGCCCCTTAATGTAGGTGTTATAAGTAGACATCAATCGATTTCACACCAAACACATCTATTTGTATAACCTACATACACACAGCGTGTATTCCTCAATGCTATTAAATCAGATGAGGAGGAGGGGCGTGCCCAGCAGTTGATTTGAAGGATAAAGCACAATGCTTCTCTCCATCTGAGTACAGCTGCTAGTCACTGAATGGAACTTACTGAACTCTACAGTGTCGGCTGCTGCTGCTGTGCCTCTATTTGCTACACTAACTGACGGAAAACTATAAACTCATAGTGCAGGGGGAAGGCAACTTGCAGAGGTAAGGATCTCTTCTCACATCCATCTGGGCAATGTACATTCTTTAATGATGTCTTCTGCCACAGCTATTATCAAAATGTAATAAATTAACTGAAATCTCAAGTTACAAATTACAAGCTGCCAGGGTGTTTTCTAAAATTATTACAGTGTAAGTCATAATTCCTTTCCCACAGTTGTATTTCCTGCCATAAAATTCTATACAAGTTTTGAGACATGTAATTGTCTGAATATAACCTTGACTCCTTAATTCTGAGAATTGGCTTGTGTGCCGTCTAGAGTGACATTATTGTGCTGTTTGGGTTGTTGTTCGGGTGCCTATATCAGCAAAATTGTTTTTATGACATGATAAGTAAGAGACATTTTTAAAATACTTTAGCAGTTGAATATGCAGGTACAATGTATATTTGGCTGTTGCTGGCATACTTATATAAATAATGCAATCTCTTTATATGCCTTAGAAAACTACTTAATTTGACTATAGCTTTTGCTGTGAATATATACCAAATTTATACTCCCCTGTCTCTTGTAGAATGGCATTTGATATGTTATCAATACTTTTGTTCAAAATCATTTACAGGCATGGGATCAGTTATCTGGAAACCCGTTATCCAGAAAGCTTTGAATCAGGGGAAGGCCATCTCTCATAGACTCCATTTTAATTACATAATTCAGATTTTTTTAAATTGATTGCCTTTTTCTTTGTAATTAAAAAAGCAGTACCTTGTACTTGCTCCAAACTTACTGTAGATGTAATGAATCCTTATTAGAGGCAAAACAATCCTGTTGGGTTTATTTAATGTTTAAATTTATTGTAAGCAGACTTAGCAAATGTTTAGTTATGTTTTCCCACAAATGTTTAGTTTTTTTGAGGGTAGTTGTTAGTCAAAAAAATTTGGGTTTTTAAAGAAAAAAAAAAACTTGTATTTTTGGGGGTTTCATTAAAAAACAAAATTTTTTGGGTTGTTGTAATAAAAACTTGGATTTTTCAAGATGTATTATTCCCAAAAGCTGGAAATGGCTTGAATTTGAAAATACACCATCTAAAACCTGTCAAGATCATGTAGGAGTCAATGCCAGAGATTCCTTGAACCATTTGAAGATGTTAATAGCCTTTGTGATGCTCTTTTTTTTTAATGGGTTTCATTTAAAAGCTTGATTAATTTGAATAACTCAAGTTTTTTTCCCACGTAAAACTTGATTCATTTGAGTTTTCCATTTTATAACCCCAAATTCACTGGTCACGTTTTTTTCATTCAATTTTTTTCTTAATTTATAAAAAAAACTCGAGTTTATTTGAGGTATAAAACTAACAAAACTCACAAAGCTCACAAATCTCTAAAACTCGACCTTTGATAAATAACCCCCTTAATGTATGGGCAGACTGAATGTATGGAGAGCCACAAAAAGGCATATTCGCAAAAGGCATATTGCATTCGCGCAAAGCAGAATTTGTTTCCGCAAAGGCTTAACTTTTCGCATTGTGAATAGTTTTTTGCATTACAGACTTATATTACATTCCCCTATAAAAGGGCTGTGTTTCAGTTAAAACTTAGTATAGTGTAGAGAGTAATATTCTGAGACAATATGGAATTGGTCTTCATTTTTTAGTGTTTGAAGATTTTTAATTATTTTATATTTTGTTCAGAAGTTTTCACTAGAGTTTCAGTAGCTATCTGGTAGCTAGGGTCCAAATTACCTTAGCAACCAGGGAGTGGTTTGAATGAGTGAATGGTATATAAAATAGGACATGAATAGAAAAATATAATATAAAAAGTAGCAATAACAATAATATATAACACTATAAACAATAATAATTGTTGTACAGTGATAAGTGAGGGGTCTTTAAAGTTGAAAATTGATATTAAATGGGTGGTTCACCTTTCAGTTAACATTTAAGGGGTTATTTATCAAACTACAACTACAAAAATCTGAAAAATGCTTTTTTTTATAAAATAGGCATTTTTTAAAATCACAAATTTTTTGGAATTTATTAAACCCCAAGGATGAAAAAGTCTGAATATTAAAATCCGGCATCTCAAACCTGCCAAGGTTGCATATAAGTCAAGGGGAGAAGTTCCATTGGTTTTTTTGAGTACACTGGGATTCGTGCAATTTCACAATGTTTTCAGAACTTTCGGTTCAGAAATTTGTGAACCACCTATGTAAATTGTAGAATGGCCAATTATAAGCTATTTTTAATTTTTTTAAACCGTTTTTTCATTATTTTCCTTTTTATTATGACTCTTTCAAATGGAGGTCACTGATCCCATCAAACAAACAAATGCTCTGTAAGGCTAAAAATGTATTGTTACTGATATTTTTTATTTCTTATCTTTCTATTCACGTCCCTCACCTACTCATGTTCCAGTTTTTTATTCAGTCAATGCATGGTTGCTAGGGTAATTTGAACTCTAGCAACCAGATTGCTGAAATTGCAAACTAGAGAGCTGCTAAAAGCTAAATGATGCAAAAACCACAAATAATAAAAAATGAAAACCAAATGCAAATTGTCTCAGAATATCACTCTCTGCATCATACTAAAAGTTAACTCAAAGGTGAACAACCCCTTTAATCATGGTTTACTGCTTGTCCATTAATAGCATGCTGGCATTATTATCTCAGCATGTTTATGAGGCCCCATGAAAATTAATCCATCGTTATTGTCCCAGAACTCTGTATGATAGGACAACATGTTCCCAAGTGTCTCTGACACTTTGACTAATCAGCACTTAAGAACTTTTACTGGAAGAGCTCTGTTGCTGTACATAGCATTTCTATCAGAGCGTTGGGTTATCATCCTGCAACAGCATTCCATACAGCATGTGAAAGCAGACTACACACTTTGGCAGCTAATGCCTTGTTCTTGTAGTCAAAATAATGTGCAAAGTTATGGTTATTTTATGTGACTTTTGAAGTGCTATACTAGGTTTCATGGGGGGGATGTCCTGCAAAATGTGTCTCCTTTTTTCCCAAAATTGCAGTTTTGAGAAAAAATGTAGTATTAGTATTCAATGCATCATCCTTTCCCACTACACTCACTCTGTTAAAATGTATTCTTTTATAATTTTGTAAGAAAATCCATTGGTTATTGTGACTATAAAGATTTCCATTTATACAGGTCATGGAATATCTAATATAAGTAATTCTAAAACAACTGGACTTGCTGAGTAATCGTTGAAGTCGTTTTACTACTCATTCAAGCAGCTTCTTCAGTTCAGCTCTTCCACTAATCCAATCAGAATGGCACAAAGTTGATTCTGTGTAGTTACTGTGATAGGATTACCAGTGTTTTAATCAAATAGAAAGAAA